>CAJVGC010000590.1:47060855-47134644 GCA_910822075.1 Senecio squalidus
GTACTACTGGTGGCCGGGCATGAAGAAGGATCTCGCCTTGTATGTAGCCAGTGCCTTACTTGCTCCAAGGTCAAGGCGGAATATCAAAAGCCCTCAGGCTTACTCCAACAAACGGAAATTCCCATGTGGAAGTGGGAGCAAATTTCTATGACTTCGTCACCAAGTACCCCGTACGGCTAAGGGTAACGACACGATTTGGGTAATCGTGGACCGTCTGACCAAATCCGCTCAAGTCTACATCAACGAGATCGTCTCTCGTCATGGAACCCCGCTCTCCATCATCTCCGATAGGGACAGTCGATTCACCTCCCGTTTCTGGAACGTTCTACAGAAATCCTTAGGTACTCAATTAGACCTCAGCACGCCGTATCACCCTCAGACTGACGGCCAAAGCGAAAGGACGATCCAAACACTTGAGGATTTGCTGAGAGCATGTGTAGTAGACTTCGGAGGAAGTTGGGACACTCACCTCCCCTTGGTCGAGTTCTCCTATAACAACAGCTACCATGCCAGTATCAAGTGCGGGCCATTCGAGGCTCTCTATGGGCGTAAGTGCCGGTCACCGCTATGCTGGCTAGAGGCTGGCGACCGACAACTTACGAGACTCGATATCGTCCAGGCGACCATCGACAAGATCACCACTATTCGTGAACGACTGAAGACGTCCCGTACCCGACAGAAGAGCTACGCTGACAACCGAAGGAAACCCCTCGAGTTCCAAGTGGGTCCTCAAAGTATCGCCCTGGAAAGGGGTAGTCCGCTTCGGAAAGCGCGGTAAACTGAGTCCAAGGTAAACCGGTCCATTTGAAGTCATTGAGCGTATCGGTCCCGTTGCTTATCGTCTCCAACTCCCTCAGGCTCTCGCGAATGTTCATAACGTGTTCCATGTCTCACACTTGAAAAAGTGTCTGTCTGATGAGACCATCGTCATTCCTCTTGACGAGGTCAAAATCGACAGCAAGCTAAACTTCATCGAGGAACCGCTCGAAGTTGTCGACCGCGAGGTCAAACAACTTAGGCAGAGTCGTATTCCGATAATCAAGGTTCGGTGGAATTCTCGACGTGGTCACGAATTCACATGGGAGCGTGAAGACCAATTCCGTCAGAAGTATCCACATCTTTTCGAGAACTCTTCTTCATGATGGGACGCCCTAAATTTCGGGACGAAATTTCTTTCAACCCGGGGAGAATGTGAAAACCGTCAAAATTTAGGTACTTGTTCAATTATTATATCGGTTCGAAACGTTAGTTACTCTTTTATCGCGTTCGCTTTATTCTAGCTCGTAACTTTTGAGTCTGTACTTTGTCGGAACTAGTGTCGGAATAACTTCCGGAATCAAATTATAAGTCCTAATACCAAGAAAACACTTAATGAACTTTCCTAAGTTCATAACTTAACATAATTAAGAACTTTCAATTAACAAAAAGGTCCAACGAAGCAAAAACGTAAAAAACGAAAAATCTGATAAAGGCTGAAAAACACCCGGTGCGCAACACCTAGTGTTGAGGTGCGCAACACCTCACGCCAGAATTCAAAATATTTACAGTTTTAGTCCCTGCCTCGTTTTTACACAACCACCACTCAGACCAACCAATCACACTCGAGCCAGACCATCAATTACTGACATTTGACAGTCCCCAAACCCCCTATACCCCCATTTTATTATTTCATTTTCATTTACACCTCTTTTAAACAAAACACACACAACCCTTTTCTCTCTAATTTTCTCTCAAGAACTCAAGAAAACCAGTGACTTTCCACCATCAAAATCCACTTTTAGTCCATAAAAATCGTTCCAAACTTCAAGAGAAGTAAGGGGGAGTCGTTGTTTCGAAAAAGGACTAGTTGTGTAAAGGTTTTTGGAGCATAAATCCGACCAAAAACTCATCATCCGAGCTTTTCCTTCGGTAGATTTCTTTCTTTTTACTGTTTTTATATAAATAATCAATTTCATGTAAGATCTAACGGTTGAAAATGTATTTTTACACAAATCTTTGACTTTTTATGGTCAAAAACGTTTTTAACCGAAACAACCTTTAGATCCACGGTTTTGTAACCAAAAATGCTTTATAAACTGTTAAAAAGGTGTTTTAATAAGTTTTAACCGGTTGCATGTCGAAATCTATGGGTGAAAAGACATTTTTAGCAAAGAAATCACAAATCCGGGGAAGAACAGCAAGGAGGTGCGCAGCACCCCCTGACAGGTGCTGCGCACCGGGCTGCTGTCTTCCCGAAAACTCGTCGTTTTACTCGTTTAAAACTTACGTATACATTCTGGACTTGTAAAATTATTATTATGAGACTAGGACAAATAAAAATAAGTATAATGGTGACTTATATTGGACTATTTGGACTATATTGAACTATATTATATATGATATTGTGTTTTAGGTGATTTGTGAGCGGAAGTGATTGTATAATTTTTGGGCATGAAATTTGGGCGCGGAAGCGCTGCCCAAATTTCCTTAGAAATTATAAAATCACTTCAGCTAGCAAAAGCACTTAAGACATAATAATCAAAAACGATAAAGATCGGACTTTTTGGACAAAAACGCGACAATTACCTTTTCAGACTATTTTTAACTATACTTAACCTTGACACTTAAAGTTTAATAAAGCTTTATCTATGTTATTATATAAGAACATAATAATATAACAACTAATTAAACTATCTTGGTATTAATAGGCAATCCGTGATTCCCGGCTTTCATATTCCGACCGAGTTTTCGAGTTCTCGTTCTCTTCGCAATCCGTGAGTTACAACCCCTTGTTTTATATACTTTACATGAATTTTGGGGGAAACATAAGATTAATTGTATTTTAAAAACCTTATGAAACAAATTGCAATATATCGAACTTCGACTTTTGAACTTATTTTGGAACGTATTTAGACTTATTTTGAACGACTATTATGAACTCTTATGCGTAAAATATTTTACTTTACTTGGACTTATTGGCTCGCTCTCTTTTGACTAAACTAATCATTGATGCTTGTATACGGACCAACCCTTGATGGAACTATAACACGATCTTAAGTGATGGACGTACGACTATCTCTCTTTTAAAAACAAAATTTACTTAGTGCCCGACTATTTTTAGACTTAGACTTACACACTATTAACTACTTAGCCGTATAGTAATTATGGGTATCGATACTTAGGAAAGAACCGTTCCTTGCTTAGATGGCAGTCTAAGTACATATTACTAAGTACTGAATAACTTTCCGTTTGAGAGGCGGGAAGTTGGGGCCGACACGGTTGGATAATCGGATTAGTGTGAACGCTTAAGTTATAGATGCCAAGAGGTTGATACAAGAAAATCTAATTAGTTACTTACGCATAAACTTATGAACTTTTTAGCGATTGATATACGCTTCTACTATTTGACTAAATTTGACTCTATATTTGGTCTTTACAAACTTAGGGCACCAGTTACCCCATTACTTGGACTTTAAAAGTATATAAACTTTTAAGCGACTTTCTCCGCTAATCTCCTTCTTGGAAACTTTTACTTTTGTATACTTTACTTATATTTCTGCCGACTATTTAAACTGTAACTCACTCACTACTTTCGTAGTTGACACTTTATCTTATGTTTCAGGAAATTAGTGTAAGCATGATGTGCATGGCATGGACGGGTCGAGGCGGTCGTGTGAGAACCTCTTTGGGAAAAGACTTGGCCATTTATTTTGGGAATTTTTAATGAAACTTTTTAATTATGTATCGATGTACTAAATTGATGTGACTTGGTCGTTTTATGAACTTGTAAACACTTTTATTTTTAATTAATGACTAGATTACCGTTATGTTTTATATGACCTGTGTAAAGATTTTCCAGCTCTTCACATTCCGTGTTTCCGCTTTAGCGGGGTGTGACAGTAAAATCACTGTTTTCTTTTAGATTTACATGTTAAAATATAGGTCTATCATAAAAACTCGTTTTTAAGTAAGAAAACGTTTTAGATCTTTATGAAAACACATTTTCAGTTTATAGATTTTACATGCAAGTGATTATTTGAGTAAAAAGGGTAAAATAAGGAAGTTCTACCAGAGGAAAAAGCAAGGTGATGGTTTGGATGAGATTTAGCTCCAAAAACTCCTTGAAAACCCGATTTAAACCTTTCCTTTTGCTACCCCTTGATCTTAGGACGATTTGTGTATGATGGATGGTTGATTTTTGATGTTTATGGACTGGAAATGGTGTTTAAGTTTCTGTTTTGTTGTTTTTCTTGAGAGGAAAATAGAGAGAATATGAGAGAGTGTGTGTGTTTTGTGTGTGTGTAATTCAAAAATGAAAGTAAAAGTGATTAGGGGTGTGTGGGGAAGGCCAAGACTGGTCTTGAGGGGTCTCAAGGGCAGTAAATTCTGCCCAGTCCCGAGTTGTTTGGGTTGGTCCAATGAAATTTCATGCAAAAATGAGTCATCGTCCAGCTGGACAGCGAGATTCAGCCGCCGGCTGAATATATTCAGCCGCCGGCTGGATTGATAATCCAGCTTTTGGACGTTTTAAGTTTTCCGTTATAATTGGTTAGGGACTAGAATCTTTTTAGTTTCCGTTATGAACTTAGTCAAGTTCTTGTGTTGTTTATTTGGTGTTAGGATTTATAAGTTGATTCCGACTTCTGGTTCCGACAAAAAAAGACACAATAAGTATGAACCCGAACAATATGAACACGATAAAGAGTAACTAGAGATTCGAACCGATTACGTAACTGAGAATCACCTGAAATTTAGACGGTTGTCACAGTAAGAGATATATTGGACCTGAAATCCATACACATGAAGGTGTATTATAAAGCAGTCTTTGGTTGAACTGAGATTATTTGATATAAGGAAAGATGTATATATAATGATTATTTGCAAAGACTCGCGTTTGATTATTGTTAAGTGATGGATGAAACTATTTGTATTGATAAGTCTGGCAATATAAAAGATACTTGATTCGGGTCTAATTAATATTGTAAGAGCTCACTTGGTATTGAGATTTATTGAAGGATATAAAATACGTGAAGCATGTCCCACGATATAAATGCATGAAGCATATCTACTATTATTTATAATCTAAGGGAACCAAATCATTGTTGTGTGAGTTGTCCCAAATAGTGGAATGTTATGCATTTGAAACTCCTAACTCTTTAGTTGCCCAATGTTTTAATATTTGAGTTTAAGTTACCATAATGGAGATTTTTACTATGTGTGTTACAAACCCTTCGTTTTTTAGTTTCCACGGTTTAGGGCTACATCATATTTGTTATGTAACTCCCACCTAGGTTTCATTGGCCTTTAAGAACATGTATTTATTGGTTTTTGTTGGGTTGCAGGTCCATACCTATAAATAACGGCTTTGTATCTGTGGGGGTGGTATTCCTCTTGCAAAATGATCCAGGCGTTGGAAGCTATGCAAATTCGTATTGGTAACTTGGTTGGCATGCCGTTGACCGATGGCCTACAAGACCATGCTTTCACTGTTTTGGCAACAGTTGATCGTCTATATACTCAACCGGGTTGGTGCTACAAGAGCTGTGGAGAGTGAAGCAAAGAGTTAGTTATAAAAGATGATTTGTTTTTTTGTGATCTTTGCAATGACTTTTGCAGGTACCCTATGATAAGGTTGTTGTTTTGAGTTGTTTTCTGTAGGGACTATGGTATTAACCTACCCAATTCTCTCCTTTTGTAATGTTTGTTTTCGTTGTTGCGGGTATTGGGTCCATGTGCATGTTGTTGATGAGACAAATGATACAATAATATCAGCAAACTTTGCAAAAAATTCCAGCATTCATTTACCTAGACTTCGATTCATATACTAATTAAGTCATTATTCCAGTACAAGTTTTCTATGTATCATTTTAGTTACAAACTGAAGAATATCAATTTCGTCATGTTTCTATAATCAGGGTTACCTTGAAATTTCAAGAATAAAATTGTAATATATTGATTAAAACAACTTTAATATGACAGGTAGGTTTTTTAAAGCAATATCATTGGTAAACTCACACATTAGTTCAACGCATAACAACTTAAAATTAAATTTAAGTAATAATACTACACATATGTCTAGATGAGAAATCCATTGGCTACCACATAATAGGTGCTAAAATACCCCGCTAAGATTTCAAATTTGTTGACAAAAAAGTCAAACTAAATACTTTTCAAAACTAAAATTTTTGCAAAAAATTTAATATTCCAACTTAACGTATTAACAAACTTTTTGGCTTATATATTGGTTTTGTAACTTATGCTATTATGTTTTGGTTTTGTAACTTATAGCCATGTAGGTATCCAATGATAAGGCAATAAGTACATACATTGCCTAGAATTATATTTACCTTAACCGAGGTCGACCACTATCTTAAAAGAACTCCTCTGTATTGCTCTGCATCGATTTCAGTGCCTCAGTTATTTATTACTTTCTACACAATTCTTATAAAAGGGAATTGCTATTGAAGCATATGAATAATGCCTTCACAAACAAGATGTATCAAAAAGTGTAAGATAAAATAAACAATATAAACCTAAAATTAAAAGTTAGCTGGAGCTAGAGCTTCATGTAAAAATCAATATATTCAATCAATAAACCAAAGCCATATAGTATCAAGTGAAAAGGGCTTTTGAGCCAATATCATTTGCAATATTAATTTGACATTTTTAGCCAACATAGTTACTTTTACAACTACGTGTCATAAGTTCTATTAAAATATTTTTTGTTTGGCATTTTATTGAGCAAAAATTCACAAAAAATTGGATTATAATTATAACTAATCATATATGCTGACCCAAAAATTGGCACTTATCCATCCATGCAGACCCAAAATTTCACAGAATCACACTGATTAATGGAAGTGTACACATGCACTTGAAACTCCTAGCTTTTCAGCTTATGCTAATTAATTTTGTTATGTCTATTAAAGTCGACTATAATTATAACTAATCATATATAACTCAAAAGACGTGTTAGTAATTACAACATGATCTTTCACTAATCCAAGACTTTAATTCGTGCCCACTGAGTTGAATAATTTTTTATTTTGTAAGTTACTAAAACAAGAGCATTAATGTTTTTATTATAACTAATCATATATAACACAAAACTCCCGATTCCGATCATTGTTCGTGGTAAATCTCTTTAGAAATTGTCACCGCGCAACGCGCGGGAATACACCTAGTAAGATAAGTTCTCAAGAACACTATTTGATTAAATGAGAAAGTCCTTATATCGACTGAAGTAATGATGATACAGTAGCCATGATAATATATATTGATATAGCTATAAATAATTATGTTTGTGCACACAGTTTACAAAGAGATCCGGATCTATATATGTTATAATTATGATGTATGACTACATCTAGAACTCTTGATGAGATTCTAAAGGGGATTGAATAGTCATATAAGTAATGTGAAAAGAAATACCTTTAAAAGACATTAGTTTTATCCTGATTTATATATTTACCATGTGAATGATGGAATCCTTGCACACTAACAACAATTATGCATTGAGCACTTAAATGGTTAAGATGTAACTTTATATTGATATGACCCCTTTTGACAACCAAAAATGATTATGATATTAGTGGTCCTGAAGTACCATATTTGATTGATTTTGAAGCATTGAGTTGCTTATATGAGATGTTATTACTTTCGAGATGTTATTTACGAGATATGGTTGATATCTCATCATTATGGGAAAATTTAGTTGATCATCATATTAGTCGCTCACAAACCATATATGTATTGTGAAGATATGACATTTGATTGTGTCAACTCAAGGAGCTTAAGTTATGTGATCATCAGGGTGAGAAATACGCGTTGCACTCTTTTTCTCTTGTCTGTGGTTTTGTCCCATTGAGTTTTCCTCGCAAGGTTGTTGATGAGGCAACATCCTCAAGCGTATTGAACAGTTATGTACTCTTTTTCTTCACTAGATTTTTGTCCCACTGGGTTTTATCTAGTAAGGTTTTAACGAGACATAATCTTTTAAAGGACATCTAAGAGGGAGTGTTATGAATAATTATAGTGTGGATGTCCATATCTTTAGAATATATTTGTATACTATTAGAAGATTTGTTTCTTAGAGGATACTTTATATTGTAACTATAAATATACCTCTATATAAGATGAATAAAATACATTTCTCAATTCTTTTTTCTTTATGTTTCTTTGTCTTCTTTATTGTTTCACAACATTTTTTTTTTATTTTCTATTTATATTATATTTTTCCCACCTTCACATAAATTAATTTTTTATTTTTCATCTCCCCAACATTTTGCATCTGATTTTTTTCTTTCTTTTTTGTAATCTTTATTTCATTGTGAAATCTCTTTTTAATAGGATGAAATCCAGATATATAGACCACTAGATTTACCTAACAAAAATTATATTTATTAACTAGGATAAGAAACAACAAACTTAGTCACTTGAATCAATTTCGTCCGTCACCCTCCTTTTAACTGTTATCCAATTGCGGTCGTCGGTGCATCTTCAACTGTCGTTTTCGGCCACCAATACCTATTTAACTGTCTTTGTTATGGCTTGAGCATCTGTCAAGGTGGTGCACCGCCAATTGCGTTCAAATTTGTCGGTTGCCTTGACTTGATCTTAAATTTGTGTTTGCATGTGTTATGGGTTTAATTTTTAGATCTAGTTATTTGAGGTTTGAACAACATAATTGTTCATTTTGAGATCTTGAAATTGATAGTAATTTGTAGGCTATAAATGATAAAAGCTTCAAAAAAGTGTAAAGAAGAAAATGAGGTCATTATATATTTTAATGAGGAAAAAAAATCAAGAAAGATGAAAACTATAAAATAAAAAGAAAATAGAAAAATGCATTTTTTTTATCCCTTCAATTAGTTCAGTTAGCATTTAAGTGAAGAAACTAATTGAATCTTGACGGGTAGACAAAAAAAAAAAAAAAAACGAAAAATAAAAAGTTAAGGACAAAAAATGCGGAAAAAGAATTGATGGGATAGATTTGACGAATTCAAAAGTCTTGAGGAACAAAATTGCAATTTACCTAATAACAAATAACTTAAAATTATAAATTTGAAGTTGTTCGTTTTAAAATATTGAAATCTCTTGATAAAATACCAAATAATTTTAAATTATAATCTCGTAATAAGATTGGTATTTTGTTCATATTCTTTTTTGGTTTTAGCTTTATGGTCGAGTTTTTTTTATCCTGTAACCATACAATTTGGTATGGTATAAGCAGGGGTGTTATTTAGGGCAACTCGACCCTAATAATAAACTTTGGGTCGTGTCAATTCGGGTTTTGATTAAAAAGAATTGACCCTAATCCGACCCTAGTAAGGGTTTAGGTTTAGGGTTAGGGTTCGGGTCGGGTCCAAAAGCAGGGCCAATTTTGAGATTTCGGATGCCATATACAAACAATAAAATTAAGGCCCCTAATGTATATATAAACAAAATTACCCGATCAATGCTATAGACCCACTTTGAGTCTTCACTTCACATACTCTTTTGCTTGTCTTTTTCTTTTACGTTTTTCACAACAAAGATATTTGTTTTGAAAACAATCAAACATGCTATAATTCACATATATTATGCCCCCTTTTAAAAAAAAAAAAAAAGCTTAAAAATAGTAAAAGATGAAAAAAAAATATGTATGTGCGTTATTGTTCCTACTTCCTAATTAAGTTATGATGCAAAGTCACACCAAAAAACTTAAACGATCAGAATATGAATTGTATTTACATAGGCTTTAAATTTTATTAATATCTCATAACTTCAAACAAACAACAAATAACCAGCATATATTAATACTTGTTGGTTATTTTGTCAAAAACCGGTTAACTTGTTGCATCTATATTATACATGACTCCCTTTTATATATATTTATTTGGGCTTCCTTTTCTATAATACCACTATTTGGGCTATATAGAAGAAAAGGCCCTTTTACATGTTGGGCCCCAAGCAGTTGCCCCTAAACCTAATGCACCTGTCTTGGGCTGGGCCTGTCGAAAAGGATAGGATTATTTCGGGTCCGGGTTAGAGAAATTAAAAAAAAGCTGCAATAAACCTATTGTTCATAGCAGTGAAATAAGCAAAAAGGTCATTTCAAAAATTAAAATGAATAGAGGATGAAAAACCATACAAAATGGCGTTAGGATTTTATTTTTATTTTTATACAAGAATTATGAAAATTCGTCGTTAGGATTTTATTTTTATAGAATGGAAAAGATAAATACAGAATATACGACATTAAGATAAGCATTACTAAAGAGGGTCGACGAAGAGGATCACCATTGGGTTTAGAGATGTGGTTTCAGAAAATGAATGAGGGGAAATCAAATCTTCAAGTACTAAGGAACAAGTTTCTCCAGAATTCTATATCGCTATGTTTTATTTTCTCAGGTTTCCAAACAAAGGAAACCATTTCATTTCCATTTCTCTCATACACATATACATAAATTGTCGGACAAATTAATAAGGGTTTTACAAAATTGAACTTCAAATTTTATAATTAATTTTGATAAGTTTGCATGAAACAAAGGTTGGAAAATTAGTTAGATTTTGAAGCAAAACTTTAATAATAAAAGGGTTTTTCTATAAAACTTTAAGGTTTGATTTGAAGCCCATTCTCGACCCCGTGACTTGTTGAGTGTCGAACATTCATGGACCAACCCTCCTTCACAGCATTGGCTTGTTCGAACGTCGAGCAAAGAACCAAACCAAACCCGTTTAGGGTTTTGGTTGTACACGGGGTCGATACCCTAAGCCACTACGGTTTAGGGCGGTGGTCTGTGTACAATTTTAGGGTTTTAACACCCTAAATAGGACAAGGTTTTTAAGGTTTATGGAAACAATTGTTGTTTTGTAAGAGAGCTTGAATCAACCATGGGAACCGGTGACCGAAGGTTGTGAGAAATGACCTTCAATGAAATCACCTTGGAAACAATCTTCTTCGGCAACAGCATGAAGGAAAAATATGGACTTCGAATGACTGAAGAGCTCATTAGAGAGGTTAACTAGAGGGGTGAAGAGCTCGTCAAATATTTTTTTAAATACAAACTTCGTTGGAAAACAGACCCTCTATCGTTCGAAAAATATGGACAAAATTTGAAGATTAACTATCTATGTTTTAATGTTGATCTTTCCGGTGCTCTCATATTATGCATTTCTACTAGGAACTTATGTCATCTTAAGACTTCAAAATATTTACCAAGACGTACAACAAACACTCTAGGGTTGTGTATCTTGAAAATCAACTCACCACAACCCATCTTGATTCCTTCCCCAACATCTCTGCTTATTGACAATAGATTAAGATGATAGCCGACCAACTCTCAGATGTTGGTGCACCGGTGTCCACTGACCGCATGGTTTTAAACCTTATTGCAGGGCTTAATGAAAATTATGACGGAGTCGCTGCCCTCATTCAACAGACTGATCCATTGCCACAGTCCTATCAAGCACGCTCCAAACTAATTCTTGAAGAAACTCGAAAGGATAACAGGCCCTGGTCGCAGGCAACATGGCTGCCACCGCCGCTCTTGTCTCTACTGCTGCCAACTCCGAAGACCACAAATCCCCCGCTGCTTCTACTTTTTCACGCAATAACATTAACAACATGCGTGGTCGCGGTTCTAACCGCGGTTCCAGCAACTATTGTGGCAACAATCGTAGCCGTGGTGGTCAGCATTCAAACTCAGGTCGCGGAAAAGGCTCTTCTCAGCAGCAACCGTGTGCAGCTTACCCCCCTTGGCTTGGTCTCCTGCGTGTCAAATTCCTCCATGTCCATACCCGGCATCCAACTGGACACCCCCCCACACTGAACCGATCTACGGGTATTCTAGGACCACCACAACAAGCCTATGCTACTACCCCCGCTCCTACTAACATTGAGCAATCCATGCACACCATGAATAACCCGGATGAAAATTGGTACATGGACACTGGTGTCTCCTCTCACATGGCGGCTGCTTTAGGTATTCTATCATCTTATGTTGTTAATATGAGTTATCTTCAAAATATAATGGTTGGGAGCGGACAACAAATTCCATTCGTGGGATCGGTCAAGCTAAATTTCCTAAACCATTTCCTCCTTTTTAATTATCTAATGTTCTTTACGCACCAAATCTAATTAAAAACTTAATATATGTGGGTAACTTTGTCGTGACAATCATATCTCTCTTGAATTTGACTCACTTAGTTTTTCTGTGAAGAACCGTCGAACGGGGATCCCAATTACAAGGTGTAATAGTACACAAGACTTATACCCGCTTACTCGTAAAGTCTTCTCAACACTTAATAAAGACCAATCTCCTTTAGCTTTTGCTGCTACCACTCTGGAAATATGGCGCTCTCGCTAGAAATATGGCGCTCTCGCTAGGACATCCTGGAGCTGTAGAAAATATTGATCGGGTTTTGTGGAAGAATTTTTATATTTCATCAACTAAAAACGATTACATTGAATGTCTATTTATAGAAAATATAAACCTAACGTGCCCAAGCCCACATTCCGGGCTTGGGCTTACATTCAATATGGACCTCTATGTTTAACATCCCCTCAAGCTGAGTAGTGAGATTTCCAATGCTCACTTGTCAAGACAGTGAACGGAATTTTTTCTAGTAACTGCCTTTGTAAGAATATCTGCAAGCTGATCTTTGGACGAACCAAACGGAAGTTCGATAATCTCATCTTCAAGTTTTTCTTTGATAAAATGCCTATCAACTTTAACATGTTTTGTTCGATCATGTTGAACTGGATTTCCTGAGATCTGGATAGCAGCTTTGTTGTCACACATAATCTAACTAGCTTCCACTGGGGGGATATCCAATTTCTGATAGTATTTTTCGCAGCCATAGAACTTCTGCTAAACCTCGTGCTATTCCTCGAAATTCAGCTTCAACACTTGAGAGAGCGACTACCTTTTGCTTCTTTCTTCTCCAGGTAACAAGATTTTCTCCCACTAGAGTAAAATACCATGATGTAGACCTCCTATTACCTTTGTCGCCTGCCCAGTCAGCATCAGTGTAAGCATCAATCTTCAGGTGCCCGTTTGATCTGAACAGAACTCCGTGTCCAGTGGTTCCCTTGAGGTACCTGATAATCCGTAAGGCTGCTTCCATGTGTTGGACTTGAGGTTGGTGCATGAATTGACTTATAACTCCCACTGCGTATGCAATATCTGGCCGAGTATGAGCTAAGTAGATAAGCTTTCCCAACGTTCGCTGATATCTTTCTTTGTCTGCCAGTTCAGCTTCATCTTCCATGAATAGTTTTTGGTTGGCAATGATAGGAGTATCCGCAGGTTTGCAATCTATCATCCCCGTCTCTGGTAGTAAATCAAGAACATACTTTTGCTGACAAATGAAAATCCCTGACTTTGATCTTAGAACTTCGATTCCGAAAAAATACTGGAGCCTTCCCAAATCTTTCATTTCGAATTCTTTAAAAAGGTTGGTTTTTAATTTTGACATTTCCTCCGAATCATCTCCTATAATAATCATGTCATCAACATAAATTATTAAAGAGGTTATGAGTTTACCTCTCCGTTTTAGGAATAAAGTATGGTCGGAATTGCTTTGATTATAGCCATATTTCTTCATTACTGTGGTAAACCAACCAAACCAAGCTCGTGGAGATTGCTTTAAACCATACAACGATTTCTTTAGCCAGAAAACTTTACTAATCTCGGAACTATTATGGATTCCAGGTGGGGTTTCCATATAGATTTCTTCCTTTAATTCTCCATGTAAGAAAGCATTCTTGACATCGAAATGGTGTAATGGCCAATCCTTGTTTGCTGCAACTGAGAAGAGAACTCTAATAGTATCAATTTTTGCTACTGGTCAGAAAGTCTCACAATAGTCTATTCCATAAGTCTGAGTATACCCCTTTGCGACTAATCGAGCTTTATACCTTTCGATTGATCCATCGGGTTTATACTTGATAGTGAACACCCAACGACATTTAACGGGTTTCTTTCCTGGGGGAAATTCACATTCTTCCCAAGTTTCATTTCTTTTCAGGGCTTCAAGTTCAGTACCAATTGCTTCCCTCCATTCCTTATACTTAAGTGCTTCTTCAACATTTGTCGGTCGTCTTTCAGAACAGATGGCGTTTGCGAAGGACCTGGCTTCCGGGACTAAGTTCCTTCTTGCGATATTTGAAACTGGATATCTTGATCCCCTTGAACTTTTTTCAGGTGAGTATCTGTTGGGTGGAATCCCCCTAGTTGATCTAGGAGGAAGATCATACCGAGTTGGTTCGGTCACACTCGGATTTTCCATCTCAACCTGTTGTTCATCATCACACATATCAGAGTTATTTGAAATATCCGAAGATTCTGGAGATTGAGAGCCACTTACCTCGGATATCAGTTGAGGAGGATCATTATTAGTGGCAGTGGTACTGTCTTCAGAATCTTCAGGATTATCAGTTGGAGTGGGTGTATCAGTAGGAAAGTCATGCACAGGTGGTGCCCAACTTATCCATCTTAATGCGTCATTGTCATTTTCCCCCTGACCATGAAGATGGGCGTGATAAAAGAACTCAGTTTCAAGAAAGTCATAGTTCATTGTTGTGAACATGTGACGCCTACTTGGGCTGTAGCACCGATAACCGTGTTGATTGACACTATACCCCAAAAACACACATTTCTATGCACATGGGTCAAGTTTTGAACGCTCTATTTTCGGTATATGGAGAAAAACAGAACATCCAAACACTCGAGGTTCGAGGGTTAGAGTTGATGGCAGTTTATGGAAATGTGACAATGTGTGGAGAGGAGTTTGAGGGCTAGTGCTCGGGTTGGAAGGCGATTAACTAGGTACGTGGCAGTGACAACGGCTTCTGGCCAAAAATACTTTGGAACTTGGGATTCAATCATTATAGCACGAGTGATTTCCAATAGAAAAAATGATTTTTTCGTTCTGAAACCCCATTTTGTTCAGGGGTGTGAGCACACGAGGTTTGATGAATGATTCCCCGCGTTTGACAGAAGGTTTTCATGGAATTGTTACAAAATTCTCCCCCATTATCGGATCGGCGAATTTGGATGTCACGTTTGAATTGGGTTTTTACCATGTTACAAAAGGATGTAAACTTAGGAAACAATTCAGACTTAGTTTGTAAAAGATAAGTCCATGTCATTCGAGTACCATCATCTATAAATAACAGGAAATAACGGAAATTTTGTCCCCCTTCAATTTTTGCAGGACCCCAAACATCAGAATGAATTAACAAAAAAGGAGAATCAACTCTAGTATTATTTGGTTTAAACGTTTGTCTATGACTCTTTGCCAAAATACAAGTGTTACAATGAAAAACTTTATTATTAGGAAATAAATGCGGAAATAACTGTCTCAAATAACCAGAGGACGGATGTCCTAATCTTCGGTGCCATAACCAAGCTTTCCTATCGTTGGACCCATGAGTAAGCAAAACAGAGCCTTGTTGAGTAACTTCATCGACGTAGTAGAGTCCTTGTCTTTCAGTACCACGTCCAATGATCTTCCCCGTCCTGATATCCTGCAAAATGAAAAAAGTGGGGTGCATTAATACCACACAGTTTAATTCCTTCGTAACGTGACTTACGAATAATAACTTGTGAGATAAAGATGGCACATAAAGGCATTTAGAGAGTCGTAATTCTTTGGATATTTCAATGGTTCCCCCTCCTTTAACTGGGAGGGTTTCCCCATTATCTGTGTGAATTCGTGTTTTATCAACTTTCGATTTTGACGTTAGATCATTTATATCAAACGTCATTGTATCAGTGGCACCACAATCAAAAATCCAAGAGTTACATTTGGCGTTTTTTGTTGTAACATGGGCTTCGGCAGAAAAATATTGTTCCCCTTTTAAATCATAGGTATTTAACCTATCGAGGAGGTTTTTATCAAAGCATTTTGGATTTAAAAAGGAGTTATTACCCGAAGGGTTTGGTGTAAAATGACCAAACCCTATACATGTTTCTGATTTGCCGCTGGCACTCTTCCCTTCGTCGCTAATTTCACTGCTACCTATGGCATTCACAACTTTTCCAGTCTTGTGGTTATCATTCCACCATTCTGGATATCCGACGATTTTAAAGCATTGCTTTTTGAGTCTTTGGTGTGTTTTGACATACCACACTCTTCACACTTAAGATTGATTTTATCCACCTTTGATTGGGGCTGGAATGGCGGTTTTTCTGATCGATGATTCTTGGAGACTAGCCCCGCTCCATCGCCGGTAGTATTGAGTCCAGCTGCCACACCCATATCCGCCTCATGATTCCCGTCAATAATGGCTTGATGAGCTTTTTCTTTTCTGACCGTAGCATAAGCAGTTTCTCGGGATGGAAGTGGATCAGAACGGAGAATTTCCCGTTTGATTGGGTCATACCTCCGGTCAAGGCCGTTCAGGAATTGGAACAGTTTTGTTTCGGATTGCATTCGGTTATATGTTGCTATGTCAGCTGTGCAAGTCATCGGGTTTGGATCCCTACGATCAATTTCTCCCCAAATTCCCTGCATCCATATCCAAAACTCTTCCAACGGAAACTGATGTTGTTTGAATTCATTCGCTTTTACATGGAGATCGAAAGTTTGTAGTTTGTCTTTACCGCTGCTGTAAGTAACCGCCAGAGCTTCCCATAGTGACTTCGCTGTGGGAAATTCGGTAAGATTGATTGCAATGCTCGGTTTGATGTTTTGAATTAACCACGAAAATACCACGAGATCAGTTTGTTCCCACTCATCGTAGGTTCCATCAGTGATGGCGGGCGGATTTAGGGTAAGGTGGTTAAGGTACACTTTCGATTTCCCCCCAATAGATACTCGAATCATTCGAGCCCATAACGGGTAGTTATTGTTGGTCAACATTAGGCTAATCTTGAGTTGATCAGACGGGTTTGATTTTGGGTTTTGAAACTGGTTCTGAGCTCCGTTCCGAAGTAAGTTCACTAGTTGAATTGCTAGATTATTATTTTCTCCGTCAGCCATATTGGTTCGTGGAAGTCTGATCGAATAAGTCTAAAATAAGTATTCGAATGAGTGTGCGAATAGGTGTTCGAACAGATGAGTTCGTGTGTGTACAACTTTTGGTCGAATGTGTGTTATTTGAATAAGGAGTTCGTGTGAGGGCAGCTTCTGGTCGAATGGATTACTTGGTCGAATGGAATGCTCGGGCGAATGGATTGCTTGGTCGAATGGATTCCTAGTCGAATAGTCTTTAGCTTGTTCGAATAGGATACAAGTCGAATGAACAAGTCGAGTGGTTTGTTATGCTAGTCGAATGACACAATTCGAATATGTTATATTTTCACTCGAATGACTAAGTTCGAACACGTTGAAACTTTAGTCGAATAAACAAGTCGTGTAGGCTATTTTGCTAGTCGAATGACTAGTTCGTTTGAGTTGGTTTGCTAATCGAATGAACTAGTCCGAATAGGTACTTTTGAAAGTAACCTGCTCTGATACTATGTAGAAAATATTGATCGGGTTTTGTGGAAGAATTTTTATATTTCATCAACTAAAAAAGATTACATTGAATGTCTATTTATAGGAAATATAAACCTAACGGGCCAAGCCCACATATCGGGCTTGGGCTTACATTCAATATGGACCTCTATGTTTAACAGGAGCTCCTATTTTTAATTTTCTTAGGAAAATTAAATCTATTGATTGCAAACACTTGTCTTATTGTACTTGTCAATCTTGTGTTTATCAGATACACACGTTAAATAACCTTTTTATGATTCTAATTCTTCTACTTACTTGCCATTTAATATCATTCAGAGTGATTTTTGGACTTCTCCAATTTTAAAGTTAGGAGGTCACACAAATATTATGTACTTTTCTTAGATGATTATTCAAACTTTTTGTGAACAATTCGTATTGGAAAAAAATCACAAGTATATTCTATATTTTTATCTTTTAGTGATTTTGTTAAAAATCAATTTGGACAAAATATAAAAAAGTTTTCGATGTGATAACGGAACCGAATACAACAATGCCTCTTTTAAAACATTTTGTCAAAACCATGGCCTGTCTTTTCGACTCTCATGTCCACATACGTCTTATTTGCACACTTTTTGCTCATTCCTCCATGTCTTCCACCTTTTGTCATCGTGCGCTTCAAATGGCCACCTACTTACTTAATATAATCACAAGTAAAGTTCTCTCAAACTACTCTCCTACACAAGTTTTATACCAACGTCAACCTACTTATAAACATTTAAAATCTTTCGGGTGCTTGTTTTATCCACTATTTCCATCTACCACAATAAATAAATTACAATCTCGATCCACACCATGTGTCTTTTTAGGCTATCCATCGAACCATTGAGGTTAAAAATGTTATGATTTTTCCTCCAAGAAAATCATTCTCACGAGGTATGTAATATGTAATATTCGGTGAATCAATTTTTCCATTTTCTAAAAACCGCAAACCCTCATCCGATCCATACACTTTTCTTCTAGATGAATCTAATATCTTTTTTAGTCACAATTACAAGCCAGATTCCCCCACTCCCACTTCCCCATCCTCAGTCCCGAGCCCAACTGCACAACCCACTACCTCAGAGTCCAATTCCCCGGCCTATTCTAGTCCAGTGTCTCCCTCGGCCCAGTCAACCCCCCCCCCCCCCCCCCCCCCCCGAACACTCCTCTTTCTCAGCTTATTATTCCACACTCTACATCGCAACCTAGTCCACCTCCTGGTAATCCCTTGCGGCCTACTACTCATTCATCCTTATTGTCTAGTCATCCCGCAAGCTCAATCTACTCGACCGCATCTTGGTCCTTTCGCGTTCCGTCACCACTTGAAGCACACATGGAATCTCCAAAACGAAACGTCAATTCAATCTCACAACCTCTCTTACTCCGTCTTTGTAGGAGTATAAATGTAATTAATATGGTTTCTAGAAGGTAGAATGTGTAATATTGAACAATCACCCCTTGGCTATAAATAGGTGAGGGGTGTGACACCCGTCAAATTTGAGGTTTGACTTTGACTTCTCGAACCTCTTTGACCGTCTTTGAGTAGCTATTATTTGAACTTTATATGCTTATGTGTCTTCTTCGAATATTTGGCCCGACTACTATTTTGTCTTACATGCTTATGTGTGTAATCCGTCAACTGGTGAACCTTACTATTTATAGTAACTTTTGTAGTAAGACAACTACACGAAAATAATTTAGTAACTCTTGTTACTCGCCTTATCTTATTAAAACTCGCGACTTGTTAACCGGAACTCACACGGGATCTCACCGCTAGAGTTTTTGAATTTTTCATTGAATATACGTATAAATATATTCTATTTTTACATATTGTAAACTTTCTGTCATAAACTTCTTAAGCGTTCCACCTAGAGTAATGAAATTAGTATACTCCCAACTTAAAAAATTGTTTATCTAAATATCCTAGACTAATAATTCTACGCTCAACTAAACCGCGAAAACAACTCCCGACCACCACCCATGACCAACGAAATTTTGGTCATGGGCTAGTGGCTAGCCATGACCATTGTGTGTGCACATTTGTTAGCCCAAAATCTTAGTCCATGTCTAACTTAGCTTAGCCCAAACTCCTTGGAACCCACCCACCCAAGTCTTGAAAGACTACCTCCTTTCCCTCACACACACACACGCGCGCTTTTTTCTCTATAAGCAAGAAACACACACACACACACTCCTCCTCCCTCTCCCTTTGCCGACACCACCCTACACCACCATCACCACCACCATACTCCACCACATTCACCACCAAGAACCACCCAAACCCCATCCCAAAACCCACGGTCAAACACACACACACACACACATAACCATTTCAAAACTTAACCAAACCTTTTCTAAATCATCCACACCATTACTAAAAAGCATTAGATCTAGGTTCTAGAAACTTTGATAGGTTGTTTTTTAGGTAAAGCTAATGAACAAATAACAACATCTAACATATAACATTCTTTTATTTTACTTTCATGCACTTTGTATTTTTATTTACTTTGTTCTAAGGGGAAACCCCTTCTCATGTTTATTATTATGTTTTTATTTACTTTATAACTCACAAGACTCACTTTATGTACGGCTAAGCCGACTTGTGATGATTTCCTAGTGATTTTGTCCCATATACTTGATGTCACTCACAAATAAAATGGTGTTTGACAAATGAAAGTAACCGGAAAGCTTGTTGGACTTTCGGATAAAGAATCCTATGGAAGTGCCATACTCGTTTCCAAGAAATCATTAGCAAAACCCCACCATGAAAATGGCCAAAACCAAATTAGGGTGTGGAGTAGGAAGATAAAAAGGTAGGGGAAGGGTTTGGGAGAATTAAAATGGTATTAATGACAAGGGGAAAAACTTGCATGTAACATTTAAAACTTGCAACTTTCAAAATACCACTTCTTAAATTCAAATAATGAACCTAGACACATGCATGGGTTTCCCATGAAAGGTGTTAACATAAAATTATGATAGAATTGGTGTAAAGTCGTTTTGGGAATCAAGGGAAAAACAGACAGAATCTGTCCCAGATTCTAGTCCAACTCAAACGACCATATCTCCCAATTGGTTACACCAATTTTTGAGTTTATTTTTCAAAATGATAGTCTGTGGAGTACAGTTTTTAGAAAGTCCAATAACTCGTTCTAATTCCACTTATTTGGCACTGAAATGACGTTTAAACCACAAACTATACAAACTGAGTTTTTACCAGATTATTTTGATCAACTTCCCCTGGTCATATCTCCCTCAAATTTTCTTCAAAAATGATGAGACCAGTGGGAGAAGTTATATATATATATATATATATATATATATATATATATATATATATATATATATATATATATATATATTTCCTTTGATTTGACTACTATGCCATTCCGTAAATCCAAAAGGTTTTTTCTCAGCAAGCCGATGAAGGCATTGGGGTCCAACAGACTTCTAAACTGTTGAAAAGTGAGAGGCCTTGCCATTGAGTTAGAACTATCTAAAATTCTCCAAATTTGATATTATCCTTATAACATGTCTTGTTTTTGATAATACGAAAGAGCATGATCAGATTCATTCTCTTAGGTCATCTCTATGATTCCCCATTTATTCCTTTGATAGCTTTCCCCGAGATTCCCAAACAAGGTGAGTACATGGATCCCGTTTTAAACTATAAACTTTAGGATGAGAACATATGACTAGTTTTCTTAGAATGCAAGAATGTGAAAACCTTTTATATGAATTACATGAGTTAGCAAACCAACTAGTCGCATCATACTTTTCCCACACATGAAATGTTAATTAGTGGACTTTTCGCGAGCCTAATGGACAGTACTATCAGACTTGACCACTCCCGTTCGGATAGGGTAGCTCCTATTGGGTAAACGAACGCATTATAGGTTTTGAGGTTATTTACAAGTGACTTGACTAGTGTACTTGTAGGGGCATGGACGATATTTTATATCACACGGTTAAGGATTCATTTCATGGCTCATGTAGTTATAATAATGCTTTTACTTATGTTACTTTTTCATTATATTGGTCGCATTCTACTTGTGTCCATTTATTAAACCCGTGTTATTCACCAACCTTTGTTGACGTATTTTCTCATATGTTCTTAGATAACGATGGAGCTTGAGCTTGATACGTGTTTGAAGTGTGATGCCATTAAGAGATCCCGATTTTAGGGTCTATTTCAATGATTATTAATAAAATAAACATTTAGTCTTCGTGCTTCGTGCTTTGTGCAATGTCGATATCCACGAAAGTCCACCTTAGTCGATTTGATGGGGTGTGACAAGGTGTGTACATGGAATATATGACTTTTGGTTCTCATTTCTCATTGTTCATTGATTCTCATACCGAACAATTGGTATCAGAGCTAGATGCTCTCAAGAATCAAAAATTCGACTGAAAAGCATCTCACACGAATGGGCATTCGAATGAAGTTTATGGTACACGAATAGGGCATTCGAATGGAATTTATACTGGTACGAATGGGGATTCGATTCGTGTTAGTGTAATTTTAGTGTTCGTGTGAAATTTTCTCAAGAAAATTCGACTAGAGTTGTATTCGTGTTAGGGTAATTATGTGTTCGCTTGAAGATTTTAGGAGTTCTATTCGAGTCGTCTTTGAAACACTTACATTCGAATAGATAGATAAATAGTTTGATTTGAATAGGTGAAAGGGTTAAGTTTGATTTGAATAGAAAATTTGTCAAGAATTAGCAAAGTGTTAACACGAATAGAGACTTTCATGGGTTCGAATAGTTTTTGAGGTCCATGATTGGTTTTTGACTTGATCAACCACGGTAACTTTCTCGTAAAAGAAATTTTGCTAGGAACACAAGTCATTTGAATCGAATAAGGAATTTTACTTGTCATTCTAATCGAATAGGGAATACTGCTTGTCATTCGAATCGAATAGGAAGGTTGGGTTACTCATATGAACAAAGCATTCAAACAGGAGTTACTCATTCCAATTGAAATCATTCGAACACACATTCGAACAGAAAGTTTGGTGGTCGAATTTAATTCTTATAAACGGTATAAAAGATCAAAGATAATCATGTAATCATTTCTTCACGAGATCAAATGTCGATTAGACCCGAGACAAGACCTCTGGTTCTTTTCCGAGGTGATTACGAACAATGGAAAGCTATATTTTTCGACTTTATTGAGAGATAAGAGTTAGGTGACGAAATGATAGATTTTATCGAAAATGGTCCAAAGAAGATTATGGTAAAGATTGTGAATGAAGATGGATCGGAATCGGACGTAACTACTTTGAAATCTTTCTCACAAATGACCGATGAAGAGAAGCGATATAACAAAGCAAATTGACTATCATGATCACACACCATGAATGCCATACCAAATGACATTTGCATGAACATTGATAGTCACAAAAAGTCAAAGGAAATGTTTGATGAAATCACTAAGCAATTGCAAGGAAGTAAAGTTGGTCAAAGGATCGAGATGATTAGCGCGATGAATAAGTTTGAAGACTTTAGACAACTTGAAGATGAAATACTCGAACAAACCTACAATCGCTTTTATGGTTTACTAAATGAACTAGGAAGAATGGATTTCAAAATACTCATTTGTAAGCTAATGCGAAGTTCATGAATACGCTTAGAACACCACGGAAACGATTTACTTCAAATGTCAAGCAAAACATCAACATTCAAACTACTCCGGTTCACGATATTTTTGAGTGTTTAATGCAAAATGAGGAAGAAGTAATGGAAATTGAGATTGAATTGAAACATAAGTCAAAGAAAGAAAATGATCCGTTAGCTCTTGTGTTAATAAGATCGATGAAATGTCAAAGAAATCTTCTATGTTTGAAATAACGTCCCAATCAAAGGCGTTTCTTCACAAGATTCAACCATTTCCAAATCCTCGACTTTTCCAGATGATGAAGTGGAAGACAATCAAACTACTAACCTTGATGGTGAAGATTCCAAAGAAGAATTTTCTTAGATGATTGCTTTACTTTAAAACATGGTTCAAAAGAAGAAGTTTGGAAGATTGAATGGTCAAAGGTTTCAATCATCTCAAAGAACTTACAACAAGAACAACTATCGGGGTCGTTCTTCACACAACAATCAATCATCACATCACAATCAAGTTCAACAATCAAAAACTCAAACATCATTTCCAGAAAAGACTACTGAAGATGATCCGAACAAAGAAATGACCAAGGATATGAGTTCGGTAATTTGCTACAAGTGTATGGAGCATCGGCATTTTGCAAGAGATTGTAAGGTGATAGTTGTGAAGAACTCGGAGTACTACCGAAAGAATGTTGATGGAAAAGAAAAGGAAATATAGAGGAGAAAAAGGTCAAGCTTTTCTAACCGAGGATGCACACTGGATGAGCGATTATGACAACGAGAAACAAGCAAGTGCTCACTTTGCACACATGTCATTGATGGCCGATGTCGACTTTGAGGAATCGGACGAGGATGAGGTATATCAATATGTTTATGATCCAGTTGGAATGGAAACTTGCATTTTTCAAATGAAACATATAGTGTCAAAACTTCGTACTAAACGTGAAACAATCAAAGATCTTGAAAATAAACTTTCGAACCTTAAGAAAAGAATCAAAAATACGATTATGAATTTTCAAGCATGAAATTTCGAATAAAACAACTTGAGGATGAAGGTTTTAGTCAAAAAGTGAATGAGAAAAACATAAATGATAGTTTGTGTGAAGCAACTATCAAATGTCAAAAATTGATAAATGATAGTAGCTTCCACCAAAGTGAAGTTGAACGTATTTCCAAAGAAAATTTAGATTTATGTTCAAAATTGAAAGATTTAGAGTTAGAATTTGTCAGACGAGGACAAACAGATCAAACAATTCATCTAAACATGACGGAAGTAATTAAACTTTTACATAAAAAAGATGGTCTTGGATTTGATGAAAACACATTTGTTGAAAATCCTAAATTTCTTAAACGAGCCATATCAAAGTGTTGCTCCCTATACGATTTTGATTTTATCAAATTAGGAGCAAACATACCTTGATAGGTTAGTTTTTTTAAATGCTTCAAATAAAGAAATTACGTGACAAGATTTAATCAGGATCCAATGCTCTAACAGTGAATTTTCTGGTCAATTCATGATGCGGAATCTCATGAAATGATTGAATCTTAACAATAATTGTATTGAGAATTGGTTAATTGAAAGAGAATGTAAAGATATCATTGATAGTGTGATTTTGGCGGGAATAGCCATTTAGAAACTTTAAGCTCTACAATAATGAGTTCGGGTTCATCAAAAACTAACTATACACACACATCACTCTATTTATAGACATCTCAATACAGACTCTCTACAAATAAAATACTTAAGTCTTCATTTAACTTTAACTCTAGTGAACTTCAGTTAAGTCGGTTATACTAACTTGTTCACCCGAGTTAAAGTATTCAATGTTTACTTCTCTTGATCAACTAAATCTTTAGTTAACATTAACTCGGGTGAACTTAATTTAACTCCGGTGAATAAACTTGTTCTTCCGAGTTAAAGTCTTCACTGAAAGACTTTCTAAGTTTTAGTTCGGGTGATGAACATTGTTCACCCGACTTAAAACTTAGAGCAAAAACATACTTTGAAGATTTCATAGCTTCATCCATAACTTTCAATACCCAACAATCTCCCCCTTGGATGATGTTATGAATCTTCGAATTTGCACATATGACTCTCCATGATTAGCTTCTAACAACTCAGATTCTTCAATGCAACGATCTCCCCCTTAACTGATTCTCCATTGTTAGCATTACACACTTCAAAAACGATCAAAAATCATTTCTTTGCCATGACCCCAAGCAGTTTTCGGCCTTTCCGGATCGTTTAGGGCTCGAAAATGCCAACTTACTTCATGTAAACTTCAATCCTTCATCCGACTTACACTCAAATTCTTCACCAATCTTCAACCGGAATGATTTAAGTTGATTGAATTAGTGAATCACTAATCTAGACTTGGATAAGCATGCATATATGAACTTTGAGTAAATTCTTAGCTTTGTTTTCATTATTTTCAACCTTCTCTTCATCAAGTACAGTTTTAATCATCCATACCTTCAATTAACTACAACTTCTTCATAGATTAATTGACTTAAGCAGCCTGAATTGACCTAATTCTTAGCTTGTATTAGCATGTAGAATTAAATTTCTAACTAGATCCTTAGCTTCATGATCATCAGATTCAATCTACTCTTCATCAATCACAGTTTCAATTTAGTTCAGATGAACTGCTTCAACATCCGAATTTATTCAAATTTGAACCTCAATTCATCAATTTCAGCTCTGATATGCTCAAAATCACTGCATAATCACCAAAACACCTTGAAACTACATAAATTGATAATTCGTAGAATAGCTTCAGACTTCGATCACCTCCAATTGATTACTGTAACAACAATTCAACCAAAAACTAACTAATCTTCACAAACTCTTCAATAACTTTCCTCAATTTCAACTTGAACTTCTTCGATTCAACAAAACACTAATAATTTGATTAAATTCACTTGAATCGAGTCAAATTGATGAACATGAATCAATTGAATCTAATCAAATGATTTTTCCGGCTCTGATACCACTTGATAGGATTTAATCAGGATCCAATGCTCTAACAGTGAATAGTCTAATCAATTCATGATGCAGAATCTCATGAAATGATTAAATCTTAATAATAATTATATTGGGAATTGGTTAATTGAAAGAGAACGTAAAGATATCATTTATAGTGTGATTTTGGCGGGAATAGCCATTTGGAAACTTTAAGCTCTACGATACTCAAATGATTCCGGGTTCATCGACAACTAAATATACACACACATCACTCTATTTATAGACATCTCAATACAGAGTCTCTACAAATAAAATACTTAAGTCTTGATTTAACTTAAACTCTAGTGAACTTCAGTTAAGTCGGGTAGACTAACTTGTTCACCCAAGTTAAAGTCTTCAATGTTGACTTGTCTTGATCAAATAAATCTCCAGTTAACATTAACTCAGGTGAACTTAATTTAACTCTAGTGAATAAACTTGTTCTCCCGAGTTAAAGTCTTCACTTAAATACTTTCTAAGTTTTAGTTGGGGTGATGAGCATGTCTTTAGTAAATAGAATCATTATTTGAGGGGGAATCATAAATATAGGGGGAATAACCGTTTGAGGGGAATAATTGATTTGATTGTATATATGTGTGTGATTTCTGACTATATGATTGGAGTTTTTCAAATTTTCGAGGGGAAATATAGAATAATAAGATGAAAATGTCGAAAATATTAACAATAAGTGTAAAAATTGAAAATTTTTGGAAAAATAATAAGGTTAGGGTAGAAAGTGAAAATTATTCATATGGGTATTCGGATCCTATACAAAGTGAAAGAGCGACTTAACTTTTCATAAAAACTTTTTACTTCAAAATTTCAGTTTCAATTTCTCTGTGTTAAACAGATTTCTAAAGAAGGATCAAGGATTAACGGATTTATTACTGGTTTTTAACGAAGAACGATCCGAATTAGGTAAAATTTTCTCTTGAATGTTCTTTATGTTATTCATATTTCTTTAGGAAAATTTTATGATTAGGATGCTTTTGTATGATAATTATGTTTTTGAGTGATAATTGAATGTGTTTATGCTTTGTGCTTGTGATTTTGATTCGATTCGAATAAGTTTTTCATGTTAAACTTTGTTTTTCAGTATATTTGGATAAAGTTAGGGTCGAATGAAATCTCATTTGAATGAGATTTAACAAGTACACGAATGAAAAATTTGGGTTAGAACTTGCTAAGTATTGAATCGATTCGAATGGTGTACAATTTCTATAGATACGAATAGGATTCCTTAAGACACGAATGGAATGAAAAGTGAGAAAATTGACTAAGTGTTGATTTGAATCGAATGGGGTATATATTTACATAGACACGAATAGGATTCTTTTTGGTTCGATTCGAATGGATTAACATTTTTACATAGACACGAATATGAAATGGTTAGACTTGAATGAATGTGAAAATTTTCTAAGTGTTGATTCGAATAGATTTTCTTCAGGCACGAATGGTTTTATTAAGGTTTGAATGACTCTCTTAGGACACGAATAAGTTTGATGCTTCGAATGGAAAAAAATTGAAAGAAAATATTTCTAAGTTGTTGTTCGAATTAAATGAGTAGAAGTTTTCTACAGACACGAACATGATTCGAATGGATTATAGATGTTGTGAAAATTTTCTAAGTATATTTGCGATTCAAATTGATAAATGTTCGAATGAATTTCAGAAAATATTTCTAAGCTGTTGTTCGAATTAAATGAGTAGAAGTTTTCTACAGACACGCACATGACTGAAATGGAAAAACCTGAAAGAAAATATTTCTAAGTTGTTGTTCGAATTAAATGAGTAGAAGTTTTCTACAGACACGAACATGATTCGAATGGATTATAGATGTTGTGAAATTTTTCTAAGTATATTTGTATTCAAATTGATAAATGTTCGAATGAATTTCAGAACCAATGCGACAAAGTCTTTTCTAATGCGCCACAGTCAACTCACAGACAAATTTTAAATATCTCGAGTTTAAATTTTTCAATACGACTTCCAATTACTTCAGATTGGGAATCGGTATTCATAAGAATTGAGCTTAAACATAATGATGTTACTATATATTATTGGAATCTCTTTCGGATGGATTTTAGTAGCGGATCTCGAGTCTCGACTAGAACTAGTTCATTCAAAGGTTATTCATTCAATATATCTCAATATCGTCATTTTTCAAAACTTGAAGTCTCACTTATATTGTTTTTGAGGATAAGAGTGGATATATTTTAGTAGCGGATTCTTGAGATCTCGACTAGAACTAGTACATTTTTTCAATATCTCCTAAGATTAATATTTGTAGTTATTTCATGATTTATCATAAAATTTCAAATATGATCAAAATCTCCAAATGAAATCAAAAATTTAAAACGTGATATAACGGGTTTACTTTTCGAAATATTGATATAATCACGTGAAATAAGATTTAGTAGAAAATCTTTTGAATTATGACTAGAACTTGCACATTTTTACTTTGATTAGATGTGTTTTAGTAGCAAACCTTCAGGTCACGACTAGAACTAGCACATTTAACATTGTTGAGATGTGTTTAAGTAGCACATTCAATTGATCACGACTAGAACTAATATATTTTACGGTATTGTCGATATATTTCGAAAATTATTCACGTTTAAAGTGTGATTAAAAATGATCAAATCTTTTCAAAAATCACATTTTCAAAAAGTTTTTGATTTATCTAACGGTTTATGATGATTCTTAAAGATGAAATGGAGAGAACGAAGAAAACTGTGAAAACGAGTACGAATGTTCTGGAGGAATATAGAGGTCCGAGATATCCAGATGAAGAAACACTTCTTCCGACAAACTTGTGGCTATATATGACGGAAAAAAACACAACGATTGATTTCGATAGCTACAAATGTGCTTTTCCAGTTTTAATGTCGATAATCAAGCATCATCAACGGAGTGAATTTTTTGCTAATCATCCAAGAGTGCCGAAAGTATATCTCCAATACATGTGGCATAATATGCAATATCAAGAAGCCAATGATTCTACAGATCTTGAAGAACCTTTAGAGGAGTCTCTTACTTGCGAATTTGGAGATTGTCGGTGTGATTTAACGGTGAATGAGCTACGGAGTATTTTACAGTTACCTTTTTCTGAATAATATGATCCAATTCCTACAAAAGATTCGGATCTTATGGTATATGTTGAGAAGTTGGGATATCTTGGAGATTTATCGACAATTAAGTTGGATTGGGATTTAATTCTGCAACGTTGCCAACCGTATTACAATCATCAGGTGGATTACTTTCATTTTTGAACTCAAATTCGATAATGCTCGACTTATCTTTGATGAAATTCATGAGCATATTATCAAGAAGAACAAGTATTTGTCTCAAGAAAGATTGAAAGTTGAAGAATCGTTGAATCCACCAAAGAAATCTTTGAGAAAGATGAAGAAGGAGATCAAGAAACCTTACATTCCATATCAACAGTTTCTACAATCAATAGTTGTCAGGGTTCTTATCGAAAGCCCACCAACATTCAATAGACGTGTATGTGATCACATGTATCAAGAGTATTTCACTACGGTATTCAAACCACGTCCAAAGGCAACTTCCAAGTTTGGGAAGGCAATTTCGGAGCACTTGTTTGATTTAGTTCAGATTTGTTGGGCCATGAACTGGAATGGATGAAGCTAAGGAGTCTCCAGTGTGAAGGAATAAAGATTATTTCAGTTCGTGGAGGGTCCGAACTGAAATCATCAAGAATAATCCGAAGTGAAGTTTTGAGTTCGGAGAAAAAGTTAGTTCAGATACTCTGAACTAAATGAAGTTCCTCCGAACTGAAAATAAACCAAGGTATAAGTTAGGTCAACAGAAGTCAACATTGAAGAAATCAATTCGGAAGATGAAGACTTTAGTTCAGAACTGAAGTGAACTCCCGAAGTGAAATTAAGATGTTGATAATGTTATAATAATTTAGTTCGTAGAGTGTCTGTTAGTTAGATTTTGTCTATAAATAGTGTGATAGGTAGTTTTAGTTTGTTGTCTTTGAACCCGGAACACTCTCAAAGAGGTTCCATGAGCTTGAATGTCGATGTAACAAGCTCAGTTCCAAACCTGTCACCATTATAAAATGAAATCTTAAATAGTTGCTCCCATTGTTGTTTTATCAGTTCTATCAATTACTCAGCCACAAATTCGACTTCTTATTCTCCTTCAATTTTGATTCCAAACTCAGGTCATGAGATTCCACATCATGACCTGTTTTCAATTCGGTTCTCTTTAGAGAGGAATTTCAAGGACCTGTCAATTGGTATCAGAGCCAGACAAATCAATTGATTAAATTCGATAGAGTCTAGTTCATCAATTTGACTTGATTAGAAGATTAGGTCAAACTATTAGTGAACTGAAGGAGTCCGGAGTGAAATAAAGGAAGTCCGAAGTGAAATTGAGAAGCTGAATTGAAGAATCTGTTTAGATTTCAAGGTGTTCATGGTGGATCTGGTGTTGCACGTATGAATTCAAAGACGGATGGTGTATGTGGAGGGAAAACACGAGTTATCAATTTGAAAGAGGGGTGTGATGGAAGTAGAACGGAGTTGATCGTCACGTCATCAATTTGAGAGAAAGGTGTGACGTGGAGGAGCTTGTTCGAAAATAAATTAATGGCAAATCACTCTCATAATGGATATGGTCAACCAGGAGTAGCTGATTGTGAAGCACCTAAAGAACAAGTGACATTGCAGCTATTCCTCCAGAATTTGTTCAAGATTCAAGAAAGATAAATTGGAGGAAGCTAGACATGGAGAGAAGTTAAGTGAAGAAGTGTTAGGTCTCACTAAGATCTCAAACAATGGCAAATCAATCACAAATAAGTATTTAGATGTTAATTATTATTTATCGATTGATTACTCAGTTTCAGTAATTATTATAGCGGAATTATAATAAAGAAACAGTGAAAATAACACACAGTTATATTTCGTTAAAAAGGTACAATCTTTACAACGTTCAAGCTCACTATTTATACACAATAATAGTGAGCTTGATAAGGATAAATCTTAGGAAATCTTCTAAAGAGATAGAAGATTTTATCTAACTAGACTGCCTAAAATTACGCCTTACGTCTCTTAATGAGTCTGAGTAGTCAGACTCAGTCACTCAGACTCAAGTCACTCAGACTCAGTCACTCAGACTCAGTCACTCAGACTGAGACTTTGATTAACAGATTTATTAATCTTGGGTTAAATCATTGTTTTTCCCAACAATCTCCCCCTATCTGTTTCAATCAAAGTCTTTTACAAAAGATGCATCAAAAACAAACACAAACATAAAAAGTTAACAAAACATTGTTTGTGAAAAAAATATGCAACAGACAGATTACTTCTTCTTCTTCAAAGTTATCTTCCTTTTCTTCAATGATATCTCAAATGGCAAAGGTTGATCTCTTTCATTCAGCCATTTCAGTCTCTCTGTCTTCCAAGCTAACAATCTCTCCATTTCAGTGTCAGATTTATGAAAGTGCAACTGATATTCCTTCTTGATTAGCTCCACCTTGTCAGACAATGTTCCAATTTCTTCAATTCTTCTGAGATTGTTGAACAGCCAGCTGATCAGCTTCATTCTGAATGGAAGACATTGAGCAGACTCACATTCGCTAAGTAATGTTATGCAGTGATAGATTGAAGTCATGTTGAGTCTGGCTTTAGCTTGAAAACTTTCCTCTCCCCCACAATCAACATAACAAAGACCAGCATGCTTCTCAGTTTCAATATATGTCTTGTCTTGAAACACAACCTCTTTGGGCACAGGATGCATGCTACTTGTGTCCAGACCCAAGGATTTAGCCCCAGCCCTTACCTTGTGTCTAGTGCAGAAAGCCCTATACTCTTCATCCGTTATCAGTTCCAGCATGTGAGCTACATTGACATTGTAGATAGCTTCTCTTCTGATTTCCATTCTATGCTCACTGTTTGTTATTCCCATGCTCAGATTTGCTATCTCTTTCCATTCCTCCAGTCCCAAGGTATGTAGCATGTTTAACCCAATCTTGTATGATCCTCCTTTGTGATAACAAGTAAGAAGAAGTTCAGACCTACCTGGACATATGCACTCTAAGTTTTGGATTTTGTTTTGGTGCTTCCTCAAAGTGAAATTTCTTTCAATGTAGTCTACCCTGGCTTCTTCTCTGAGGACTAGTTTGGCCATTTGTATGTCAGCTTCAACCCTCATTTGTTCTTCTTCAATGGCTAGTTCCTCCTCAGCTGTCATCTCAGCTTCAAGTTCTTCAGCAGCTTTTGACGATTGATCATATGGATTAATCTCAAACTTCTCTTTGTATAACCCCTTCACATATTCTCTGTATTGCTCCACAGTCATTCCAGCATTTTGAGCATACCTTTGGAGTTTGGCCAATTTTTCAGCTTCATCCTGTTTCTTTTTAGCCTCAGTCTCAGGTTCTGTTTCAGCTTCATCCTGTTTCTTTTTAACCTCAGTCTCAGGTTCAGTCTGTATCTCCATTTTATCTCCTTCTTTAGTCTGTTCTGGGTCACTTGCATACCCCTCTTTGCCTTTTCCTTTGATATCTTCCATCTCAGATTCATCACTTGAGATATCACTCCAGTCAGTTTCATAGAATACCTCAGACTGACCAGTTTTAGTGTTAAACCTGGTAGTCTTATAGTACCTTTTCTCCCCCTCTTCTCTTTTCCTTTTCAACTTCTGCTTGGGGATCTCAGATTCATTAGTTGCAGCAGCTATTTTCTCCCCCTGAATCTGAGAACCCTCTGCAACAGCCTTGCCTTTCCTCATCATACTGACTTCAGATGTCAGTTTCAACACCATCTCCTTCAGATCCTTCAGCTCCTCTGCATTTTGTGTTCTCAAAGCATGAACCTCAGTCTGCATTGCCTTCAGTCTGTCATCAAACTGAGCTGACACGTCCATAAGGGCTTGTAATAGCACTGGGACAGTCAAGGCAACCTCAGAGTGGGTTGAAGTAGTAGCAGGTGATGTTTTAACAGGTGGCACAACTTCACTCCCTCCCTGTGATTTAGGAGAATGATCATAAGCCATAGAATAAGAAGTCTGTACCTCACTCAGTTTGGGGAGTAAGGCATTGGCGACTAGTGAAAGAGAGTGTAAGAGATTTGAGGGTGGTACCTTATCGTGAACCAGCACAGAACTGGTGAAAATAGCCGTTGGAACTGGGTGTGAGACTGAGGGGGGTGGTTCCATACTGAGTACAGGGATGTCCAGGAGTGGGACATCTTCTTCAATGCTAGTCACATGTGTCTGTGTGGTAGCAGCAACATGTGTCTCCAAGTTTACTACCTTAATGGGGCTTTGGGTAGTCAGAGCAGTCAGATCCAACTCATGCTCTAGCAGAGAGAGACTGGTCTGAACTGCAGCACTGGAGGGGAGTGTAGAACTCTCAGCCTCATGGAATAGAGAGTCCATTAGTGCTTGATTTGTTGTGGGGCTTGATGTGAGAGCTTTATCAAATGAACTTGGTGAGTTCATCAGTTGGGTCGCTTGTGTAGCCAGTACATCAAGATGTGGAGTGGACTGCTCAGACTGAGAGGGGATACTCTCAGACTGAGGTAGAGAAAGAGGAATGTCCATACCTGGGTCAGCTTCATCAGGCCCAGCCCCACCCAGTTCCACCTCAGTATCCGCAGCAGGGATATTTCCCTCAGGCCCTTCGTCAATTCGTTCAGCTTGGACCTCTGAGTCTGAATGATCAGACTCAGTCAGTTCCTGATCGATGAAAGGATTTTCAATCCATTCCAGCATTACAGGTGTGAGCTCAGTTTCATCCGCAGTGATATGTATATATGTAAAGATTTTGGGAGTCAGCTTGGGAAGATCACATGTATAAAATGTTTGCTCAAGCTGATCATAATTTTCCTTCCCCAGAACCTCCTCAAAGCAAAGTGAAAGGACACGAATGAATGGGACATCATTCGGTCGTTTTGTTTTTAGGGCTAGGGAGAGAATCTCATCAAAATAGAGTTGTGAAAAGGAGATTCGTCTACCCGTTACCATAGCATGAAACAGATGAGTTTCAAACTCATTCATCTGATCCAGGCTGCCCGATTTACCCCCCAAGCACCTAGTAATCATTGAAAACAAGAATTTCCATTTTCCAGTAAAAAGATTGTATTTAATAACCCCTTGAGTTTCAGGCTGACCAATAAGGGGAAAAGCTTCATTTCTAGCTTGCTGTTTGCTCCGTCTGGGTTGAAATCCACCTTCTCCAGCCTCAGCGAGGGTTGGGAGTAGTAATGCAATACGAATGGTGTCCTCAGTGATCGTGATTGTTTCACGCCCATCATTGTAAGTGCCAGTAAGGGCCGTCCTGTCAGCATTGGCGGTGCAAGTATATCACCATTCACAAAGCACCGGAGGATACATCGTGTTAGCACAAAAGAAAGCGCCATAAAGTGGGTGTGCCTTCATATATTGAATCAGTTGCTCAAATCCCCTGTTTCGACGATTGGCGGGAATTTCAGCAGTCGCCACTCGGTTATTGTCCTTGATTTGAACCCTGTGTTGGAAATCTGCACCAGGAATCATTCTTGGAGTAACATGAAGAATCATATTAGCATTCGCCATTAAAGATACAATCAAGCAGAAGATTAGTAATAGAGAAAACAAAATTAGGTTAAAATTTGAAATTCAGTTAGTTTTAAAGTAAAATAGCGAAAACTTGTAACTAAGTTAGGAAATTTACATTTTAGACCTCTAAGTTGTATCAGTTTATCACTAGTGACCGTTGACTGTACATTGACTCAATAAAAAAAATAAAAAAGATATATCGAATAATAAATAGAAGATATGCAAAAGATATACAAAAAAAATAAAAAATTTGTTCTAAAAATACATTCATTCTGAGCACGAGGTCAGACTGAGATAGCTGAAGCTGACTAGTAAGTCAGACTGAAAATTCACAGGCTGACTGACAGGTCAGCCTGAGATTCAGATTTTTGACAGATTAAGGGTTTAGCATTCCTAGTTCTCCTAAGAGATAGAAAAACCTGTCCTCACTTAGAGGCTTAGTAAATATGTCTGCCAATTGTTCATTTGTGGTCACAAACTCCAGTCTGACATTTCCTTTCTCCACACAGTCTCGTATGAAGTGATGTCTGATTTCAATGTGTTTGGTCCTGGAGTGGAAAACTGGATTCTCAGTTATTTGAATGGCACTCTTGTTGTCACACATGATAGGAGTGTTGTGAATCTGAATATCAAGATCAGCCAATTGGTGTTGCATCCAAAGCAATTGGGCACAACAACTCCCTGCAGCCGCATACTCAGCTTCAGCTGTGGAAGTTGCAACTGAGTTTTTTTTCTTACTTGACCAACTAACCAGCTTTCCTCCTAGAAGCTGACATCCTCCTGAGGTACTCTTCCTGTCAAGTTTGCAACCTGCATAATCTGCATCTGAGTAGCCAATTAGTTCAAAACCAGAATCTTTAGGGTACCATAAACCAAGATTTGGTGTACCCTTAAGATATCTAAAGATTCTTTTGACAGCTTTAAGATGAGATTCTTTGGGGTCAGCTTGATATCGGGCACACAGACATGTAGAAACATGATATCAGGTCTGCTGGCAGTTAAGTAGAGTAAAGAACCAATCATTCCTCTATAGGTAGCTTGACAGAATGACTTGCGAGATGAGTCTTTGTGCAATTTGTCAGAGATGCTCATTGGAGTTTTCATTTCAGAACTTGTTTCAAAACCAAATTTCTTGACTAAATCATGAACATATTTGCTTTGGTTTATAAAAATTCCATCTTTCTTTTGTTCTACTTGTAGACCCAGAAAGAAATTAAGTTCCCCCATCATACTCAACTACACATGAGTTTTGAAAACCAAGTACACAAGTTATCATTTGTGGAACCAAATATAATGTCATCAACATATATTTGAACTAAAATGACATGACCATTTTCCCTTTTGATGAACAAAGTTTTATCAATTGAACCCCTTTTAAAATCATTTTTAATGAGAAAGTCAGACAAGGTTTCATACCAAGCTCTAGGAGCTTGTTTGAGACCATATAAGGCTTTGTTTAACTTATAAACATGATCAGGAAAGTTTGGATCAACAAAACCTGGAGGTTGTTTCACATAGACTTCCTCCTGCAAGTCCCCCATTTAGAAAGGCACTCTTCACATCCATTTGATAAACCAAGAAGTCTCTGAAAGCTGCATAAGCTAGAAACAAACGAATTGCTTCAATTCTGGCTACTGGAGCAAAGGTTTCATCATATTCAATGCCTTCTTCTTGTTTGTAGCCTTGAGCCACCAGTCTGGCTTTATTCCTGATCACTACTCCATCCTGATCAAATTTGTTTCGAAATATCCATTTAAGGCCAATAATGGTCTTATATAGAGGACGTGGGACCTTTGTCCAGACATTATTTCTAATGAATTCTCCAAGCTCCTCTTGCATGCCATCCACCCAGTCTTCATCTAATAAGGCTTCTTCAACTTTCTTTGGTTCCATCAGACTCAAGAAATTGGTATAGAAACAGAAATTGGCTGTGGCATTCTTTCTTCTAGTTTTGACACCTTCAGTTAAGGATCCAATGACAGATGAAATTGGATGGCCTTTGACAGTCTTGATGTTGCCTGAACTAGTTTCAGGAACTTCTTCTTCTTCAGTCTGAACACTATCAGTCTGAGTTGTTTGAAGCTGACCTTGGTCAGTCTAAGGTAGCTCAGGCTGAGTATCAGCAGTGTCTGTTGATTCTAAAGTTTCCAATTCTGGAGCAGTCTTGGTAGATGGTTCATCAGTTTCACTTTCTGATTCTTGATGTTGAGGAGCAGTTTCTGCATTCTGATCTCCAGTCTGATTGTCAGATTCAAACGAAGTCACAAGTAATTCGTCACAGAGTTGGTTGATAGTGGCTAGGTCAGTCTGTGAAGATGATTCATCTTTGTCAGACTGGGTAGTATCATCAAAAGTGACATTTATGCTTTCTTCTACCACTTTTCTTCTTTCATTATATACTCTGAATGCTTTAGCAATGCTGGAGTATCCAACAAACAACCCTTCATCAGCTTTAGGAGACATTTTACACAACAAGTCCCTTTGATTTAGAATGTAACACTTACTTCCAAAGATATGAAAGTAATGAATGGAAGGCACCTTGTTGTGATACAATTCATATGCTGTTTTGCCATGCCTCTTTACAATGATTGATTTGTTCTGTGTGAAGCATGCAGTGTTCACAGCCTCTGCCCAGAATTTTATCTTCATGTTTCCATAGCATAACATTGTTCTGGCAGCTTCAATTAGTGTTCTGTTCCTTCTCTCTGCTACTCCATTTTGTTGTGGAGTTCGAACTGAGGCAAAGTTTTGCATCACAGAAGTCTATTAAGACTGAGTTTTTGAACTCAGTTCCATGGTCACTTCGCATTTGACGAACAAGAGTATTTTTCTGACGCTGTTCTCTTTTGATCAGACTGATAATCTCTTCTGCAGCATCACTTTTTGCTCTTAAGAATATGACCCAAGTAAATCGAGTAAACTCATCAACAATGACAAGTGTGTATTTCTTTCCTCCTTTACTTTCAATTCCAATTGGTCCAAATAGATCCATGTGTAGCATGAACAGAGGTTCATCAATGGAATTTAGCATTTTGGATGGAAATTGAGATTTCATTTGCTTTCCAAGAACACAGGCTGAGCAAACTTTATCTTTGGTATAGGTCAGTTCTGGCAAACCTCTTACTAACTTGCTTTTGGATAAAGCATTAATGTTCTTGAAGTTTAAATGAGATAAATTTCGATGCCATAGCCAATTCAATTCCTACTTTGTTTCTGTGAACAGGCATGTCTCAGCTTCATCATTTGTTGTACTCAGATCCAGGCAGAACACATCTCTTTCTCTCTTGGCTAGCAGTAATGGTTTTCCCTTGGCACTATAGATTATCCCAGCTTGTTTCCTGAATCTGACTTCATGATCTTCATCAGTAATTTGACTCACACTGAGTAAATTATGTTGTAATCCTTCCACATATGCAACTCTCTTGAACGTAACAGCTCCAGCATGAATCTTTCCATATCCCCTAGCCATTGATACCCCATTGTCACCATAACTTACTTGAGGGCCATCTTCTTCCTTATAGTCCTGTAGAAAGGACTTCATTCCTGTCATGTGCCTTGATGCTCCACTGTCTAGATACCATTTTGTAGAGTCATGCACATGAAAATGGAAGAAATTAGTTCCTTTTGGGTACCCACTTTAGAGTGGATCCATGAACTGAGGCAGGTTTAGGTGCAGATTCAATCTTGCAGTCAGTTTTGGGACTTGTATAGTTCCATTTGTTGATTTCATTCATGCAATTAACAGAATAGTGACCTATGACACCACAGTATTTACACGGAGTATTTTTAAGACTGACTCTAGATGGGACTGACTTAATTTGAGAAGATTGTACATATGTAGTCTTTGCTGGAGAAGTGTTTCTCGAAACTGAATCTGATTTTGATGAGAATGATCTGGATTTTGATGACCCTGACTTATGTGAAACTGACCAATGTTTTGATGAAACTGACTTTTGAAAATAAGGATTCTTAGGTCTAGACCTAGTCAGTAGTTTACAAAACACTGGTTCATGCCCTTTTTCACCACAGTTATAGCAAATTCTCTTAGGAGGAGATTTGGGCCTTACTTGATTAGGTGAATTATCCCTGACTAAAGTTTTTACAATGTTGGTCAGTTCCAGTAATTGATTTCTAATTTATCAATTGTTTTTTATTCAGAACTTTTATTACGACCTCTGGAACTGACTGGAGCCTGACCCTTTGGTTTGCTCATAACTTTGGGAGAAACTTTGTTCAAGGATGTAGGATTCTTTTCAATCTGCATATCAGTCTCAGATAAAGTAACACATTCAGATTTAGAGGAAGATGAAGGCAAAAGATCATTTTTATTCAAAACTTGAGAAATTACAGGTTTAACAAATGCATTTGACATCATAATTTTATCTCCTTTCAAATAAGTGAAAGTATTTGGAAGGATTTCTGGTTTAAAAATGATTTTTTCTCTTTCAGCCTTTTCAGCTTCTTCTTCCTCTTCTGTCATGTATTTCTTCAAACTGAACCCTTCACCCAACACTGCTTGCACTTGTTTGGGTACTTGTCTGCTCAAACAGTCTTCATTTTTTAAAGATGATATACACCATGATTTACAAATTCTTTTATAGTGCTCAGTTTCTTCTCTAAATTTGTGATTTTCTTTTGCAAGGTCATTATAAGCTTCAGTCTGAGCATTTAAAAGTACTTTGTAACTTTATAATTCCTTAATTTTATCATCTTTAATTTTTAAATTGTTTTCAAGATCTTTGAGTTTTTGTTTGAGTTCAGTTTGTTCTTCTAAAGTGGTGGTCAAGTCAACATAAATGTACTCAAACATTTGAAGTTTTTGTTCATTTGTATAAGAGTTGAAATTATGTACCTTGTAAAGTTTTGACTTGTTCCAGTCTGAGTTGCAGCTCATTCTTTCTGCTTCCTTTAGATCCTTTTCAAACTGAGAAGCGGATTTCTCAGCTTCAGTTACTTCCTCCACTAAAGCCATAAGACATTTGTCCTCTACTTCCTCTTCATCAGAGGACAGTTCCTCATCTAACCATTCTTCAGCAAAGAATGCTTTCTGCTCAGTTTGAGGTTTTTGAGCGTTTGAACTGTAGCCTTTCTTATACTTAAGATACTTGTTTCGGTATCATTGGGCTCTTTCAGCAACTTCATCCATGTGCTCAGTCTGAGCATTCTTTACTTTACAGTCAGCAGCCATGTGACCATATTCATTGCATTTGAAGCATTTTACCTTCTTCAGATCAAACGGTTTCTTTCCTTTGTAGCCTGTCTTCTGTTCAAGCTTCATGGTCAACAGGGCAAGCTGACTTTTCAGTTTCTTAACTTCTGATTCATCGTCAGACTCTGAGTCTGAGTGTGACTCAGACTCAGATGAGTCAGCTTTAGAATAAATTTCTTTATTCCTTTTGCTAGTTGCAACTAATGCAGCTTCTGGATCCCTTGCAGTTCTCCTATTGTTGATCTTCTTCCTTTCTTGAGATTCCTCAAAGTTTAACAATAAGCCAAATAGTCCTGGCAGCTTGTAGGTGGACAGTTTCTCACTAACTACAAGAGATGTAATAACAGATTCAAATTTGTTAGGTAAGATGTCAACAAATTTCTTACAGATTTCATCATCTTCCTTTGTCACTCCCAGAGCTGACATATCATTTAACATGATTTGGAATCTTGTGTGAACATCAGCCAAAGTCTCCTTTTCTTTCATATAAAAGTTTTCATAATTTCTTATGAGACTGTTTAGTCGTTGTTCTTTCACTACTGGGACACCTTCATATGACACAATTAATGTATCCCAGAGTTCTTTAGCAGTTTTGCAGCCAGCAATTTTTGAAAATATTTGTTCATATACTGCATTTCCTAAAATGCTTCTGACTTTGGGATCAAGATTGTACAACAGCTTGTCTTGATCTGTCCATTGTGCTTTGGTGGTTTGAACCCATCTGGCACGTTGGACAACTTTATCACCTTCTTTGACTTCATCAATGATCTTTCCCGGAATTATGGGTCCTTCAGTTATGATTCTTATCATTTCTTCATGAATTCCTGACAAATGCCACTCAGCTTTAAGCTTCCAATGGGCAAAATTATGACCATTGAAGACAGGAATTCCTTTTCCAGCCATTGCAGTTATATTTGAAGATGATGACATTGTTTTGAGATTCTAAGTATTGATCGTTTAAGATTTATAAATTTATTAAAATGTAAATCTTATTTGCTCTGATACCAGTTGTTAGGTCTCACTAAGATCTCAAACAATGGCAAATCAATCACAAATAAGTATTTAGATGTTAATTATTATTTATCGATTGATTACTCAGTTTCAGTAATTATTATAGCGGAATTATAATAAAGAAACATTGAAAATAACACACAGTTATATTTCGTTAAAAATGTACAATCTTTACAACGTTCAAGCTCACTATTTATACACAATAATAGTGAGCTTGATAAGGATAAATCTTAGGAAATCTTCTAAAGAGATAGAAGATTTTATCTAACTAGACTGCCTAAAATTACGCCTTACGTCTCTTAATGAGTCTGAGTAGTCAGACTCAGTCACTCAGACTCAAGTCACTCAGACTCAGTCACTAAGACTGAGACTTTGATTAACAGATTTATTAATCTTGGGTTAAATCATTGTTTTTCCCAACAAGAAGTAGAAGACTCATAGCATCATCTAAGGGGGCGATTGTTGGGCCAAGAACTGGAATGGATGAAGCTATGGAGTCTTCACTGTGAAGGAATAAAGATGATTTCAGTTCGTGGAGGGTCCGAACTGAAATCATCAAGAATAATCCGAAGTGAAGTTTTGAGTTCGGAGAACAAGTTTGTTCAGATACTGTGAACTAAATGAAGTTCCTCCGAACTGAAAATAAACCAAGGTATAAGTTAAGTCAACAGAAGTCAACATTGAAGAAATCAATTCGGAAGATGAAGAGTTTAGTTCAGAACTGAAGTGAACTCCCCAAAGTGAAATTAAGATGTTGATAATGTTGTAATAATTTAGTTCGTAGAGTGTCTGTTAGTTAGATTTTGTCTATAAGTAGTGTGATAGGTATTTTGAGTTTGTTGTCTTTGAACCCGGAACACTCTCAAAGAGGTTCTGTGAGCTTGAATGTCGATGTAACAAGCTCAGTTCCAAACCTGTCACCACTATCAAATGAAATCTTAAACAGTTGCTCTCATTGTTGTTTTATCAGTTCTTTTAATTACTCAGTTACAAAATTGACTTCATATTTTCCTTCAATTTTGATTCCAAACTCAGGTCATGAGATTCCGCATCATGACCTGTTTTCAATTTGATTCGCTTTAGAGAGGAATTTCAAGGACCTGTCACAATTGGAGATGAAAGGATTAAAACATTTAGCAATTCATCGCCTCGTATGGATCAATCGAAACCGATTGATCCTACCCCACGAGCATTAGCGCCTACACAAAGTGAGGGTATATAAATATGAGAGCGTGATGATGAGTCAGAGAAAAATGATGATGCGATAAATCTTGGAGGAAATGAAGATGATGATGAAGATGATGCCAATGATGGAAATGACGACGTAGGGGTGAAGGGAGAACTGTGGTAGTACAGAAACCAGTACACACTCCATTACTTGTACTTGCAAGTCCTTCGGGCACAAATGAGGGTGGAGTTGAAAAAAGTGTGAGGAATAGTGATCGTGAACAGCATGGGGACAAAAAGAAACGATAAAGATCCCCATCTGCAACTAAGGTAAGACACCAGGGCACCAAGTCCACTACTCTCGGTCGTTTTTCGACAAAGGGTATTGAAAAAGACGTTGTCTCCCCAACAACGCTCACCACTCATCTTCCCCACCGGATGATGTTTCAAAACGCACAGGACAAATCCCACGTTTACTAACGTCCACTCCTTGGAGGTTATTGAAAAAGAGAGTCAAGAACCCCGACTCTCGACATCATTAATACACGAGTCATCGAGTCCTCACTTAGAAATTGTACCTAGGAATGATCATGAATCTAGTCGTCTTAGTGACACTAGCGGAACGGTTATAGGACGTTCGCAATCCGAACTCTTCCAAGGATTGACCGGAAACCTTGCCTCTGTTAACATTGTTCCAGTAGTCGAAGCAGGTTCGTTTAGTGGTTTCCTTAGTGTCACCTCTAGATACGGTAACTAGCAATCTACGTGATCTCGGTTTTGCCCCTTGGATGATCGAGATTGCTCGAATGTCTATTCCTTACCGCTTCTTCAGATCGCCTACGTCTTTCTATTATGTATTGCTCTACGTTGATGATAATATACTCACCGCTTCTTCAGATCGCCTACGTCTTTCTATTATGCCATTGCTTCCACAGGAGTTTTCTATGAAAGACCTTGGTCCTCTTAGTTCATTCTTGGGTATTAATGTCACTCGATCATCTCATGGGTTATTTGTATGTCAACAAAATTATGCTGAGGAAATTCTTGATAGTGCCGGTATGGCTTCATGTAAACCCCCACACACCCTCGTCGATACTAACGGGAAATTAAGAGTTTCATTCGATGATACCACTCTTTACCGTCGGTTAGCAGGCGCATTACTATATTTAACATTTACGCGACCCGATATTTCTTATGTTGTTCAACAGGTTTTCCTTCATATGCATGCTCCCAGGATATTCACATGCATGCCCTCAAACGTATCTTACGTTATCTACAAGGCACATTACATTATGGTTTACATTTGTATAAATCAAACACTTCTAGATTGGTCTCTTACACCAACGTTGATTGGGCAGGTTGCCCCGACACAAGACGCTCTACGTCGGGTTATTGTGTCTTTCTTGCCGATAACTTAATATCTTGGTCCTCCTACAGACTCTCTCCCTCTCTAGTACCGAGGCCGAATACCACAGAGTAGCTAATGTCGTTTCTGAATCATGTTGGATTTGGAACCTACTTCTAGAATTACATTGTCCCATTCACCAAGCCAAAATTGTATATTGTGACAATGTTAGCGCTATTTTTCTTAGTGGCAACCCGATTAAACACCAACGCACTAAACACATAGAAATGGATATCCATTTTGTTCATGAAAAATTCGCTCGAGGTGAGGTATGTGTTCTTCATGTTCCATCGTGTTATCAAATTGTGAATATATTTACAAAGGGTCTCCTTCGTGTTCTCTTTGACGACTTTCGTGCCAGTCTTAGCATTTGCCCTCCTCCCGCTCCGACTAAGGGGGTGTAATAGAACCTACTAAAACGTGTCAATTTTGAATGAGATTTGTATATATCTCTTTATTGTTACATTGTATATTACGTGATAGTTATCATATATAGTTTCCAATATAGATAGGGTAGGTAAGTTATTATTTGGTATATATATTTGTTTATCAGTTTAATGAGAATCTATCAATTCATTCTCCTTTACTAATTTGAGAAAATTTTAGCGCCACCCCTTTTTCATGAGAATTAGATTTCAATATGGCGAGAGAATATGAAAGATGACGCGAGAACTAAGAAAGACGGCGAGAGAGGTTTCCAAGTTAAAAAAACTCTTTTCTATCATATCTTATTCTCATATTATTTGAATAAAGAAAAAGTTGACGTAAAAAAGGTTTCAAATGATTATTTATAAAATGTGATTTAGAAGACTATTTTGTTGATTTTTTCAAAATTAATTATTGTATTATATTTTAAAAAGTCCATAAAGATAGTTGTGAAAACTTAGTCTATTTCTTAAACATGTTGAATCTTTAATTGTTCTAATTTTGAATTTACTTTTAATCTATTCATGAAACTTTATGGATTATATCTTTCTTTCTTTTCATTTTGTATTTTTCTTGGAAAATAGAAAATATATTAAATATAATTTTTATATTTTAATTAGGTTATAATTTAATCGATTTATATGTTTATAAATGAATTTTATTATTATTTTAATAGTTGGAGAGGTATTTTTCACATGTGTTAATGAGAAGTCATCAAATTTGATTGTTGTCCGCTATACTCACATGGCAAACCAAGGGACAAGTTAAAGTTTGAAAGGATTAATGTAACTGGCTACTTGATAGTCAAGTAAGATGTAACACATAATAATATGAATGGATGAACCCTGATCTCAAAAACAACTTTACTGGTTCAATATCAACCCTTTCGGTCAAAGTTGATCCTAACAATAATAACCTAAAACAATTAATTGGGTGATAAAGTAAATGAACTGGTATTAGCACAAAACCCTTATATCACGACTTTTGATTAATCCACTCTAAAGATGTCTAATTAACTGATTCATGTTTCAAATATGAACTCTCTTAGGGATTCTCAACCTCTCATATTATAAATAAATTAACAATCAGAACACTAATGTGACTTACACCTTGGGAGGGATTCTAATGCCTACTAGATCTACTATGGAATCCATAGTTCCTCAAAAACTTGGCTCTCAAGTTAGTGTTATTCTTTTAGAGCTTAAAATTTTCAATACGCCTATAAAGCTTACAAACTCCACAGTATAAGACCTCGATGCTAAGGTTAAAGCACTGGGAAAGGGGTTTCAGGGATTGAAAAACATTATGCCCTCTCGTGAACGACACACTTGTGACTTAACGGAGAACAACTAACGTCCGACCTTCGAGATAAGGGATAGTTTTTCCAACAACTTTCATTTATATGGACGACTATTGCAAAAAAAAAAAAAACATTTAGGATGATTTGTCCATTTTTACCAAACCACGTGTCAAACATTTTCGAAGATATAATCATTTTAATATCTAACATATCAAATATTTTATAGTATTTTTTTTTCTTTAAAACAACTTATGACTACCCTTTAAAATATGTACTTTTATACTACTATATAAATCAAATTCTACTCTTCTTTTTTAATATACTCTTAATTTTAAGTTTCTAAAACTTTTTATCTAAAGATATTCCTAACCACACTAAAATCATTTACCTACCATATTATCTTCCTTTTACCCACATCAATACATTTTTTGTTATTGGTCAATATAATCCACCACATTAATACAATTTCAAAGTTAGTCAATTCAATAAATATCAATTAGTTCGTATTAAATACAAGGGTTAATGCACGGTCATTTAACTCTTCATTTTTATTCGACTGCATCACTCAACTAAAGATAAATATGTTCGTACCTTTTACTTTTAAAATAAGTTTAAAAAAATAATTCATGTTTTAAAAAAGTTTAAAACCATCATTTTCTTCATTTACAACTGGATAACAACCGGTCAATCTGATTTCATATCTACACATCATTTTTTAATTTTTATTTAGATGACAAGTCATGATTATTTCAAATTTTATATATAATTATGTAAATAAAATATATATATAAATATAAAACACACACTCTCTTTCTCTCACTCTCTCTCAAACCTACCAAGGACCACCATCACCACCTGTTCACATTTTCCCAACATCACCTCCGATCGGACTCCTTCATAATTGACCATTTATTGATATGAACTCTCGTAAACACCACGTCTTTGTTGGAAAAAGTCAGTCAATAGTGAAGTGAATAACTTGCTGGTTTAATTTTTGAATTGTTCTAGTCTATCCTAAAGAATAGTCATTCCAATAGAATTGGAGTTAGTTTCCTCTTATTATTCCTTTCTTGTACGTGTATTTAAGCAACCAGTTGGACATTAATAAAAGATATGCTTTTAGCTTCATACCTGTGTGTTTCTCTCTATAATTGTGTGAGTGTGTGATACCATCATTTGGTATCAGATCCACGAAAAAGCTCTTTCACAATCAAATGGTAGAGTAAGAGTGAGAGATGTAGAAGTCTGATAAGTTTATGCAACCTGCCATTCCGAAGTTTGATGGTCATTTCGATGATTGGGCTTTACTAATGGAGAATTTCCTAAGGAGTAAGGAAATGTGGAGTTTGGTGGAAAATGGAATTCCTGCACAACCAATGACAAGTGCAAGTTAAGCATAGATAAAGGCGTTTGAAGAAGCCAAATTGAAAGATCTGAAAGTGAAGAACTTTTTGTTTCAAGCAATCGAAAGGGAGATCTTGGAGACAATCTTGGAGAAGAGATCTTCTAAAGGGATATGGGATTCCATGAGACAGAAATATGATGGGTCTACAAAGGTGAAGAGAGCTCAATTGCAGGCCTTGAGAAGAGAGTATGAACTTCTGTCCATGAAAGATGGTGAAAAGGTCGATACTTACTTGGCTCGGACCTTGACGATCGTGAACAAGATGAAGGCAAACGATGACCAGTTAACTTCAGGTGATGTTGTTTCTAAGGTACTACGTTCTTTGAGCCCAAAGTTCAACTAAGTTGTACGTTCTATCGAGGAATCCAACAACCTTGATACCATCACCATCGTTGAACTTCATGGAAGTCTTCTTGTACATGAACAACGTATGATTGGACAACAAGATGATAAACAAGATTTGAAGATATCAACGGGGTCACCCTATCGAGGACGAGGTGGTCGTGGTAGGCTTTCTTTTGACAAAAGCATGATCGAATGCTTTAAGTGTCATAAACTTGGCCTCTTCCAAAATGAATGTCCAGTGGGAGAAGGATGCCAATTATGTAGAGTATGATGATACAGAGGGGATGGTGTTGATGGCTCATGTGGATAAACTCGGTTCGAAAAAACATTGGAATTGGTACTTTGACTCAGGTTGTTCCAAATCATATGGCAGGTGATAGAAGGTGGTTCATTACTTTGGATGAATCTTACCATAATAATGTGCGGCTTGGAAATGATGTCCGTATGGCTGTCATGGGAAAGGGGGATGTTCGTCTTGACATTGAAGGTGTAAGTCACATGTTGCTCGATGTGTATTACGTTCCCGATCTCATGAACAACTTGATTAGTGTTGGTCAAGTTCAAGAAAGGGGAATAGAAATCTTAATAAAGAAGGGGTGGTGTAGTATATATCATCCCAGAAAGGGACTGATCACAAGGATTCAAATGTCCCCAAACAGAATGTTCATGATAGCTAGACCAAGTGTTGATGAGTGTCATAAAATAGAAACTCATGGCACTACTTACCTTTGGCATCAAAGATTTGGGCACATCAACAACAGGAGCTTAAAAGTAATGTATGACAAGGAATTAGTGAGGGGGCTGCCAATGATTAATGATGAAGTTGGAACCTGTTCCGACTGCTTAGTGGGGAAGCAAACCAGAGAATCATTTCCTAAAATGAGTTCCTAGAGAGCAACTTAACAACTTCAACTTGTCCACTCGGATATATGTAGACCTATCACTCCTCAATCGAATGGCTTAAAGAGGTACATTATTAACTTTATTGATGATTACTCATGAAAGTGTTGGAGTTATTCTTTGACAGAAAAATCACAAGCTTTAGACACCTTTAAGAGGTTTAAAGCTTTGGTGGAGAAACAAGCAGGGGTTGAGATTAAATGCTTAAGAACAGATAGGGAAGGTGAATTCAATTCCAAAGAGTTCAAAGTATTCCGTGAAGACAACGGCATACAAAGGCAACTTACTGCAGCCTACATACCACACCAAAATGGCATGGGTGAAAGAAAAAACCGGACAGTATTGAACATAGTACGAAGTGTTATGAGTGCAAGGAAGGTTCCAAAGGTTTTCTGGAAAGAATCTACCAATTGGTGTATACATGTACTTAATCGAAGCCCCACTGCAGCGCTTGAAAATTGCACACCAGAAGAAAAATGGAGTGGCCAAAAACAAAAACCGTCTGTGAGTTATTTTAGGGTTTTTGGGTGTATGGCTCATGCTCATGTTCCTAAAGAAAGAAGATTGAAGCTGGATGACAGAAGTTTGAAGTGTGTATTATTTTGGGTTAGTTAAAAGTCCAAAGCATATCGACTCTATGATCCCTCTAATAACAAGATAATTGTGAGCAAGGACGTTGTGTTTGAAGAAGATACCTCTTGGGATTGGATACAAGAGTCTGCGATCAACCCTACAAACTTAGAGTGGGACGACAAATATGAGCAGGGGAGAAATGAAGATGTGGTGAATCCGTCGGTTGTTACTAGTAACCCATTGAATGAACAAGGTCGGCCTAATAACACTAATAGGCTGTTGGAGAGAAATTACATTGAGCGTTCAAACATAAATTCAGATGGAAATAGTGTTAATGCAAGCATAAAGAGAGCAACAAAGGCCCCAACTTGGATGCACGATTATGTCAGCAGATCAGATGTTTTAAGCGATGAAGAACAAGGCACAAATTTTGCCATGGTTTCTTCTTCATTAGAGCCAACTAGTTATGATAAAGCTGCACAAGATGAACGTTGGATACATGCTATGAAGCAAGAGATGGAGTCAATCGAAAGAAAGAACACTTGGGAACTATGTGATCTACCCACAGGAGCAACAACGATTGGTGTGAAATGGGTATTCAAAACTAAGCTCGATAAGGATGGAAAGATCGATAAGCATAAGGCGCGACTGGTCGTGAAGGGATATGCTCAAAGGCAAGGGCTTGATTACTCCGAGGTCTTTGCTCCAGTGGCTAGAAGGGATACAATCAGAAGTATCTTTGCACTTGCAGCACAACGAGGTATGAAAGTTCATCAATTAGACGTAAAAAGTTCTTTTTTATATGGTGATTTGGAAGAAACTGTGTTTGTAGAACAACCCCAAGGTTATGAGGCAATGAAGGAAAAGTTTATCGGTTGAAGAAGGCCCTATATGGTTTCAAGCAAGCACCTAGGGCCAGGTACGGGAGAATTGAGGGCTACTTTCTTAAGGAAGGCTTCGAGAAGTGTCCATTTGAGCCTACTCTTTTTGTTAAATCAGTTAAGGAAAGTCTATTCCTAATTGTTTCTATCTATGTAGATGATCTTATTATAACAGGGAGCACACTTGAATTGATTGAGGAATTTAAGGTGTCCATGAAATCTGAATTCGATATGTGACATATGGGAGAGATGCGTTACTTTCTCGGTGTAGAAGTTATACAAGGTGAAGATGGTATTCATCTCAACTAACGGAAGTATGCTCGTGAAATACTCGAAAGGTTCAACATGACAGATTGCAATCATGTAAAGACTCATATGGTTCCAGGCTGCAAGTTGGTGAAGGATGATCAAAGTGGTTTTGTTGATGCAAAAGTTTATAAACAAATGATGGGATGCATTATGTATCTGGCAGCAACTCAACTAGATATAGTGTTCGTTGCTGGTCAATTGTGTCGTTACATAGAGGCTCCAACTAATCAACACATGGCAGCAATAAAGAAGCTGCTTCGATACATTCAGGGGACTAAGGAACTTGGAATATTTTATAAGAAATGAGGAAGTGATCGTTTAATTGCTTATTCTGAAAGTGATTACGCAGGTGACCATGATAATCGCAGAAGTACTTCAAGTTACATTTGTTACCTGAGTGGGGCTGCAATTTCGCAATGTCTTGGTCCTCTAAACAACAACCAATTGTAACTCTCTCAACAACAGAAGCACAATTTGTGGGTGCCACAACATGTGCTTGTCAAGTTCTGTGGCTAAGGAGAATGTTTGAGTACATTGGTCTATCTCAGGAAGAAGGTACTGTCATTAATTGTGATAATATGTCAACTGTCAAGCTTTCAAATTTTTTTGTTATGCACAATCGAAGCAAGCACATAGACGTAAGGTACTTCTTTCTTCGTGACTTGGTGAACGATGGAACAATAGAGTTGAGGTACTGTAACACCTTGGCTCAAGTAGAACATATCATGACAAAACCGTCGATCATTATAAGAAGTTGCGAGATATGTTTGGTATGGTGGAAGTAACTAAATAAACTAAAGTTGGAGAATCTTTAGTTTAGGAGAAAGTATGTTGGAAAAAGTCAGTCAATAGTCACGTGAATAACTTCCTGGTAAGACTTTGTTTAATTTTTGAATTGTTCTAGTCTATCCTAAAGAATAGTCATTCCTATAGAATAGGAGTTAGTTTCCTCTTATTATTCCTTTCTTGTATGTGTATTTAAGCAACCAATTGGGCATTAATAAAAGATATGCTTTTAGCTGCATAGATGTGTGTTTCTCTCTACAATTGTGTGAGTGTGTGATACCATCAGTCTCCATTTTACTTCGTCACGAATGGTAGCCTTTTTGGGTCAAGGATGTCGAATATGACATCCTTGTATCTATCATGCTTTTGTTTTTGTTTTTGGGTCAAAGGTTCTTATTGAACAAAGGAAGACGCTTTGGGATCTTGAAAATGAGGTTTTGTGATTTTTGATTTAGGGTTTTCCCTCTTTATTGAACAATGGCGGAATCTCATCGTTCATGTAGGGCAATGTTGTTGCTGTTTTGGATGGAATATATAGGCAACACCAGTGAGGGATGATAAGAACGTCGACATCTATCTACATGATTTTCGTGTGCCATTAAACCCGACGTAGTGATTTTTGTGTGTCATTAAAATTACAAAATTATTATTAAGTAAATTAACTAATAGTAATAAAAAAAAAAGTTATAAGAAATTCAAAATAAAAATTAACAAACTGCATTTTATATTTTTATAAAAAAATATTATAAAATATAACTTGGTGATCAAAATAAATAAAATAAAAGTACAATGACAAAAATCAATATTTTTAGAGTACATGTCGGACGACATGTAAGCGAGTTGTCCACGTCATCCGGTAAATATTAAAAGAACCGGCTATTACCAGGTAATTGATGTTTTTAAATCTTTTATGAAAGTTAAAGGTAGGTAACATAACTTTCTTTAGTTGAGAGATTTAATCGAATAAAAATAAAAAGTTTAGTGACTTCGGGTGTATTAACCCTAAATACAATCAATGTCAAAAGGTATGTATTTTTATAACTCATTTTTCCAATCACTAGTCATTGTTTCTTGTTTGTTCATTATATCAATGGAAATTTGGAGATTGAAGTAAGACACAACCAAGAAATATAATCTGTCAAGAAGTGTTGTGCGATGAATATGAAAAAACATATATATGTGTTTCCCTATGATTGTAATTTTATTTTTCTCCAAGCAAAAATGTAGTTAAGAAATTTGATGTTATTGTAATTTCCTTTCATGAGTTGTTTTTGTATTAACGAGCATGTTGTTTTTACTTTTAAAAGTTTATATTTTTAATTTATTTTGCATTCAACAAAGAAATGTAGTAAAAAACACATGATGTCTACTCAGAGTTCTTTTACGAGTGGCATTTCACGTACACAAGTCTATCTATAATTACCATAAAAACGACACTACTTCAAACAAGTTAAACTTCAAAAATAGTTTGCATACAATTTCAAATAAAAAAATAAATTATCTGTCACGTAGTGTGGGCACACTTATAGTTCATTGAAATCTAAATTCGTATAAACGACATATATACAAATTTTGGTGGTTATATCAAATTTCTTATAATTGAATAGTTCAAAAAATAAGGGTTAATTGTCAAGTTGTCCCCCTTTTAATTTTCTTTTTAAACTAATTTACACAACAACCCTCGTAGTTTGTATAGTTAAGTAATTTGTTCATAATATAATTTTCTTTTACGAATAGCATTCTTTCTTTTACTATTTTCTCGATTTTAGTCTCTCGTTTGTTAAACTTAACAATTATTATGTAAAAATAACAAAATTTCTAGTTTTTTTTTCTTAATATAAAACACTATCAATTAACGCGTGACCCTCTTTCTCGTTACATCTTCGAATCATGTTAGATTTTGTAGTATCCAAAGTTTTGTTTCATCATCTTCGTCGTATTCAAGCCTACCGAAAACCGTCATTATCTTCCATTTACGAAAACCATAAGATCTATTAAAAAAAAATGGGTAACAAAAACCGAAAATCCCTAGAAATAGAAGACAATGACGGTTATGTTTGAGGAAAATACAACAAAGATAATGAACAAAACTCTGGCTCTACAAAATCTAACATGACTAAAAAATGTAACAAGGAAAATAGTGATGTGTTCGTTGATAGTGTTTTATATTTAGAAAAAAAAAATAGTTATTTTGTTATTTTAACATAATAATTATTAAGTTTAACAATCGAGGGACTAAAATTGTAAAGAAATACTAAAATAAAGGTAGATATTTGTAAAAGAAAATTAAAATAGGCACAAATTTTGTAATTTACAATTATAAGGGTTGTTTTGTAAATTAATCTAACTGTAAAAATAAAAAGAGAAAATTTGACAACTTATAATTACCAAGTAGAAAATAAAATAGTTGGATGGTATAAGCTATATAGAGAGGGGTTCTAAACAATTAACCCTAAAAATAAGTTTAAACTTTGTTATAATTTGTTAATCATGTAAACAATAAGATTTTGTGATATTATCTGCTGTTAGAGAACACAGAGTGGTCGTTGTGGGCTTCGTTGTCGCCCCACAACTAGTCGTTATCAGTTCGGGCTCCCTCGTTGTGTGGGTAACGGGTCGTTGAGGTTTTTTTTCAAACAGTTAAATGTTCATAAAAAAAAAATTAAAAGATTAAAAAATATTACCGTTATAGCAACGACTATTTTTTTTAATTTTTTTTTCACATTTCCTCTATAAATATAACATAAACTCTTAAACTAATACCCACAATATTTCTCAATCTATCTCAATCTTTTTCTAAAAAAATACATACAACAAAAAATGAGTTCACATTCTTCAACTGATCCCGATGTTACGGATTCATCATCTTCCGAATCCGAATTGGTCGAATTACTAGTTAAGGCGGTAGAAGTTGTTGAACAAATGGAGGAGGAAGAAAATGAGGCGGAAAGTTCCCGTCGGACAGAGAAAAGGAAAAGGCGCTAAATCAACCGCGATCGAACTGCAGCAAACGAAAACGTGTTACGACATTACTTCTCCGGCGAAAGCACGTACCCGGATGAATATTTCCGTAGACGATTTCGTATGAGAAGACCTCTTTTCCTTATAATAGTCGAACGTATATCTAATGGTTTTTAGTTGTTTACATAAATGCACGTCCGCTATGCGTATGATGGCGTATGGGGTTACTCCGGACGCTTTTGACGAATATTTACAAATGTCAGAAAGAACATCATTTGAATCCCTAGATAACTTTTTTAAAATGTGTGATCTATGTTTATACAAACTTTTATCTAAGAACCCCAACACAAGATGATGTTAATCATTTATTTTAAAAACACGATGAGGTTTACGCGTTTAACGGTATGCTTGGTAGTATCGACTATATGCAATGGGATCAATGTCCAAATGCATACAAAGGGCAATACACACAAGGTGACCATGGTTATCTAACGGTTATGCTGGAAGCTGTTGCGTCGTACGATCTTTGGATATGGCATGCTTACTTCGGTGTCGCGGGGTCGAACAACGACATCAACGTGCTTAAACGATCGTCGTTGTTTCATAATATGCTCAACGACTCATCTTCGGATTACAGATTCACCGTCAACGGCCACGAGTACAATAAAGTATATTACCTTGCAGACGGTATATATCCAGAGTGGTCTACATTTGTTAAAGCCTTTTCGTACCCATTTGACGAACCGCGTCAAAAATTCAAACGTTTTCAAGAGAGTGCGAGAAAGGATATCGAGCGGGCATTCTATGTTCTTCAAGGTCGTTGGGGGATTATAAAACATGCAACGAGATTTTACAAGATGAACAAGTTAAGAAGAGTTATGTAAGGGGGTATCATATTACACAAGTTGAAGACAACTGACGGTCGATTGTGATGCCCAAGAATGGTATGCTCCTCCGGTTACACGTGTTCCCCGAACTTATAACGAGAGAGTGAATGAACGTATCTGGATTAATAGAGAGATTATAGACGGGAGGACACACAACAGACTCCGCGAGGAACTCGTGGCGTACATTTAGACACTTGCAAATGACTATCGACAACGTTAACTATTTTTATTTTTTGTATTTTTATTTTTTTTAATTATTTTATTGTAATTTTATTTTTATTGTATGTGTTTGTATTTTATTTTAATTATTGTATTGTAGTTTTATTTTTTATTTTAATAAAATCTTATATTTATCTTATTTAAATATTTTTTAAAAATATAAAAAATAAACTCTCGGTCCCACATCTTCTACAACTCTCGTTATCACTCCACAAAAAAATTTCGCAACTCTCATTATCAATCTACCAAAAAAATTCACAAAAAAAATTCACAACTCTCATTATAATATGTCACGTCAGCAAAAAAAAAAAAAAAAAAAAAAAAAAAAACCCTCAACTCTCGTTATCACTCTCGTGCTCTTAGTATCCGGATAGTTTCACTGTATATGTTTTAAAAGATCATAGACCATCTGTGCATATTTGAAGTCCTGGCTTCTTCTGTAGTTCGGCTGCTTCGAAAAGCGTTGAGAGTTAACTCACTTAACTCGCTCAACTCACTCCATGGACTCATTACCACAATGGGATCAACTTTACCACAATTTGAATTTTTCTACAATAACCTTATTTCACTCTACTCCTCACTGGGTTATCTATCTTTTTCGCGCAAGGTGTTCGATAAAATGCCTCAAAGAAATGCTGTCTCTTACAACACCATGATCGGTATCTATACGCGTAATCACAATGTACATGAAGCTTGGAGTTTGTTTGCTGACATGAGGAATGATGGGTTGTTTCCAACTCAGTTTACGTATGCTAGTCTTTTCTCGTGGGATTCGTTGGACATTGATCATGGATTTTGTTTGCAAGGAGTGGCTGTAAAGACTGGGTTTCTTTTTGCTGATGCGTTTGTGGGAACTGCTTTGTTGAGTTTGTTTGGGAGGGAAGGTTACGTTAATGAAGCGTTGTTGGTGTTTGATGGAATGGCGTATAAGAATCTAGTGACATGGAATGCAATCTTATCTTTGTTTGGACGTGAGGGTTTTACAGATGAATGTATGTTGATGTTTTGTGACCTCATGAGGACCCGAATGTCGTTGTCTGAATCTACCTTTGTGGGTGTTTTATCGGGGTTTCAGTTAGAGGAAGATCTTGAATCAGGCGAACAGATTCATGGGTTGGTTATTAAGTTTGGATTGGAATGTAAAGTTGCAGTTGCCAACTCTCTTGTTAAAATGTACGGAAAATGTGCCTCCACATGCTTTTCGGCTAAAATGTTTATGACGGTGCCTAACAGAGACTTGTTGTCATGGAATACTATTATCGGGGTGCAGGCCAAAGGGGAGCAACCGATGAAAGCAATAGAATATTTCTGCGAGATGTACATAGATGGTTTTCTCCCAAACCAGACAACATATCTGAGTGCTATCACCTCATGTACGAGGTTAATAAACCTAAATTGTGGGAAATATATCCATGCTAAGATAATCAAGAACCGGCTTGAAAATAACGTTCTTGTAGGCAGTTCATTGGTTAATTTATATGCAAAATGTGACAGAGTAGATTATGCTCATAGATGTTTTGACGAAATACTTGACAAGAATTTAATTTCGTGGAATGCTTTACTTCTTGGATATTCTAATAGAGGCTGTTCAGCTTCTATTAAGTTACTGCGGGAAATGATACAGTCGGGTATTTCTCCAAATGAAATTTCATTCTCTAGTGTTATAAAGTCACTTTTGCACTTGGAACTGATGGCGATTCATTCTTTGGTTTTAAAAATGGGTTACCATTTGAATGGGTATGTGACTAGTGCACTCATGACATCATATGCCAAAAATGGTTTGGTAGCTGATGCATTGAGTTTCTACGAGGACGATAAAATGCAACATTCTGTTGTTCACTCAAATATTCTTGCTGGGATGTATAATAAAAGTGGCCTGTACCATAAAACTCAGGAACTGTTCTGCGAAGTAGGGGATCCCGATATTGTATCATGGAACATTTTGATTGCAGCTTGTTCCCGTAATGGAGACTATAAAGAAGCTTTTGAGCTTTTCCACCACATGCAGATGGACTGCATAAAACCTGATAATTACACATATGTTAGTCTTTTAAGCATTTGCACCAAACTATGTAATCTTGCTTTAGGCCGTTCGCTTCATGGCCTTATGATAAGATCTGATTTTAACCGTAGTGACATAATGGTGTGCAATGTAATGATAGATATGTATGCGAAATCGGGGGGTTTAAGGTGTTCAATTATGATATTTGATGAAATGAGGGACAAAAATGTCATTTCATGGACAGCTATTGTTTCGGCCCTTGGTCTACACGGACATGGACGAGAGGCACTAGAAAAGTTTAGACAAATGGAGATGCTTGGTATTAAACCGGATAAGGTTGCTCTCATAGCTGCTCTTTCAGCATGCAGACATGTTGGATTAGTAAAAGAAGGGATGGAGTTGTTTGAGAAAATGAAAGAAAAATATGGGATTGAGCCACAAATGGAACACTATCTTCTTGTTGTCGACTTAATGGCACGATACGGCCAGCTAAAGGAGGCAGAAACGTTGATATCACGGATGCCTTTTGCTCCAAATGCTAGCATATGGCGTAGCTTTCTTGATGGTTGTAATAGACAAAGAACCATAGAGCATCACTCCCTCCAATTCCAGGCAGTTGGTTGATTAGGGTAATGTTATATGTATAGATAATCAGATTTAGAACATATATTTTCTAGACTATCGGATGAAACTTTAGTTTAAGTCTGATTTTAATTTAAATTGTTTAATATCGTTTGTACATTTTTTATCCTCGACATTTTGTACATACCCACTATTTCTCCCTCGTTTACACTTGGCTGCACGCAAGCTTGTTTGCTGCTAGGAGCACGGATCATTTTATCTAAGAATCAAACGAAAGTTTATTATTTTGTTGGAAGAGTGTTACATTTCGATTTATCATCTGCTACTTTGTTCAAGACATTTTAAAATGTGGTAGGTGATTTTTGCACAGTCTCTTTTGCCCTTTGCACCACTTAAACTCCTTTATTAAACGCCTGTTACATCTCATCTGCTTCGTTATCCTTCTTTCTTCAACCCATTTCTTCTTAACTTGTATATCTCGGCTATTTCTTACTACAATTGATTGAGCCAAAAGAAATTGAATTGTTTCATCTTCTGAGGTTAAATTTTCCTCTTCGAGATGAGAGAGACTCATGGTCTATATCTATCAACATGGACACTTAATCGTCGCTTTGTCAGACTTGGAGTTGCTTTCGAACTTGCCTTTTGACTTGAACCAAAAGGAGTTCGATAGGTACAAAGGGCAAAATAGGCAAAACAAGTTTTTTGGTGGTATATGACTAAAAGAGGTGGCGTAAAAATCATATCCCGTTAAGTAAATGTTGTTTATTTATCCCTATAAAGCTTAGAATGGCAAGCCTTTACTTATGACCAACAATGTATGTTAGGCAGACCTTAAAACCCCACTACCAAAAGTTGCTATATTAAACAATATAGATAGATATAGATTTAATACAAAACTAAGTATAGCAGGAACGAAGAATATATTCGCCAATCTTCCTTTCAATATCACTTCATCAAAACTTCCGACATATTATATTAGGTCGAGAAGCATCTCCATTTTTTCAAGTTTTTTGCGTTAATGTCCTGTAAGTTACATTTAGAAACTACACTACCAAAGGATACATTTAAAAAAATGTCATAGTAATAACTAGTAACGAAGCCAAATTTGAGAACCGAGATTAGGTGCAGGATTTGAGCATCTATTAAAAGTATTATTCTTTGACTTGCTAAAAGAAAGAGTAGATCGAATTCTCTCGAAATCATGACAGTTTAATTATATCTTTATAGGTTAAAGGCAAATGTGCCTATCTTTCCTCCTTGAGGAATCCCAAAAGCTAGACAGCTTCAAAGTGGCTCTCTTAGCTGTAGGACTCGACCAAAACTTTCCCTATTGTATTGAAAAAAGGTTATATTTCTGACTTGATTATTCGTAAAGTATATGATTAGTCGTATCATGGTGATTGGTAGGGGTGCTTATTTATATGGATCGTCATATTCAATTACATGAATGGATATATATATATATATATATATTGATTATGACTGTGAAATGTATCTAGACATTAAACAATAGAATTGCGAAAAGTTTAGCATTAACGTTTAATTTCGTTTAGTTATTTAATATCTATAAGGGTAGGCGAATTCACATCTTAGAAGTGTTAGGGGTCTCGTAGTGTGTTTTAAAATTTTAAATTATCTTTAATATATAATAAAAGAGGGGCCCTAAATGCCACATGGCGAAGTAAGGTCCATTGGATGAGTTATCTTCTTTGATTTCAGCCGTTAGATCAGATTGATGATGTCATCAAAGACTATTTCTATTTTACACCCTCTTACAATACATAATTACATTTTCTCTTTCATTACATCTCCACTGAAATAAATAAACATAAGTTTATTTTTTTACTTATAAATCGTTTAATTTAGGCTATGATTTACCATATTGTTATTCTAAAATCTCATCATAAAAATATCAAAATATGTATATAAACGTAAAAGTATATATATTATTTTAATTATAAGCAACATAGGTATAAACGTAAACGTATATATGTTATTATACGTATGACATTATCTTCTTAAAATCTACATAAACAAAAATTTACGAGTCAAACTTTATCTTTGTCCGCGCTATCGCGGGACAATAATCTAGTATTATATATATATATATATATATATATATATATATATATATATATATATATATATATATATATATATATATATATATATATATATATATATATATATATTTCTCATTGGAGGGGGCCGAGTCCTCTATCTCCGTGACGGTTTATAAGTAAATGGTTTGTTATTACATAATTAGTTATTTATCCATATTATAACATAGATTAAAAATAAACATATTCGATAATAATGGTAAAAGAAAATGAAAAAGAAAAAGAAAAAAAAAACATCAATATTTAAAGGGTTTAAGTGTGCATACACAATGAACATGAACATAGATATGATATAATCATATAATTATGAAAAATTTAGACGATTAAAAATGGTTTCACCCGGATAATATACGGTTTGATTCATATATAATCATTGTTTTTCTTAAATAACTTTAATAAAAAATGAATGTCGAAAATCAATTTATCTATACCTAAAGTTAAAGGGTTTAAGTGGAATATTTAAAAGATGAAAAATGGTTAATAAAAATAAATAATGTATTTATTAGTAATCAAAGGGTTAGAAATGAAAAAGATTTGGCGGGAAAATAATAATAAGAAGAGCCAAGAGAGTGACATTTGAGACTACAAAGTACAAACCCTGCTTTATTTAATACTAGTAGGGTACCCGCGCGTTGCAGCGGCGACTATAGTTATTTAATGTATATGCAACTTGATTTTTTTTGGTCATCGTTTTCAATGGAAATAGATAACGGATATCGATGACTTTTGGTTATCATCATAAATATAACTTAGATTAATGCAAAGATAGATTTTGTGAAATGGTTCACAACTTTTTTAAAATGATGTAAAAATCGAGTAGCATATAATTGTTGGTACTAAAAGAATACATATATGAAATCTATAAGAAAACATAACTTGCGGTATTTAACAACTACACACATGCATACTTTATATGTCATGTAGAACTTTTCGATACATTACGTTCGAAGTGTACACTCCATCTCGATCAAATGTTTTGGCACCCTTTACTAATACCTATGTGTTTCCATGTGAAATCCCTCTAGATAGCGCCACGTAAAGTTGTCCATGGAAGAATACTGATTCTGGTGGATACACACCGACATTTGGAATTGTCTGTCCTTGAGTCTTGTTAATTGTCATAGCAAAGCTAAGTCGGACAGGAAATTGTTTCCTTTTCAGCTTGAACAGATACATGTCACTTTCAGAAGGGCATACGGAATTCTGGGAACAAACACTCTTTTTCCAGCATGCTGACCAACAACTATTTCCGCGTCAATGACGTTTGGCTGAAAAGCTTTACATATCAATCTCGTGTCGTTGCATAATCCATTAGAGGGGTCAATATTCCTTCACAGTATAATCGGACACCCAACTTTGAGTCGAAGGTAATGAGGGGGCAAACCACTAACAGTTAGTGAGTTTAAGAATTCGATCGGATAATAGTTATTAGTATCATCTACATCTTCATCGAAACTATAATAGACTTTTTCTTCGCCGCAAAATCGGTCTATTAACTTTTTGTTAATCTCGTCCACATTCTCATTTTTCGTTGATAATATCGCCCTAGAAATGATGTAATGCTAAGAACCACCGTTGATATGCAAAGCTGGAAAGATAGCATCGATCAAATCATTTTCTGATGTACTTTCATCTGTGTAAGGTAACACCATGTCATCAGGTATTCGAATATAACTTCCATCAATCGTTTCTTCATCTCCGTTTCCAACTCGGAGTAGAAAATCTGAAACCAAGGGTCTGTCAGTGCTTGTAGTATTATTCAATTATATTCAAAATGTGATTACAAATTCCTTGAAACATAGATGTAAGGAAATAGAGATTTATGAAAAATTATCATTATAACAAATATTCTACCCTTGAGCCTCATTTGTATATCTTGTAAATGATACTATAAAGCTATTGTTTTTATAGATTGTTATATTCGACGAAGAAACAATTTAGAACTTTGTAAAATATGCTAAATTTATGATAGTTTATTTGGTTAAAAACAATATGGTAACGATATATTAATTTTCATTAATAATAATTTTTTAGTATCTTTGCCGATTTTAGTGACATTTGAATAATTTGCCATATAACTAACAATGTTATGATGTGATTTGTAAAATGGGATTTGTTATGATATTTGCATCAATATCATGGTATTTGTAAAATAAACTCATGTCTTTTTTATATAGTGTTAATGTGGTGGGAAATTCTATTATAGTTTGAAACATATGAAAATTTTGCTAGTTTATTGTATATATAATTGATATTGTTTCAATAATTTGTAGAGTCAAATATTTTTATTTTCAAATTGAATTTACTACCATTTCTAGTAATTTTTTGATAATCATTTGACATAAATTAGGTTGATTTTGAAAGTTATGGTTTTTGATATAATATATATATCAAAATAATGATAACTACTATATTGTGAAATTTCTTGTAAATAAATAGTATCACATTTTTTTATACAACGTCTAATTTATAAATAACTTGAGTAATGCTTATAGTATTATTCAATTATATTTAAAATGTGATTACTTATTCCTTGATACAGAGATGTAAGAAAATAGAGCTATAAGTTAATTTAATTTGTCTCTTATATTAAACGGTGTGTCTATTATTAGTTGGCATTTTATAAGTTAATTTAATATGGAAACAATATTGAATCAAGTTCATCAAATAAATCAAGGAATTTATGTAATCATTGTCATCTAAAAATGGTCATCTAAACGATTTATGTAATATTAAAAATGGTTAATTTAATATGATATATATTTGAATATTAAATCACAAAATATGGAAACAATATTATACGATATTAATATGGATGATAAGGGTAAAATAGTAACTTCCTTCGTAAATTTCAATTTTAAGAAAACACCCAAATGCTTTATAGATAGTATGATGATATATATTTGAATATTAAATCACAAAATATGGAAACAATATTATATGATATTAATATGGATGATAAGGGTAAAATAGTAACTTACTGCATCATGTATGTGAAAATATATGAAGAGAATGAGTTTATGGTGGTAAAATAGTTCATTTTATACTTTATAGGCAAAAGTATAACAAGGCTACTCAAACGTAGTATAGAATTTAATTCTACATAGTATAGTTAATTTGACAAAATTATATTGGAAAATTGAAAAAAATAGAAAACTATCTATTTAGTATGAAAAAAAGTAAATGTTAAATAGTATAAAATGTGGTAAAATAATTATACAGCTTAGTTAAATATTATTTTCTCAAACTTCAATGTAGAATAACAAATTATATATTCTAGAAATATTATAAAATCATGATTAATAATTATCCTAACTAACTAACAATGAAAATTCTGAAAACATATTATTCATGTTGTTAATTCACCAATTTTCAACGAATTAAGTGTAATTATAGCAAATTCTACAATAATCAAAAATTACAAATCAGGGAGTATAAGGATATTTTTGGTTTTATATTTTTAATTTTTTAAATTTTATTATCAATTAGGAAAATATATTGGTGGGAAATTGATTTGTTTAGTAGTTATAAGTTAATTTAATTTGTCCATTTTATAAGTTAAGTTAATATGGAAACAATATTAAATCAAGTTCATCAAATAAATCAAGGGATTTATGTAATTAATATGGATGATAAGGGCAAAAGAGTAATTTCCTTCTTAAATTTCAATTTTAGAAAAAAGCACCAAAATGCTTTATAAGATAGTATGATATAGTCTTAAACATGTTCTCCCAATTTTTTTAAGACGAAAGGGGAAAGTGTGATATCCTGTTTTAGAGGAGTGGAAAGAAATTTAAATTATTGAATTATGAGAAAATAAATTTTATAATAATTTGGTTTAAAAAAATCTAAGGTACATGGTGTAGGCCAATAAAAAAAAAGTTAAATTATATAATAATTTGGTTTAAAAAAATCTAAGGTACATGGTTTAGGCCAGCAAAAACATTATTTACCATTATCCGAACATGAGATTGAAAATAGAAAATATAAGAACGATTCTTGGAGTGAAATGTGGCATCTTAGGAAAAATAAATTATTTTTTTATTTTTTTAATTTAATAAAAAATAATATTTTTAATAAAAAAAAAAAAATTATTAAAGGAAAAGAATCGAACTTTTTTTTCGAGAATTTTTTTGTTTTTTTTTTTTGCCTTAGAAAAAAGTTATGCACAAATTTTTTTGTATTTTTTGTCAAAAGTGATGCAAGAAAAATCACTTTTTTTTAAACTAATACACGAATTTTGTAAAATAATTTTACAAAAAATCACTTCTTTTGTAAAATTATGCACCAAAAGTGTCATTATTTTGTAGAATGATTCACAAAAAATCATTTTTTTATACGGTGCATCACTTTTTCGTGTGCGTAACTTTAAAAGTTATGTAGGAAAATGATGATGTTTATCGCAAAAAATTTCAAATTTTTTTTTTATCCCCAAAAATTTTATTTTTTTCGAAAAAAAAAAAAATTAAAAAATGACACACAGGCATGTCACATGTCACTCACACATCCCTTCCTACACTTTTTATTATTAAACCCTTTTTATAATATCCTAATACATCCGTCAAATTAGTTTAATCCATCACCATAAAATAATGGACTTTATGGTTCAAATGGTTTAATGACCTTATGAGTCGAAATATAATATTCTTATATTTAACATATATATCAAATGACAAATAAAAATATATTAAACTGGTAATGCTATATAACTCTTTTAATTATGCAAAATGATGAACCTAAAAGGTTTTCGTAAAAGTTTTTATATGGCTCAAAGGACCAACTATAAATTTTCACTACATAAATCTTTTTAGAGGCAAAAATTTAACTAAAAACTATTATACTTTAACTTTTTTCTCGTTACTGTATCGCGCGTGTTGTATATTAGTATAGATTATACAAAAATCAATCCTCTCTTCTTAAATCATCCAACATTTGGATGAGCTTTTTATTATGAAGAATAATATGACTTTCTTCCTAAAAAAAAGAAAATCTCTAAATAAAAAGCCTTAGTAACACGATATTTTTCGAATTTCCTTCCTTTCTTTTCACTTTAGAAAAGGAACTTGGAAAACCAAAAATAAAAATATTTTCTCACTTTATTTGAATGATTGAGAGGAACCCTCCCTATCCCTTCCCATCATCATCTTCATTTAGCTCTAGAACATAAAGTTAACATGTAAAAATGGTGATGAATGTAGGCTAACGAAGGAAAAAAGTAGATATCATTAAATGCATAATTATAGGTGATTAAATTAGTCAGAAATTAATTGTTTATGTGGAAACTAAATAAAAGGTAATCTAGGGTATATATTATAGAGTAAATTATATAATGGTACCTAAATTATATTTTTTGTTCCTAAGTATGATATATCCTAGATATTTGTACGTTTTTCGGATTTGGTTCCTAAAATAGATATCACTTAAGTAATTCTGTTAGACTTTTTAAAATAATTAATTTAAACCCTTCTGTTGGAGTTCGTATATATATTCTTAAAATGAAAATCATTTACGTATTTCATCCCTTGAAAGGATTTGAAGACTAAATATTCAATTTATTAAAAGGGTGAAAAAAAAGTCATTTCATTTAGTCTAATTGTTTTATTAGACGAAGTCAATTTTAAAGATGAAATATATAAACAGTTTCCAATATATTATTACGGCAAAACTTTTTAATCAGAGGATGAAATGTGTAATTTGGTAAAACCTCGGGGACCATTCGTGTAATTTACTCGATAATTAAATATGTATATAAAAAAATGAGGGTATATATAAGAGTTATTTACATAAACCGTTCGTATGGTGTATAGTAATTAATGATTTTCGTCCCGAAGTTTAAAGAATCGCACCACTAATCCAGTTACAAAACTAGTTACACATTTTGTCCCTATTTCCGACGGCTGTATATTTTTCACGTTAGAAATGGGGTTGAACTGTGTAATTAAATTTGTGAAAAATAAATAACCGTTAGAAATAGTGACAAAATATGTAATTAGTTTCCGTATATTGACAATTGGTATAGTTTTAAAATTTAGGACGAAAATCGTAATTGTGGTATAAACCATCTAGACAATTTATAAGTTGCTCCATATATAAATATAGGGAAAATGCCATGTTTTGTTGACAACATATAAACTTACGTGTTGTTAGGTTGTAAGGAAAGATCAAATAAGTATATGTAACAAAATTAAAGGTTAAATATTAAAAGTTAAAATTAAATTTTATTTATATTGCGGCTAATTTTGTGTACATTTATGATATCCCCATAAATATATGAAAATTTTAGTTGATTTTAGTATACTTGGCGAAGGTAATGAGGGTAGACCTCTTTAGTGAACATTATCCTCAACAGAAATATCTTAAGCAATGTCCTCATCAACAATTTTGTCATTCTCGATCACAATAACATCGTCCCAATGTCAATTTTTCATCCAGGTTTCTTGGTGCATAAAAGAGTCGTACAAACCTGGTTTTCGTCATTTGGGGTGACGATGACTGATGGTTTACAGTGGAGGTTGTATTGAACCTAAGGTTGTTGAGGGAAACTTCCAAAACCGATATGAAAGAAAAATCGATATAGGTAAAAATGAGAGGAGAGATGTTGTTGGACGTTGATCGGAGGCAGCTAATGAAATCTTTAGCACCGGTTTCTGGTTAAGCAGAAAATTAAATGATTAGAACCAAGAGATATAAAGAGAGTTGAGACTACTTCGAGTACCCTTTTGGTTTCTATAATTATTTTCTATTTTTCTGTCTTTATATATTTCTTGAAAATGAAAGATGCTTTCATTCTCTTTAAAACAAATGAAAAGTGTATAACAAGAATAAAAATGTTTACATGTTCTAAAAAATAGTTAGGGGTTGTTTGCAAGCATCAAAGACTCAGACTACGGACTATGAACTCGGACTCGGACTCGGTCTGTGGTCCGAACGTTTGATAAGTTCATGAAAGGCTCGGACCACGGACCGAGTCCGTGATTTTGCCTCGGACTCGGTCTGTTTAGAAAAATCGCAGACATAGAACGAGACAAAATCACGGACTCGGTCCGTGGTCCGTGCTTTTCATGAACTTATCAAACGCTCGGACCACGGACCGAGTCCGAGTCTTTGATGCTTGCAAACAACCCCTTAGTCTTGTTCTCTTTTTCGTTTCTTAGCAATTCGATTAATCTAATTTTTGAAAAACTGTTAATATAAAAACATCGATATAATGGTTTCAAAAATGGCCATTTTTTGACAAGATTTTTTTTTATTTTTTTATTGTTTCTAATGAGTAGGGGTGTTCAAAAGACACGGACCGGACCGAACCGGTAAAAACCGCACCACACCGAGACAAAAAAAATCAAAAAACGGTGGACCAAGGACCGGACCGCTTTTTCCGTTTCGTTTCCGGTCCGGTTCCTAGTCGGTTCTAGCCGGTTTTTCGGTTCTTTTCGGTTTTAATACCTCACACAATACACAACATAGTAATAAAAAAGGTTATTCAATTTAAAAAAGAAAAAAAGTCATGCAAAGATTAAGAATAAAGTAGGTTAAACGATAAGCAACACAAAAAGTACTCGTATCGAATTACAAATCATAAACGTAAATACGTAATAGGCATAGTAAAAAACTAAAATGAAACCAAATACGAATAGTAAAAACAAAAAACGTAAATTGTTTATTCATTCGGCATGTGCATTATCAATCATCTAGCTTCTCCTCATCTTCCGTCTCGACAATTTTTTCCAAAATATCTATAAATAATCAAAAATAGTTAGTAATTATATAAAAATACATACATATAAGAAAATCTTTGTTCTTATTAAAATTTAAAAGTTAATACCTTTATTAATATCTTTAAAGTCTTCCAAATCTTCTTCATCAATTTCAGTAACATTTTTTCTTGGATTTTTTATCCAATCTTGAGTACAAATCAAAGCTTGAACATTGTCCGTAGATAAGGAACTTCTAAAAGCATCCAATACACGACCACTTGTGCTAAAAGCCGACTCCGAAGCAACCGTGGAAATTTGGATCGCCAAAATATCTTACAAAAAAAATAAAAAAGTACACAATTAACGTAATAATGCACCTCCAATCCATGTGTTTTTTAAAAACATAATTGAGTTTAGTTATTTAATGAGTATTAATGAATATAAGATTAAATATATTAAAGAAAAAGTTATCTTTTCGGTTCGAACCGGTGAACCGCCGGTTTAGACACGGACCGCACCGGATTTATTTTTTAAGTATTTTTTAGAACCGAGAACCGGACCACCATAGCCGGTCCAGTTCCGTTCCGTTCCAAAGTCGGGCCGTTTTTGCGGTTCTAACCGGTTCTCGGTTTTTTTGGTCACCCCTACTAATGAGTTGAATTTTACCTCAACTTTATTATTCATGTCACTTTCAATGATGATTAGAGGATTGTTGGTGCTACTAACCAAAACATCTCAAGTAACGTCTTCATCAACAACTTTGTCATCCCCGATCACAATAACATTGCCCCAGTTCCAGTTTTTCATCCATGTTTCTTAGTGCATAAAAGAGTCGTACATACCTGGTTTTCGTCATTGGGGGTGACGATGACTGATGGTTTATCAGTGGAGGTTGTATTGAACCTAAGGTTGTTGAGGGAAACTTCCAAAACCGGTATGAAAGAAGAATCGACGGGGGTAAAAATGAGAGGGGAGATGTTGTTGGACATGGATTGGAGGTAGCTAATGAAATCTTCAGCACAAGTTTCTGCAGAAAATAAAATGATTATAATCAAGAGATATAAACAGAGTTGAGACTACTTCAAGTACTTTTTTAGTTTTTGTAATTATTTTCTATTTTTCCGTCTCTATATATTTCTTGAAAATGAAAGATGTTTTCATTATCTTTAAAACAAATGAAAAGTGTATAACAATAAATAAAAATGTTTACATGTTCTAAATGATAGTTAGTCTTGCGCTCTTTTTCGTTTCTTAGCAATAAGATCAATCTAATTTTTAAAAAACTGTTAATATAAAATCATCGATATATTGGTTTTAAAAATGCCATTTTTTTTCAAGATTATTATTATTTTCTTATTGTTTCTATTGAGTTGAATTTTATCTTAACTTTATTGTTTATGTCACTCTCAATGATGATTAGAGGATTGATGGTGTTACTCGTAATATTCATCATAATGAGTAAATAAAGAAAATTGTACGAAAAAATATATAAGAAACCGGATATTAAAAGATATATATTTTAATATGTTATTGTAAATTATTTATATACTGTTAAATTAGAGGAAAATTTCTCAATTAAAATTCTTCACAAAAGATTTGTTAGCTATAATACTTGCCAAAGTTAGTAAGGTAAAAAGTCGAATATTCATTATATATTTGTAGTAACTTTATAAAAACCAACTTACATTTGTATATTATTGTGAAATTATTGTGTGGTAATACATAATGACGCGAATACATTTGCATATTAAAATATGTATTTTAATTTTAAAATTTGTATTTCAATTTTTCACACAAAAAAGTTGTAGTGTTAATACTTGTCAAAGTTTGCATATAAATGTGGTATTAAGTAATTGTAATTCAAAATCAAGGATATTTTAGTAATTTTAATATTTAAATTTTATAAAAATAAAATATTAAAATACTTTATAGATAGTATAGATTATATGACAATAGATAAATGATTTGAGGAGTTATTAAATACTGTTTTTTTAATAAGATAACAACAACATACTTGTAGTAGGGTGGTAAAGTAGCATCCTCTCCACCTAACCAACCTGGGTTCATTTAAGTATTTTTGGGTATAAATCGAAAAAAAAAACGGGTATAACCGGTTAAAACCGGGTATGGACCGGATGGACCCGATATCCGAAATCGCTCTAAACCCATACCCAAAGACCGAATATAATTATAGTATGCGGGCCGGGTCGGGCCGGTTTGTCGATTTTAAAACGGGCCAGACCGTTTCTGAACAGGGCTATGTGCGGTGTTGACCCGTTTTGGTGAAAACCGTCAGATCAAGTGCTTAGTTGGTTTAAATTTAATTATTATTTTACTTTAAAGTCCTTACGGTCCAAAAAGCAGGGAATCAAAACCTTACATGGCTAACTTATAATTTTCTGTGGTACATATATGTTTATGAATTCTTAAGCTCATAACCTCTCCTTTTGTATACATATAATAATCCTAATCTTTCCATAATATTAAAGGTTAGTAAACAAGATTTATATCCAAATCATAAAAATTTAAATCAGTAGTGGCGCATAATATGTTGCATTAGAAGTAATAATCAACATCAAATTCACATCGACGTACTCTCGTTATTATTGTAGCGCGATCATATCGATGATGATCGTTACTGAACAGGAAGTAAAATGTGGAAAATAAGTTTTATTATGGTCTTACCCATTCTATGGGAAACATGAACAAGGACAAGAAACATGAAAGCGGGAAAGAAACATGAGAATGACATTCAATGTTTTAGTTAAGCACGAGAATGAGTATTTGATCAACAGTTTGATTAGTCGGCGATGTCAAGATGGTTCCACCTGTTTGTTATATCGTCAATATAAGCACCAGCTCTTTTATCTATACCAGGCTCAGCGACCCAACGACCTCCATCTTGATCACTTGAGAAAACTTTGAACGCTTTTACGTGATTATCCCAATCCTCCTGTTGATTTCCTTGACCCTTCTTTGCTTTGAAAAGGTTGAGAATGGCAAAAGAAGTTTTCTGTTGCCAGCTGCTGGTTCTTCCCATAGCAGGGTACGCACTTTGATTATTGTATCCCATCAAAAACAATGTATTCAGATGCTCGTATATATAGACCAAACATTTCAACTTTATGGAATTGAAATGATGTTGTTCTGGTTCCTTAATTTTAAAATAGTTAGGAACGTACCACTTATCGTAGTCTTTCTCTAAAAGCTGAGAATCAAAGAAAGTGCTTATAGGCCGGGTTCATATAATGTAATAATTCACAACGGGCATATAATATAAGAAACATAAATAAATAAAAAGCGAAGGGGAAGGGTAGCGAATCACTCTGTGAAAACCTTGTGCTCATAATTTTGGTAAAACTATCTACAAGTTGCCTTTACAGAAACAATTTTACAAGAAACAAATGTTGACGGGACGGAATTTCACAGTAAACAGTTAACTGTTTTTCAAATGGAAAATAGTTAGTTAAGCAAACTGATTATGAAAGTTTTATCGGTAAGTTTAAAATCTAGATAAACAAATATATGTAGAAAAAAACATGAACTACTTTTTAGGCATCATGCACATTATTGTGAGTTTGAGGTGAGATTCAGCTTAGCTAATAAGCCTATCTCGTTTGTTAGTTTAGAATAAATTAAATTATTGTCTCGTAAACTTTATGTTTACTTAGATTTAAGTTATTATGAGAAGACATGGTACACGTATAATAACATATATACCTTTACGCTTATACGCATGTTGTTTATAGTTATAATAACATATACAACTTTACGTTTATACACATGTTTTGATATTTTGTATTAGCAGATTTCAAAATCACAATAAGGTAAATCATAGTCCAAATTGAGCGATTTTATAAGTAAATTAGAATTATGTTTTTTTAATTTAGTGGAGATGGAATGAAAGATAGAATGTAAAAATATGTTGAAAGAGGGTTTGTAAAGTGAAAATAGTCTTTCATGAAATCACCGATCTGATCTAACGGCTGAAAGCATGAAATTAAAGAAGTTAACTCGTTCAGTCGTCATGTATATATTAATGATCAAGGAAGGTTTGTATACTTATTTAATTAATTAATCAATTTTAGAAAGAAAAATATTAAAATGGTTGGACTTGCACCAATATATGGTCAAACTACAATACAATTATTTTGAAGATCTTGATTAGGTATGAAAGGAATGTATCTAGATAAAATAATTAAGAATGTGTGGGTTGAGAAACTAAAGGTTGAAGAATAACAACACACTTTGAAGGATAGACTAAGTTTCTTAAGTTATAAAAGAAAAAAACGAATGTGAAGATCTCTCTCTACTTATCAATGCCTCGCTAAAATGGTAATGACATAAAAGTATAATAAATTGTATTCTATAATCTATTTTATTCGTCAACTACAAAATGTGACGTAGTAGACATTTCATTACCTAAAGTTTCGATATATGTCTTTGTTAGAATAAATAGGTTTGTGAATTAGTGTAAAAATGCTTATTGATTTTGTTTAACTTACAAAGACTTGAGTGGATGACTCTTTGAAGCTTGTTTGGAAATCATTTTCAAAGAATAAATAATTAGATCATTATTTGTCTAAGTTATACGGATTCTTTTCCGAAGTAATAGGAAGAAGAAAAAAAAAAAATACTATTTTCATTTTACAGATCCACAAAAATTCAAAATTACTAGTGCTTATAAATATTCAAAACCGGTTTCTAGAGATTACAAACGGTTTAGTGCAGTTAGATTAAAGAGAAAAGTCGTTAAGGTTGTTATTGAAACAACCGCGACTTTCGAGGTATTATTCCAACATTTGCGTATATACGTTTATTTATCGATGTTTCTTTTTGACCCAATTATTTATTTATTTTGGTTAGTTTGCGTTTATCGCGTATTTCGTATTATTTGCGTGCGTTATGCATTCGTATGTTTTACGTTTAGTCGGGATATTATATTTTGTGGTTTCCGTGTCGGAAACGTATTAGAACCTAAGTGTCTGGTAGATGTAAGTATGCTCGTACGTTAAGTTAGGGTGATTATTGTCTTCGTATATACGATTAAGGTTAACGTTAATATGTATTTCAAAGTTAGTCCTCTAACGACAAATCTGTTACAAAGTTGGTCCTGTAACGAGACTTAACGTCAAAAGTATTACAAATCCAGTCCTTTAACTGCGAAATAATAGAATCTGTTAAAGGCACTGCGACGCAGTGACCTGATTTTTATATAGTTCCAAAATATGCCATTTTCTTGAGCTTCGGACCCCCACTTTTCCCACCTTCCGAATTCTGCCTTTACCCACTCTTTTTGACATATTATGCCCCAAAAAGGTGGATCTTGATTCACTTTCTCCGTATTTTCAACACACACACTTCTCTCTCTAGAAAACACACACACACTTCTCCTACTTCTCTCTAGATTTCCAGATTTTCAGCAACAAATCGAAGCACATATCACATATTCTTCATCCTTTTCGTTTTCTTCATTTTCGGTAAGTTTTTCTACACAAATCTTTTAGTTTTTTTGACTTTTCTTTAAGTTTCATTTAAGTTTTATAAACACAAGTAAAATTAGAAGAAAACATGATTTTATAACAATTTTTGTATAAAAAGTTTCATGTTTTATCATTTAAACTTTTATATGTATAAATATCTAATTTTCACACCTAAATACCGAAAATATGTAAGAAATTGTATATAAAAAGTATTCTGGACGTAAGACTTTATTAACTACTAAAAACGACAGTTAAAACACTTTAAAAAACGTAACAAATGTGGCTATTTTGTAGCCAGCTGCTCTGCAGCGAGACAAAGTGTGACACCCCGCTAAAGCGGAAACACGGAATGTGAAGAGCCGGAAGATCATTACACGGGTCATAAGAAACATAACGTCATTCAAGTCATTTCAAATATTAAAAGTGTTTACAAGTTCAAAGAAATAACCAAGTCGTAGTGTTTAGTACACAAATACATAAATAGAGTTTCAAATTAAAATTCCCAAAAGAAAATGGTCAAGTCTTTTCCCAATTCAGATCTCACGCGACTGCCTTGACCCGTCCATGCCATGCATTCCATACTTACACTAAATTTCCTGAAACATAAGATAAAGTGTCAACTACGAAAGTAGTGAGTGAGTTACAGTTTAAGTAGTTCGGCAAAAATATAAGTAAAGCATATAAAAGTAAAAGTTTCCAAAAGGAGGTTAGCGGAGAAAAGTCGCTTAAAATTTATATACTTTTAAAGTTCAAGTAACGGGCGAATCGGTGCCCTTAAGTTCGTAAGGACTAAGTAGAGTCAAATTTAGTCAAATCGTAGTTGCGGGATCAATCGCTAAAAAAGTTCATAAATTTATGCGTATAAGTAACTAATTAGATTTCTTGTATCAACCTCTTGGCATCTATAACTTAAGTGTTCACACTAATCCGATTTTTCAACCGTGAGGCCCCTCTTCCCGCCTATCCTACGGGAAGTTGTTCAAGTTCTTAGTAATATGTACTTAGACTGCCATCTAAGCAAGGAACGGTTCTTTCCTAAGTATCGATACCCATAATTACTAAACGGCTCTGTAGTTAATAGTGTGTAAAGTTCTAGAAAAAGTAGTTGGACACTAAGTAGTTTTGTTTTAAAAAGAGATAGTCGTTCCGTCACTTAAGATCATGTTATACTTCCATCAAGGGTCGGTCCGCATACAAGCATCAATAATTAGTTTAGCCGAAAAAAGGGGGCAAGCCGGTAAGTTCAAGTAGAGTAAAAGTGTTTTACGCATAAGAGTTCAAAGAGTTTGTCCAAAATAGTTCAATAGTTCCAAGTCAAAATAGTTCATAAAAGTTCCACGTCAAAATAGTTCATAAAAGTTCCAAGTCAAAATAGTTCATAATTTGTAATAAGTCAAAGTTCACAAAGTTGCAATTTGTTCAAAAAGTTTTCAAGTACAAATAATCTTATGTTTCCCCAAAATCATGCAAAATACATATA
>CAJVGC010000590.1:47134744-47161131 GCA_910822075.1 Senecio squalidus
AATAATTAGTTTAGCCGAAAAAGGGGGATGCCGGTAAGTTAGTGTTTTACGCATAAGAGTTAAAAGAGTTTGTCCAAAATAGTTCAATAGTTCCAAGTCAAAATAGTTCATAAAAGTTCCACGTCAAAATAGTTCATAAAAGTTCCAAGTCAAAATAGTTCATAATTTGTAATAAGTCAAAGTTCACAAAGTTGCAATTTGTTCATAAAAGTTTTCAAGTACAAATAATCTTATGTTTCCCCCAAAAATCATGCAAAATACATATAAAAGTAAGGGGTTGTAACTCACGGATTGCGAAGAGTAAGACACGGAAATTCGGTCGGAAATGGAAGCCGGGAATCACGGATTGCCTAATAATACCAAGATAGTTTAATTAGTCATTATATTATTATGTTCTTTATATAATAATATAGAATAAATTTTATTAAACTTTAAGTGTCAAGGTTAAGTATTGTTAAAATAGTCCGAAAAGGTAATTGTCACGTTTTTGTCCAAAAGTCCGATTTATTGTTTTTGATTATTATGTCTTAAGTGCTTTTGCTCGCTGAAGTGGTTTACATTTTTCTAAGGAAATTTGGGCAGCGCTTCCGCGCCCAAATTTCATATCCAAAAATGTACAACCCACTTTCGCTCACAAATCACCTAAAACATGATAACAATTAAAATATAGTCCATTTTAGTCCGATTTAGTCCATACAAGTCTCAAATGTTATTACTTTTACATAATCAGTCCCAAAGTGTCATAAGTCAAAAGTCAGCGGGTCACAAATGGTCCAAACGTGCTAAAAACGACAAAAACGACAAGTTTTGGAAAATCCAGCAGCTCTGTGCGCCGTTGTGACCACTAGAACGGCGCACAGAAGCTGAAATATTCTCCCGCTGCGTCGTTGTGTGCCTTAGGACGGCGCACATGACGCGGATTTTCGAGTTTTTGTGGCAAAACGTATTTTAAGCCTTAGATTCCGACATGCAATAGGTTTAAACTTATTAAAACATCATTTTAACAGTTTATAAAGCATTTTTAGTTACAAAATCGTGGATCTAAAGGTTATTTCGTTTAAAAACGTTTTTGACCATAAAAAGTCATAGATTTGCATAAAAACTTATTTTGAACCGTTAGATCTTACATGCAAATGTTTATTTGTATATAAATAGTAAAAAGACAGAAATCTACCGGAGGAAAGTTGTTCAAGTTCTTAGTAATATGTACTTAGACTGCCATCTAAGCAAGCAACGGTTCTTTCCTAAGTATCGATACCCATAATTACTAAACGGCTTTGTAGTTAATAGTGTGTAAAGTTCTAGAAAAAGTAGTTGGGTACTAAGTAGTTTTGTTTTAAAAAACGATAGTCGTTCCGCCACTTAAGATCATGTTATAGTTCCATCAAGGGTCGGTCCGCATACAAGCATCAATAATTAGTTTAGCCGAAAAAAGGGGGAATGCCGGTAAGTTCAAGTAGAGTAAAAGTGTTTTACGCATAAGAGTTAAAAGAGTTTGTCCAAAATAGTTCAATAGTTCCAAGTCAAAATAGTTCATAAAAGTTCCAAGTCAAAATAGTTCATAAAAGTTCAAAGTCAAAATAGTTCATAATTTTTAATAAGTCAAAGTCCACAAAGTTGCAATTTGTTCATAAAAGTTTTCAAGTACAAATAATCTTATGTTTCCCCCAAAAATCATGCAAAATACATATAAAAGTAAGGGGTTGTAACTCACGGATTGGGAAGAGTAAGACACGGAAATTCGGTCGGAAATGGAAGCCGGGAATCACGGATTACCTAATAATACCAAGATAGTTTAATTAGTCATTATATTATTATGTTCTTTATATAATAATATAGAATAAATTTTATTAAACTTTAAGTGTCAAGGTTAAGTATTGTTAAAATAGTCCGAAAAGGTAATTGTCACGTTTTTGTCCAAAAGTCCTATTTAACGTTTTTGATTATTATGTCTTAAGTGCTTTTGCTCGCTGAAGTGGTTTACATTTTTCTAAGGAGTTTTGGGCAGCGCTTCCGCGCCCAAATTTCATATCCAAAAATGTACAACCCACTTCCGCTCACAAATCACCTAAAACATGATAACAATTATAATATAGTCCATTTTAGTCCGATTTAGTCCATACAAGTCTCAAATGTTATTACTTATACATAATCAGTCCCAAAGTGTCATAAGTCAAAAGTCAGCGGGTCAAAAATGGTCCAAACGTGCTAAAAACGACAAGTTTTGGAAAATCCAGCAGCTCTGTGCTCCGCTGTGACCACTAGAACAGCACACAGGAGCTGAAATATTATCCCGCTGCGTCGTTGTGTGCCTTAGGACGGCGCACATGACGCGGATTTTCGAGTTTTTGTGGCAAAACGTATTTTAAGCCTTAGATTCCGACATGCAATAGGTTTAAACTTATTAAAACATCATTTTAACAGTTTATAAAGCATTTTTAGTTACAAAATCGTGGATCTAAAGGTTATTTCGTTTAAAAACGTTTTTGACCATAAAAAGTCATAGATTTGCATAAAAACTTATTTTGAACCGTTAGATCTTACATGCAAATGTTTATTTGTATATAAATAGTAAAAAGACAGAAATCTACCGGAGGAAAGGCTCGGATGATGAGTTTTGGTCGGATTTACGCTTCAAAAATCTTTACAAGATTAGTCCTTTTTCGAAATAAATGACACCCCTTGCTTCTCTTGATGATTCAAACGATTTGTATGGATTAAAAATGGTGTTTATGTTGCTGGAAATCACTAGAACAAGTGGGGTTTTGAGAGAAAACTTGAGAGAGAAGTGTATGTGTGTGTTTTTGGTTTGTAAAAATGATTTTGCAAAATGAAAATAAAGATAATAATGAAAGAGTGTGTTGGGGACTGTCAAAAGGCAGTAATGAGAGCCTGGAATCGAGAGTGATTGGTTGAAAAAGTGGTGGAATCGAGACATGCAAGAATTTCAAAATTCTTACAATTTTCGTCCTACAAGATGGCGCACAAGGCATGTGTGCGCCGTCCAGGACCATTTTTGTAACAGATTTTGTACCTTGGCTGTTTTTGTATAATTGTTTTGTTGGACCTTTTCGTTAACTAAAGTTTTAAAGTACGTTACATTATGAACTTAGGAAAGTTCATTAGGGGTTTTCTCGGTATTAGGACTTATATAATTTGATTCCGGTTGTGATTCCGACGCTGTCGCGGTTCCGATTAATGAAAAGTTAAAGACTAGATAGACCGAAAGAGACATAGAGTATAAAATGCACCTGGAATTAGACGGTTGTCACACAAAGGTAATACATATGTGTGTAACGTAACAAGCACGGTGCGCCGCAACACCTTGGTGGTGCGCCGCAGTGCCTTGTTCCGTTACAGTAACACTTGTTCCGTAAAAAGCCACGTAACAAGCTACTGTAACAACCCTTGTAGCGCAACAACACCATATTCACGTAACAAAATTATTCACATAACAATCCAACTGCGCCGCAATACCTCCATGGTGCGCCACAGTAACCATTTTTACCGAAACAATTATATTGCGCAACAACTTTAAAGCGCAACACCGTACTTGCGTAACACTCATATTAACGCAACAACATGTCACGTAACATCCTTATTTCGTAACACCTTTTAGCGTAACAACTTGCGTAACAAGAAACTTTGTGCAACAAGGTCGATGCGCTGCAGCTACTACTTACTGCGACGCAGTAAGGCCATAGTTTGCTTTTTATTTGATTTTCGATACTTCAACTCGCTCATTGTCCTAAAACTTTTTCTTCTTTACCGATTATTATGCACAAGTATTATACTTACCTAACCAAACGTTTTGAACTCAAAACGTATACATGATCTTAAAAATACCATTACTTATACGATTTTTGTCAAAGTTATATAATTTCGATAAAATTATACATTTCTCCAATAAGCGATCGTAATCAGAATCTCTTTGTAATTAAAGTATAACGATGTCATTTGACACAAAGTATGAACGCTATTATTATATCATATAACGTTAACCGTATAAGGCAAACCCTACTAAGACTTAGAGATACTTAGACGGTTCTATGTATGTATTGCTAGGGCACTTAGGCGGAGGAGCTGTTTTCGGTTGAGTTGCTACCCGACATGTTATATTTGCTTTCTTTTGCTATTCCGTGAGTTATTCGTGCCCTTATTACCGCTTTTATATTTTTAGGCATGTTAAGCGTTGTTTTTAAAACGTATGTATGTTTTTAGTATGCAAATGTAGATTATGATGCCTTTAGATTAGCGTTCCCTATACTTATATGACCTTTGTGATAATATAAGGCCCCGTATACACACCTGTCAACTCGTATGAGCCACCGGTACATATACATATATATATATATATATATATATATATATATATATATATATATATATATATATATATATATATATATATATATATATATATATATATATATGGGTTTAACAAACCCTCACCACTAACTATATGATGATGATGTCGCTATGTCGAGTTAGTGGATGTTATGACCGTATTAATTCCAAGTATGACCTTAGTTTAACGCACTAAGGTGGGGTAGTTGCCTATTTTGTTATGGATCAGGTGTATATTATAAATCTAAGGCTTATGCATGTATCTATTTGTATATGGTATTAAATTGTTATTTTATGAATGGTTTTATACGATTTACTTATGATTTCAAGATATTATTTACAAATAATTTTATATATTTCTTTTATGGGTCAAAACTTATCGAAACCATTTTATACTTATGTTTTTATGAAAATGCGAATAACCCACCAACTTTATGTTGACGTCTTATTTTAACGCTTTTCAGAGATTTAAGGTTGCAGTTTGTGACGATTTGCTTTTGTGACTGCTTGGATATTTGCTAGGAACTTATTCTATTTGATTTGTATTAGTTACGTTAGTATCCAAAAATTGTAGTCATATTTTGGGAATTTGATTCGAATTATGTAAACTTATTATTTCAGATTTTATTTATCTTTGAGATGAATGTATTGTTATCTTATATTGATGTAACCTTTGAATCTCTGATAATGTATTTACTGTACACCTCGGGTTTCCGCCTGAGCGGGGGGTGACAGTCATTCCATTAAATGTATATACATAATACAATATATTTCATTTTGGTTGCTTACGAAACGTAACATTCAAATCAAAGTTGCTTGAGGTGTCGTGTAGATACCAATAAAGGATCTCTGACTTAAAAGTTCTTCAATCACTTCTAGCGAGGGTATGATCTCCTTTCATTTATTACCTTTTTATTGACTAGTAAAAAGAAACATATAGATCCACTCTAGAATTCGCATTAATTGTAATATTATTCAGTTGGGGGGTTTTATGTGATAAAAGTTTTTATTTTTTTGAGAAACAAGTTTAAATGAGTTTGATTTCCAGCAACAACACTAGTAATTGCAACTTCAAGAAAGGAAGATAAGGGCCTTAGATCAGTAAAAAAAAAAAAACGTAGTGGATAACGAAGGGATGACCGAACAAAATCAACATAATGTTGAGAAAATGATGTTATATATATGGATAAAAGTTTCATCAAAGTCAATAACATGCTTTTGAGAGAAACCTTCAGGACCTAAATGGTCTTTGTATCTCGAAAAGTGACCGTGATTGTCAAACGTATAGTAAAAAGAGCCATTGACAACCAACAATTTTGACATGAGAATGACGAGAAACAAGCGTCTAAGTGTCATTGAAAACAAATCGAACCTTTTCAGTGTCGATGGTTTCTTTCCAGTTAGGATCACATGATACTAGAGTCGTAATCGTGAAATATGAGAGGACACATAAGTAACAAAGAGTTTACAAAAGTAAGAGTTTTATAGACCCATCCTGGATAGAGTAGTCATATGATGACTGGAAGTGGGAATCGTAGGCGAGGAGTCAACAAGAGAAACTGACCCATCAGACGATACAAAGGTCACAGGACTAGAAGCTAGTATGAAATGTCGGAGAAGATGCTATGATAGACAAAACGTTTAGGATGAGCAACGCTAAAGATAAGAAGAAATATTTTATGACGAGATTACAGAATCATCTATGAGGACTTTATACTCTAATTTAGACGAGGAATGATCGGAGTAAGAGTATGTAATAGTAATCAAATATTACGTGTTAGAAATGACGATTTGCATATAAAGGTTTTGATAACAACCTTATAAGTTGTAGTTTAAAAAACTAAAACGTACAAATATCAATAAAAACGCCCTATATTTAAATAATCACTTCCAAAGTTTTAAAAAATAATGTTTATAATATTATCAATAAAAGAATAATCTATATCATATATGTGGGTTGCTATTATATGCCTTAACGACATATGATAAATGGCAATAAATATAATAAAGATTTTAAAAAAAATATATAATAAGTATTAACTATTTTATAATATTTGTTTTTACCAATTTACCCTTCCTAAGGTCCCACACTTTTTCCCATTTTCACTTTACGTCTTAATATCTCACTTTCCCTCTATTTACACTTTTACCTCATTAATTAATTTTTTATTCCCTCCAAATATAATATGTTTTAGGCACTGGTTATTGTCACCCCCTCTATTTGGTTATCCCCACCCCCTGGTCCAGTTATGTCACATCTATGACACACATGTGTCATAGATGTGACTTTTTTTGTGTCTTTTTCTGTCTTTTTAATAAAAAAAAATCAATTATCGTAAAATAATAAACATTATACATAATTTAACGAGAAAATAAATTGTGTATTAAAATGCAACATTCGTGTTCTATTGTTCACATATTCGGTATAATAAAAAACAGTATAATGATTTAACGAACAAATAAATTATGTATTAAATGCTATATTCGTCTTCTATTATTTACATATTCGGTATACGCAATCTGTCGACTTGAATATAAGTTTTCACATTCGAACGTATTCCCAATTGCGAACCTTATCCATTGTGGATGATTTTCAGGGAGTGGACTATTTTCATCTAACGTCAAATTAACAAAATGATTATCCGCCACATGTAAGATCACTATTGGACCATTCGGTTGTGGCCAGTTTGGACCGTGCCAGAGTGGAAAACACTTATAACTTTGTCTCATTGATATAGATATAACTGGCCGGTTATATAATGAAGCAATGATCAACCCTGTGTGTGGCATACTCATTCATTTGTCTTGTGGCGCAAATCCAGATAAAAAATGATCAATTATGTACCAAATAGACTCAAGTCTATCAGCGTACCACATATTGGTGTAAAAATCCCTATTAAAATTTATAGCTTGCAACAAATCTTTTCGAATTTGTTGCCACATATCCTCATCGAGATTAAGACCGGTGGAAACCGAACGAAACCCACAATTTCCATCACCTCTAACATTATTTAAACTCGGGATGTGTCGACGGATTTTTTCCGATGAATAGCTGCACGAAACCCACAATTTCCATCACCTCCCACGTTCTTTGATCAGATCTGGGATTTTTGCCGATGAATAGCTGTGACGAAGAGGATCTACATCCGGTGGAACAAAGGGGTTTGTTTGTTTCTTTTTCTCTTTTGCGCTCGGACGTCCTCTAGTATTTTTGGGAACATCAGGTTCCCGAATTGATATTGATTCCGGTTCATACATTCCTTTTAATTTTGTTAACAAGTTCTTCTTAACAAAATTCGTCGCTTTGGCAAATGTACTCTGGAATTTCCATACTTCGACCTCACAGCTAAGACCATATTCAGACGTACCAGGCCATCAACTTCAACTCCACCACCACCGCCACCGATAACAACCAGAGCGCCATGATTCCATCGATAACAACCAGAGCGCCATGGATGTTTGTGGCTGTGATGTTTGTGGTTGGTTCCAGTAAAAAAAAGGTTTGATTGTTTTTTGAATCTGAGTAATTAAAATTCATGATATTTTTGGTGATAGTTTGAATCTGTTTTTTGAATATGGCTGCGATGTTTGTGGATGGTGGATGTTTTTGGCTGTGATGTTTTTTTTTTTTAATGTGGTTAATTGTTAGTTCTTGGTGATGGTTTGAATCTGTTTCCGGTGGATCTTGGTTAATTTTAAAATTGTTGATATTTTTGTAGAATTCGAGTTGGTTAAAATCTAGGCTATGATGAATTTTTATAAATTATTTATCGTTTGGTAAAATCGAATGGACGGTAAAACATGATTTTTCTGTTTTGCAACCTTCGTTTTTACTAGAAATGATATAAATAAATTTCCGAGCATTTCGTTATTGTTATATGTTTATTAATATTAAATTAACAAGAAAATAATAATTAAAAGCTTGTATATAAAATACATGTTCTGTGTGAAACGAAGAGTTATTCATATTGTTGAATAATATTAAAAACCCGACAGTATTTGTTTATACAACCTAATAATTTCATCTTTTTCTATAAAAAACGAGAGAAATATTTGTATAAAAGTAATGTGTTTTTATATAAAAAAATTCGTCGGCTTTTATAGACTTTTGAAAAAAACATAAGGAATCAAAAATCTGAAAAGTAAAAATGATTAGACATAAAGTTGACATAAAACATGACGTAAAGCATAAAGAAAAAAAAAATGGGACCGGTGGGTAGGGGGTGGGCACCACACAAGCCAACCTAGACACGTTGTTGACTTCAATCGATAAAATTATTATTGGCCAAGAAACCGCAATAAAAGAGTCTATTAATAGAAGCATAAATGAGCTCAAATATGATTACAACGTACCCGAATTTATAGAGTTGTTGGGTAAAGTTTCACATTATGCTTTGAATTACATTTTTGAAGAACTCAAACGGACGAATAATGAGGACGGACAGGTTATGGGTTGCCATGTGCGCACGAACTTCTTTTCTATCAAATTCACGGTAATTATTTTTGATTCATAGATTTATATCTATCAAGTTAAATTTTTATAAACAACAGTTGTCATATTAGTAACTTTTAATGAATACAGGTCGTCCCATTCCATTAGAGTGTATTGATATTTTTTTAAAGGACGCTACATGTTTTATTGCCTGGTACGTCTAAATATGGTCTTAGCTGTGAGGTCGAGGTACGAAAATTCCAGAATACATTTTCCAAAGCGACAAATTTTGTTAAAAAGAACTTGTTAACAATATTAAATAGAATGTATGAACCGGAATAAGTATCAATTCGGGAACCGGTTGTTCACAAAAATACATGTGGCGGATAATCATTTTGTTAATTTGACGTTAGATGAAAATAGTCCACTCCCTGAAAATCATCCACAATGGAAAAGGTACGTAATTGGGAACGCGTTCGAATGGGAAAACTTATATTCACGTCAACAGATTGCGTATACCGAATATGTAAATAATAGAAGACGAATGTAGCATTTTAATACATAATTTATTTGTTCGTTACATCATTATACTGTTTTTTATTATACCGAATATGTGAATAATAGAATACGAATGTTTCATTTTAATACACAATTTATTTTTTCGTTAAATCATTGATAATGTTTGTTATTTTACGATACCTTTAAAATTAAAAGAAACGACAAAAAAAAAATAAAAAAAAAAGTCACATCTATGACACATCACATCTATGACACATGGGTGTCATAGATGTGACATAAGTGGACCAAGGGGGTGGGCATAACCAAATGAGGGGGTGGTGATAACCAATGCCTTTGTTTTTTTGTGGTTGTAATGAATGTGGTTGGTGGATGTTTGTGGTTGTGATGTTTGTGGCTGGTGGATGTTTGTGGTTGTGATGATTTATTTTTAATGTGGTTAATTTTTAGTTCCTTGGTGATGGTTTGAATATGTTTCTAGTGGATCTTGGTTAATTTTAAAATTCGTGATATTTTGCAGCATTCAAGTTGGTAAAAATCTAGGTTATGATGAATTTTTATAAATTATTTATCGTTCGGTATAATTGAATGGACGACAAAACATGATTTTTCTGTTTTGCAACCTCCGTTTTTACCAGAAATGATATAAATAAATTTTTGAGTCTTTCTTTATTGTTATATTAACAAAAAATTAACAAGAAAATAATAATTAAAAGCTTGTATCTATAAAAATAAAATATATATTCTGTGTGAAACGGAGAGTTACTCATATTGTTGAATAATATTAAAAATACCGACAGTATTTGTTTATAAAACCTAATAATTTCACCTTTTTTATAAAGAACGAGAGAAATATTTGTATAAAAGTAATGTGTTTTAATAAAAAAAAATTCGTCGGATTTTATAGACTTTAAACATAAGTGTCACACCCCGCTAAAGCGGAAACACGGGATGGGAAGAGCTAGAGTATTCGATACACAATTTTATAGATAATCACCAATTATATTAAACAAAAATATAACTTCAAAGTTTACATAGTAGTTTAAAACGTTGTTTAATATCCGAATACAATAATAAGGTGTTCATAACCAAACCACCCGAACCCTTCCCATTCTTGAAGTCATCAGCCCAACGCATACAAGCACCATCTCATAGCTTACTCGTTTCCTGAAAATACGAGTCAAGTGTTAACTACACGAGACGTAGTTAGTGAGCTACAAAGTTTAAGTAAAAGCATTCAAGTTTTCGACGCACATAACAATGGCGTAAAGTATAGTATTCAAAGAGTTCGCATAACCATGCGTAAAGTATAAGTATTCGTGTTTGTACGCATTGACCACATAGTGTACGGCTATGTGACAATCCTAAGTATTGCCCAATGATAGTTGCTAAACCTATAGCCTACCCACTTAGAATTATGCACAATCGTTATTTGACGTTGTTGTGAGGGTCTATCTACCCTAATAGCGCTATCCATAATTTTTGACGGTCCTTTCCAAAGGGATTAATAGCAACTATAGCGTTCCAAAGGAGTGTATGGGAAATTTAGTGGTATCTCACGACCATTTTGTACAACGTCCGCAACATGACGATCGATGTTTAGTCTTTGGCAAAAATAGTGTTTGTATCCTCAGCATTGTTGGCAAAAACCATCAACAATGCTGGCAAAAATAGTTTTCGTAATAGCATTTATGTAACAAGCGTTTCGTTAAGTATTCAAAGTTTGTTTCAGCTTAAATATAGTGTTTAAGCCTAAGACTCACATTTCACCCCAAAATGTATTTAAAAGCATTTAAAAGAAGGGGTTTGTAACTCACTGTTTGCGAAGATTCCTAGCGTGCTCGGAAATGCTCAGAAGGTACTCGGAATCACCGGAATCCTATTTTATACCAAGTTTTGGCATAAGTAACATTATTTATTAGTTCATACAATCGTTAGTCAACGAATGCTTATGTTATAAAGTGTTTGTAATTGGTTTTTACTAAAATCGGGCAGCGCTTCCGCGTTATAGTTTCTAAATCCAAATTTTCAACACTTTCCCGCTTACAATTTTTATAACACTAATTATACTAATTCCTTAATCATAATAATATATTAACATGTCCAAATAGTCACTTTATACTCAAGTTTAAGCTTATTACAGTTTCTTTTGTACGGTTTTCAGTAATAAGCTCCAGATTACGACTTATACCGAAAACGACAATTTTTCTGCAATCTGGTTCCTAGACTGGTTTGTAGCCAAACTCGTTTTTATGTTGAAAAATGATATTTTGATGGTGGATTTCGACATGCAACGATAGATACATCAAAATACTTGATAGTTTACAGTTTATCTTGGATTTTTAACAACAAAATCAAAGATCTAAACATGCATTTTAAGAACATGTTTTTAGGTGTTTGATCATTCATGCAATGTGATATTTATGTAAAAACAGTAAATGAAAGAGTTTATACCGGAGAGAAAGAGGATGGATGGTGATTTAGAACGATTTGATGGAATTTCTTGTTGTTTGATGGTGATTTTGGCTCAAAATTGATGAAAATCGATGTATGTGACCCAATAGATGAATAACTATTGCTCCACTTGATGATGATGTCGATTTATTGTGATGTTCTAGGTTGAATATTGCTGGAATTTTCTGCACCAAGGGAGGTTGAGAGAGAGAGTTAAGAAAAGAGTGTGTGTTTTGCAAAGTGTGATGAGAGAAATGAAGTTTGTTGTGTGTGTGTGAATGTCATAGTGAATTGAGGGATTGCATATGTGTTAGAGGGTTATAATCTGTGTATAAAGAGGCTTTGACACCTGTAGGACAGGTGTTGAAAGTGTTATACCCGTTTTGATGACTCACAAGACACTAACTCATTTGCTGTCTGCACCTCCAAATGCGACGCATTTGAGCTATGGTGCGGCGCATTTGGGGCCAGAAATGGCTTCTTCCTTTTTCGTTTGTGTTATAGTTACATACATACGTTCGTTTAGAGTTCTCGTTTGTTTTGCAATGGACTTAGTCAAGTTCATTATATGTTTTCTTGGTATTAGAATTCATTTTAATGTTTTGATTTCGATTTCCGATTCCGATTCCGAGACACACATGTTTTATGTTTAAGTAACGTAAGCCTACGTTAAAAGTTTTGTATGAGTTACATCGAGCTTAGCTTAAAGAGCTATGTTTAACTAACCACGTAACACATAAAGTTAGTTATAGAAAGTATCCAATATATGTATCGAGGTTATAAGTTAGTGTACTCGACCTGAGTTTTGACGGTTGTCACATTCTCCCCACGTTGAAAGAATTTCGTCCCAAAATTTCAACTTGTAGTACTCGTTGTGGGAGATGTGAAGATATGAGGATACTTATGCAACATTTGATACTCCCGTTCCCAAGTGTATTCGGGGCCACGTTTTGCGTTCCAACGTACCCTTACTATAGGTATTCGATTGTGTCTTAGTTTCTTAGTCTCGCGATCTATGATTTCTATCGGTTCTTCCACAGATTGGAGTTTTTCGTCTAGTTGTACTTCTTCTAAAGCTGTGATAAGTGCTTCGTCTGATAAGCACTTTTTCAGTCTCGACATGAAAAGTGTTATGTATGTTACCGAGCTCTTGTGGTAGTTCCAAACGATACGCAACTCGACCTACCCTTTCGAGTATCTCAAAAGGTCCTACATATCTTGGACTAAGTTTTCCATGTTTTCCGCGGCGTACTTCACCTTTCCAAGGTGACACCTTAAGAAGTACTTTGTCACCGACTTGAAATTCTAAGTCTTTTTTGCGCATATCCACATAACTCTTTTGACGACTCCTCACAGTCTTAAGTCGTTCCTTAATCGTTGTGATCTTATCGATCGTTTCTTGCACTACATCCATGCTAATTAGTTGTCGATCTCCTGGTTCCAACCAAAGATCGAAATTTCCTTCCATAAAGAGCTTCAAAGGGCGCACATTTGATGCTAGCATGATAACTGTTATTATAGGAGAAATCTATCAGTGGTAAGTGGTTATCCCAACTTCCTCTGAAGTCAATAACACATACTCTCAGCATATCCTCTAGTGTTTGTATAGTACGATCACTTTGACCATCGGTCTGTGGATGGTAAGTCGTGCTTAAATCCAATCCAGTGCCAAACGACTCTTGGAATTCCTTCCAGAATCTGGAAGTGAAACGAGTATCTCTGTCAGAGATAATTGACGTGGTAATTCCGTGACGAGTCACTACCTCGTTGATGTATATCTGGACAAGTTTTTCCACGTTAAAACTTTCCTTAATGGGAATAAAGTGTGCTGGCTTCGTTAGTCGATCCACTATAACCCAGATCATGTCATTACCCTTCGATGTACGAGGTAATTTTGTAACGAAGTCCATCGTGATCTGTTCCCATTTCCATTCGGGAATTTCAGGTTGTTGTAGTAACCCTGATGGCTTTTGATATTCGTCCTTCACTTTCGCACAAGTTAGGCCTTTCTCTACGTACAAAGATACATCTCTTTTCATTCCGGGCCACCTATAATGGTCCTTGAGGTCCTTATACATCTGGCTCGACCCTGGATGAATGGAGTATCGTGTTCGGTGTGCTTCATCCATAATGGCCTTTCTCAATTCGTTAGTCGTAGGAACCCATGCTCGATCCTTAAAATAATAGACATCGTTGTTCTTCCTTACAAAATCCTTATCGTGTTTGTGCAAGGTTTCGACCTCTATGTTATCTGCTTTCAAAGCCTCAACATCTGCTTTCAAAGCCTCATGTTGATCACTTGCTATACGCATCCTCAAATCGGGTTTAATGTAGATTCCTAATGCACGTACTCGAGTCGATTGCTGCCTTTCTTTCCTACTCAAGGCACCTGCTACGACATTCTCTTTGCCAGGGTGATACTTAATATCGCAGTCGTAGTCGCTAAGGAGTTCCAACCATCTCCTTTGCCTCATGTTGAGTAGCTTCTGATCTAGTATATGTTGTAGGCTCCTATGGTCCGTGAATACCGTGTATTTGGTTCCGTAGAGATAATGTCTCTAGATTTTAAGGGCAAAACCAATCGCTCTCAATTCTAGGTGGTGTGTAGCGTAATTTACTTCGTGTTTCTTGAGTTGTCGTGATGCATACGCTATGACCTTGTTTCGTTGCATCAATACACAACCTAACCCTAGGTTGGATGCGTCACAATTTACTACGAAGTCTTCGTTTCCCTCAGGAAGTGTTAGAATTGGAGCATTGCACAGTTTCGTTTTTAGGATATTGAAGGCTTGTTCTTGTGCATCTCCCCAGTTGAACTTCTCGTTCTTTTGCGTTAACTTTGTCAAGGGTTTGGCTATCTTAGAGAAATCTTGGATGAATCGCAGATAATATCCGGCCAGTCCTAAAAATTGGCGTATTTCTTTCGGACTTTTGAGAGTTTTCCAATTCTCTATAGCTTCGATCTTTGATGGATTAACGTGAATTTCTGATCTATTAACTACGTGACCGAGAAATTTGACTTCACGCAGCCAGAATTCGCACTTAGAAAATTTTGCGTAGAGCTGTTGTTCCTTGAGTAAATCTAACAACAATTTTAAGTGCTCTGCGTGATCTTCTTTGGTACGCGAGTAGATTAAGATGTCGTCGATGAATACAATAACGAACTTGTCTAGATACGGTCGGCATACCCTATTCATCAAATCCATGAATACCGCCGGTGCATTTGTGAGTCCAAACGGCATTACCAGGAACTCATAGTGTCCGTATCTAGTGCGGAATGCAGTTTTCGGTATATCATCTTCAGAAACCAGAACTTGATGATACCCAGACCTTAAGTCAATCTTTGAAAAGTAGGTTGCGCCTTGAAGTTGATCGAAAAGGTCATCGATTCATGGAAGAGGGTATCGATTCTTGACAGTTAGTTTATTCAATTCTCGGTAATCGATACACATGCGAAACGATCCATCCTTCTTCTTTACGAATAGAATCAGCGCTCCCCACGCTGATGAGCTTGGTCGGATAAATCCTTTATCCAATAATTCTTGAACTTGGTTGGATAATTTCTGCATCTCAGTCGGAGCTACTCGATATGGCGTCCTTGCCACCGGTGCCGCTCCAGGAATTACCTCGATTCTAAACTCTACCTGCCTCTGTGGTGATAGTCCAGGTAGTTCTTCGGGAAATACTTCTGGATAGTCTCTAATAATCGGTATATCCTTAAGGTCTGCTGCTTTTGCTTGTTTGTCTTTTACGTTTACTAACAATGCAAAGCAGCCCTTATTCAGGTATTTGCGCATTTTCATCACCGATATAAGTTTTGATGTTTGTCCCGGCCTATCTCCTTATACTATCAATTCCTTTCCATCTCCTAATGGCATCCGAATCGACTTATTTAAGCAAAATATCTTTGCGTCTCGGATGGTCAACCAATCCATTCCTGTTACTACGTCGAAGCTCTTAAGTTCGATAGGAATTAGATCTATTTCGAAAGAGTGATCAGCTAAGGTTAATGTACAATTCTTAATTATGTCACTAGCTTGGTATTCCTGCCCATTTGCGTACTCTACCATAAACTTTTCACTCAGGGGTTCGGTTTCTAATGCAATCAACGACCTAAAATCTAGGGATACAAAACTTCTATCCGCGCCTGAGTCAAATAGTACTGAGGCATAATAGTTGATAAGAAGAAATGTACCTGCAATCACCCGGGGGTCGTGTTTCGCTTCTTCAGCTCCAATTACAAAGGCGCTGCCACGGCCTTGTCCCCCATTGTTTCCTCTTTGATTGTTTTGATGCTGGTTTTGCTGTTGGTTTTTATTGCGGTTCTGGTTTGGGTTTCGGGCAGGGTTTAATCTTGGACAAGCATTACGGTAGTGTTCCCTACTACTGCATTCATAGCATTCTCCCTAACGAGGCCTCTCATTCTGTTGTGGCCTCCCTGCTTGTCGAGGTCCTTCGTTTTGTTGCCTTCCCGTCTACTGCGGTCCCACGTTCATTGCCTTACAATGCTGAGTCCAGTGTCCGAGGCGGTTGCAATTGGTACATGACCGACAGTTCCCTTCGTGATGATAACCGCACCTATCGCATTTTGGTGCTTTTCCCTGATAACCGGTATTTTCTGCTGTAGCCACTCCGTAGTTTCTTATCGTTCTAACCTTCTTGTTAAAACGTTCCTTTTTATTCCCCGATGTTTCCTCAACCTTAAGCTTTCCCTTGCATCCTTTGAAACCAGCATCGAAACTCCTCCGTTCCTTATCTAGTCTTGGCGGTAAGCCAAACTCACAGCCTGCTGCATCGTAGATGGCTCGGTAGCTGTCGCCATAGCCCTGGTCTCGGGTGAGAGTCCCCAAATGTAGTGCTCGATTCGCTTCTCTTCGGGAGTTACTAGTTCAGGTACTAGATTTACAAGTTCGTGGAATCTTGCAGTGTAAGAGTCGATGTCGGTTCCCACCATGGAATGATTCCAGAGTTCGTTTTTAAGCTTCTTCAAAATCTCCTTGGGGCAGTACTCGATTACTAGCAGCTCCTTGAATCTTTCCCATGACATGTTATACGCAGCGTCCGGACCTTGGACCTGAAGCTGGCTGTTCCACCAGGTTAGTGCTCTCCCTTGGAGCATGCATGATGTAAATTCCACCTTCTTGTTTTCAGCACACTGGCTGATTCTTAGCAAAACCTCCATACTATCGATCCAGAACGATAGTCATATGGCGCCTTTAGTGTCGTGGAATTCCTTTGGCCTACAAGACATGAAGGTCTTGTAGCTACAGCCTTGGTTGTTCCTTTGGTCATTCCCTTGGTTGTTCCCTTGATTATTCCCTTGGTTGTTCCCTTGGTTATTCCCTTGATTATTCCCTTGGTTATTATTTTGGCGGTTGTTGTTTTGTTCATTGTTATTATCATTTCCCCTTCGTCCTCCTTGGTGGATACCCGCGTTGATTCGGGCGATAAGGCCAAGTATTTCCTCGTTCAGTCGCTCATTGATTCGTCGGACGATGTGGTCATCGTTGCGGTCGGCCATTTCCTACACAAGAGAGAACTCAGGTTTAGGGTTTTGATACTTTTCACTTTAGAATCAAATAATGATAAATAACAAGAACACAAACAATTGTAATTATAATTCGGCCATTTTATATATATATCGCTTCATAATTTGATGTTCTTACAAAATCCAACATCCTCGACTATTGTCATACATCAACAACCAACACAAACTACTACACTTACAACCATCCATAAACTACATGTTCTACTTACAATCCAAAAGACATCATCCAACAACCTCTAAACTTTAAATACAACCAATACAACAATAAGGAATACTAGTACTAAACAAATCAGCATCAACTTTCGTGTTGCTCGAACTGCCCTACGTGCCATCATCTTCGCGCGCAGTACTTCGATGTGCAAGTTTTGTATCTGGTTGGTGTGTTCCAACACAACTTGTGTGTATCCGCGGAGGTCGGCAGACATATTGCACAATGCGTGAATCTCGTCGGGAGTCAATCCGCGAGTAGCAGGTGTTTGTGGTGTAGCTCTCTGAGATCTCGAGTGATGATTTAGTGAACGTAGAGCATGATGTGTTAGAGGGCGCGAGCATCCTTCTCAGTCTCGACGGAAATGAGGTAAAGGCGTTGAGGGTGAGGATTGCTGACTCCGAGAGCGTGATTGGGATTCGTAAGAGGGTTCGGTCTTGTTGTCGGAAGTAGATATCTCTTTCCCTCTCGACATACCCTAAATCGGAAACGAGTTAAATCGATGTTACAACTCATGTTAGTGTTAGTAATAAGCTGAGCATATAGAGTATCTTAAGTTTAGCATCTAGATCTGTGTGGGTCTGACTTCAAGAATTCCCGGGAAGGTTCGTTTAAATGTTTACCAATCCCGTTCTAGCATGATTTAGTCTAAATTACTCGTAGGTGATCAGGCTCTGAATAATTTAAGTTAAACAATGCCTTCACGTTTTGGTTAGTTAAAATCCGTTGTTTAGAAACTGGTTATAGTTTGATATTTGAAAAATTGGTATTCACTATAACCTTAGGCTCTGATACCAAGTCTGTCACACCCCACTAAAGCGAAAACACGGGATGTGAAGAGCTAGAGTATTCGATACACAAGTTTATAGATAATCACCAAGTTATATTAAACAAAAAACATAACTTCAAAGATTACATAGTAGTTTAAAACGTTGTTTACATATCCGAATACAATAATAAGGTGTTCATAACCAAACCACCTAAACCCTTCCCATTCTTGAAGTCATCAGCCCAACGCATACAAGCACCATCTCCTAGCTTACTCGTTTCCTGAAAATACGAGTCAGGTGTTAACTACACGTAGTTAGTGAGATACAAAGTTTAAGTAAAAGCATTCAAGTTTTCGACGCACATAACAATGGTGTAAAGTATAGTATTTAAAGAGTTGTCGCATAACCATGCGTAAAGTATAAGTATTCGTGTTTGTAGGCATTGACCACATAGTGTACGGCTATGTGACAATCCTAAGTATTGCCCAATGATCGTTGCTAAGCCTATAGCCTACCCACTTAGAATTATGCACAATCTTTATTTGGCGTTGTTGTGAGGGTCTATCTACCCTAATAGCGTTATCCATAATTTCTAACGGTCATTTCCAAAGGGATTAGTAGCAACTGTAGCGTTCCATAGGAGTGTATGGGAATTTTAGTGGTATCTCACGACCATGTTGTACAACGTCCGCAACATGACGATCGATGTTTATTCATTGGCAAAAATAGTGTTTGTATCCTGAGCATTGTTGGCAAAAACCATCAACAATGTTGGCAAAAATAGTGTTTGTATCCTCACCATTGTTGGCAAAAACCATCAACAATGTTGGCAAAAATAGTTTTCGTAATAGCATTTATGTAACAAGCGTTTCGTTAAGCATTCAAAGATTGTTTCAGCTGAAATATAGTGTTTAAGCCTAAGACTCGCATTTCACCCCAAAATGTATTTAAAAGCATTTAAAAGAAGGGGTTTGCGACTAACTGTTTGCGAAGATTCATAGCGTGCTCGGAAATGCTCAGAAGGTACTCGGAATCACCGGAATCCTATTTTATACCAAGTTTTGGCTTAAGTAACATTATTTATTAGTTCATACAATCGTTAGTCAACAATTCTTATGTTATAAAGTATTTGTAATTGGTTTTTACTTAAATCGAGTAGCGCTTCCGCGCTATAGTTTCTAAATCCAAATTTTCAACACTTTCCCGCTTACAATTTTTATAACACTAATTATACTAATTCCTTAATCATAATAATATATTAACATGTACAAATAGTCACTTTATACTCAAGTTTAAGCTTATTACAGTTTCTTTTGTACGGTTTTAAGTAATAAGCTCAAGATTACGACTTATACCGAAAACGACAATTTTTTTGCAATCCGGTGACGGAATGCGCCGCATTCTTTGACTGGTTTGTAGCCAAACTCGTTTTTATGTTGAAAATGATATTTTGATGGTGGATTTCAACATGCAACGATAAATACATCAAAATACTTGATAGCTTACAGTTTATCTTGGATTTTTAACAACAAAATCAAAGATGTAAATATCCATTTTATAAAAACCCGTTTTGTTATGTAAATCTCCTTAAAACTTTATAAAAACATATTTTTAGGTGTTTGATCATTCATGCAATGTGATATTTATGTAAAAACAGTAAATGAAAGAGTTTCTACCGGAGAGAAAATGGATGGATGGTGATCTAGAACGATTTGATGGAATTTCTTGTTGTTTGATGGTGATTTTGGCTCAAAATTGATGGAAATCGATGACCCAATAGATGAATAACTATTTTTCCCCTTGATGATGATGTCGATTTATTGTGATGTTTTTGTGTAACAACCGTCAAATTTTCAAGTACTTGTCCCGCTACTATATCGGTTCGAAACATTAGCTACTCTTTTATCGCGTTCGCTTTGTTCTAGTTCGTAATTGTTGAGTCTGTACTTTGTCGGAACTAGTGTCGGAATAACTTCCGGAATCAATTTTATAAGTCCTAATACCAAGAAAACACATATTGAACTTTCCTAAGTTCATAACTTGTCACACCCCGCTAAAGCGGAAACACGGAATGTGAAGAGCAAAGAATCATTTCACGGGTTACACTAAAAATAACGGTTCGAGTCATTAAGATTTAAATTAAAAGTACAAGTCAAAGATACAACCAAGTTTCAATATAAGACCATGGTACATAACAAAAGTGTTTTTAAATAAAATTCCCAAAATAAGGTCTTCTTCCCCAAGTACACTTCACATGATGGACTTGACCCGCCTGAGAAATGCACTTCATAACTTACGCTTAATTCCTGAAACATGAGATAAAGTGTCAACTACGAAAACGTAGTGAGTGAGTTACAGTTTACGAATTGAAGAAAAGTTCAATTTAAGAGTTCAAGGTCAAAGAATTTCAAGATAAGATTAGATACTTAAAATTCGAGAGTAACTTAACTAAATTTAAGTGCTTAAAATTCAAGAATAACCCAATTTCAAGACAATTTCAAGTACTTTAGAATAAATTTAAGTAAGTTTAAAAATAAGTTCAAGTACGTACAAAACAATTTCAAGTGCGACCAAAGTAAGTCTAAGTCAAATACAAAGTCAAATAGTGTAGCGAGCAAAAGGGGTCATAGTCATTACCTCAGCGGTGGATAAATCCACATGTGCAAGACAGAACGTAAGTATATGCGTAATATAGACCTATGATCCTCGAGTTGTACCAACCACTAAGCTTAATATACGTAAGATTTAGTCTACACACTAATCCGATTCTAGTCAAGTACCTGCCCACTAGTCAAGTCTACAGTCAGAGTCCGCGAGGACTTAGCAATATGTACCTTGGTCGCTACGTAAGGAGTGACCGCTCCTAAGTATCGATACCCATAATATATGCTAACGGCTTGTGTTAATAGTGTGTATAGTCGTCCAAGTAAATTGTGGGACTTTTAGAGTCGAACATTTTTAAAAGTATTTTAGTCTGCACTTACGGCGTTATATTCCCACCTAGGGTTTAGTACTTAAATACAACCAAGCTATCAATGTCTACTCAAGTATCCAAAGAGGCAAACCTAGGGAGTCTAAGGTAAGCCAATCCGAACAGTTGATGTTGTTTACGCATATTAGTCCAAATAGCCGTCCAATTAGTTCGTACAAAAATAGTCTAAAAGTAGTCTAAATAGTTCGTACAAAAATGGTTCCCTTAGTTCAAAAGTTTCCATAAATAGAAAGACGTCCAATTAGTTTAATAAGTCAAAAGTCAAAGTTTAATAGTCAAAAGTCAAAGTTTAATAGTCAAAAGTCAAAGTTTAGTAAGTCAAAAGTCAAAGTTTAATAGTCAAAAGTCAAGGTTTAATAAGTCAAAAGTCAAAGTAGTTCAAATAAGTTTCAAAGTCAAACTAGTTCAAATAGTTCGAGAGTCAAAATAGTTTATAAGTCCAAAAGTCAAATTAGTCCGATAAGTACCAAAAGTCAAAATAGTCGTACAATTTCAATAAGTCAAAATAGTTTGATAAGTAATTTCACATAATGCCATAGTCCAAAAACAATTTTGATCTCATGTTTCCCCCAAAAAGCATATTTAAATGTAAAAGTAAGGAGGGGTGTAACTCACGGTTTGCGAAGAGAGTGAACTCGGAATCGGTCGGAGAACGGAGCCGGGAATCACGGAATGCCTAAGAATACCAAGATTGTCTAAAAGTTAATGTCTTATTAAGTTCTTTTTATAAGATTATGTAACTTTTGTTTATAATTATGTGTTAAGTCCAATATTATTCCAAAATTTGGCCCGAAGCGATTAACGTTATGTTTTAGTTCGAAAGTTCAAAATCAAAGTTATTATTATGATAAACATGTTTTGGTTACTGAAATGGTTTAGGTTTTCTAACGAAATTTGGACAGCGCTTCCGCGCCCAAATTTCATGTCCAAAACCTACAATCATTTCCGCTCACAAAACATACATATACACAAAATAACTTCACCACAAGTCCAATAAGTCCAATACAAGTCATCATTATTATCATTTTTATTTATCTCAGTCTAATAATGTTATTGACAAAAGTCCAGAATGTGTGTACAAGTTTTAGACGAGTAAAACGACGATTTTCGGGGGAACAGCAGCTCGGTGCTGCGCACCTGAGCACAGGTGCTGCGCACCTAGCTGCTGTCTCTTTCCCGTTTGGTGTTTTTCTTGCTAAAAACGTTTTGTGACACAAGGATTTCAACATGCAACCAGTAGATAACTTATAAAACATCATTTTTATGGTTTCTAAACAACTTTTATCCACAAAAACATAGATCTAAGTATCATCTAGATTAAAAAATCGTTTTTGTAGAGAAAGTGATATAAATCTTTATAAAAACTCGTTTTTATTGTTTATATCTAACATGCAATTAGTAAAAACAGTAAATAAAGATAGGAGAAAGGTTTCTACCGAAGGAAATTGAATGGATGATGTTTTTGGTCGGATTTGTGCTTCAAAATCTTTACAAACTTGGTCCTTTTTCGAAATAAATGGCACCTCTTTGCTCCTCTAGATGGTTTGAACGATTGTATGGATAAATAATGGATTTCTATGGTGGATTTGTGGCTGTAAACCTCTGGTTTATGTGGTGTTCTTGAAGACAAATAGAGAGAAAATGCAAGTGTGTGTTTTTATGTGATTTAGTAAAATGAAAATGAAATGAAAATAAGTGAAATTATGTTAAAGGGGTGTTGGAATACTGAAATGCAGTAAATGAGTGCCTGGACTCGTTTTTTATTGGTTTAAAAGTGTGTAAAAACGAGGCAAGGACTAAACATGTAAAATTTTTGAATTCTGCAGCTAGGTGCTGCGCACCTCAGGAGGAGGTGCTGCGCACCGGGCTGTTTTCCAGGTTTCCTGATTTTTCGTTTTTACGTTATTGCTTCGTTGGACCTTTTTGTTAACTGAAAGTTCTCAATTATGATTAGTTATGAACTTAGGAAAGTTCAATATGTGTTTTCTTGGTATTAGTACTTATAAAATTGATTCCGGAAGTTATTCCGACATTAGTTCCGACAAGTACCGACTCAACAGTTTCGAACTAGAACAAAGCGAATACGATAAAAGAGTGACTAATGATTTCGAACCGACATAGTAGCTAAACAAGTATCTAGATTTTTGACGGTTGTCACATTCTCCCCGGGTTGAAAGGAATTTCGTCCCGAAATTTAGTTCGTCTCATGGGGAAAAATTTTGCCGTCGGGTCGTTGTGGGTTCTCCTGACGAGTTTTGGCCCATGCGTCTTCACGCGGTAGTGGAACTACGTCGGAGGTTCCACTGAACTCAGAGATGGGTACGAGGTTCGATCAATGCTATTTGTCCTTGGAGTCAACAACCTAAGTGTTTTAATAAAGAACTTGGTGTAGCAGCAGTTTTGACCTGGACTAGAGGGAGATGGCGAGGGTCTCATCCGATGAACACTCTTCAAGTGTGAAAAGGGGCACGTAAGAACATTGGGAGACGATCTGGAAAATTATAAACGATGAGAGGTCGGATCGGCATATCCCGGGACTTAGATTGAACCGGTGTACTTCGGCTTAGTTTGCCGCATTTCCCGAAGCAGATTGTCCTCCTTCCGTGGCGATATCATAAGGGATACCCTATTGCCATCCAGGGGATTGAGGTTTTACTTCCAGATGGTCACGCGGCTCCTTGGCCGAGTACGGGAACGTTTTCAGTCCTTCGCGAGTAGAGGTAGACGCAGGACCTTGCAAGTCGTCAACCGTCAGCTTCTAGCCGAAAGGGCGGTGTTTGACACTTGCGTCCATGCATAGACTGATGGGTTTTCACTTAGAGCTGGCACGGGGTCTGTGACGCAAGTGTACCCGATTAAAGACAGGCGAATTGTGAGAGGTGATGAGATATAGTTGCGTTCCTGGCGATTCTCAGGAGGGCACTTCAAGGAGAGGGGGACGTAGATCGACTAATAGTGGGGTGAGTTTCGGTGTCCTGCCTTGACCTCGAGGTAAGTGAAGCACTTGGCGGGATACAGGGTGGTGTCCTTACACAATGTCCGGCCAGAATGGTATTCTCGGGAACTCCGGTTACAGCAAGTCGGATCCCGGGTAAATGGAATAACAATTCGATGGCCCTTGACGGGAATGGGTTCGAGAATACCTTCGGATCTCAGAGCTCGAGCTTGGGCTTGGCGCACAAGTTGCGTTTGGTCTGAGTTCGGCTCGCGCAAGGCTGGCTAAGAGTTCAGGGAAATGTTCTGCTCAGGGTCGGAGTTTGCACTTTGAGCATTGAACGTACAACCTCTGATCTCGGGGGCGTTCTAGGGTTAGCTTGGGACGCTCACAGGATCTTCCTTGAGTAGGTGTGAGTGTTGGCGAGGAGTAAGGTTTATCAATCATTCAAGTATGGCCTAAGCACTTTGCTCATTAAGTCCTTGAATAACGGCGATGTGTTGCTTAAGCGTACTAACAGGGGAAGGCTTGGGTGGTTTGCATCGGGTTCGGAACATGCGGTCCTCGCAAGTGTTGGTCAAAATGTCGCGAACCTGGTGATAACTCGGGCGGGGTCGACCTTCGAGAGGTATGTTGCATCCTGCAACCACTCGGACTGGTTGTCGATTCTCGGGGATGGTTATCGGTTCACGACGGTCTGCTTGATGAGTTCATGACGCTTAGCGTACAACGGATGGGTCTGTCTGTCTCTCGTTAGGGAAGCTGGGCTCCCCGGGTTGACTTTGTGTGGTAGAGTTAGGGTTGGGAGGTTCCTACAGCGGCTTTGGCCGCCTTAGCATCTCCAGTGGTGCTAGATGGTAGGGAGCCTTGGCGATCGGTGCCGTGCTAGGAACAAGATTTATTTGGAATTTCCGTTCGTCGCTTTCGGCGGTAGTCCGGGCAATTTCTCAGGAAAGCTTTGGGTGGTCCTCGACCACAGAGGTGTCTTGGACTCGGCCTTCCTTAGATTTATACTCTACTTCGTGAGCGGAGGGTGCGTCGTAGTCCTTCACGGGATGCTAGTGAGTTTATCGGAACGAACGACCTTAACTCAATGGTGCGGTGATTGGTCTATCCGACGATAGCGTCAAGGCTTGATGGTTCGGTAAGAGTTGGGTCGGTGGAAGAATTTTAGGCGAACGACGTGCTGGGAATCCTAAATTTGCATTGTAGCTGCGACTAATGGATCGTTGGCATATTCGAGGGGAACTATCCGTAAAGCCTGAGGTCCTAACTGATGAGATGTCCAATCTCTAAGGGGCAAGGTTTTCTTCAGCTCTTGAATCAATTAGTGCGGAAGGAAAAAGGGTCTTTTGACAGGGAACGTACCAGTAGTTGCTTTAAGGTTCTGAGAGGTTTCCTCGGCTGTGATTGCGAGAGCACTGAGGGTCTCTGTGGTATGCTCTAAGAGACAATCCTCACGAAAGTGCTGGTTGCTCCCACATTCGAGACATAGTAGCCTTCTATTCGCATTTTCTGGACAGCACCAGGGGTAGTGTCCCACTGTGTTGCAAAGTTTGCATACCGGGCACTTCCGGACATGGTGGAAGGGGCATCTGCTGCATCGGGTGTGCGGTCCAGTGTGGGTTCGAGGTATGGTGGGGTATCCCTGGGGGATACTGGTCCGTGATATTTGGTGGCGGAGTTTCCTTCTCTTGTTCTCCCTTCGTTGGAAGAGAGCAGGAGAGGGAGGTAAGGGGTTAGTTCCAAGGTCCTCATCCTCGTTCTGCTTAGCAGTATTTTCATGACAATGTCGGGAGAGATGTCCGATTTTGTTGCACGAGTAGCACGCTGGGCAGTCCCCAACGTGATGCCGGTAGCACTTACCGCACTTAGGGTGCGGTCCAGCATACTCTCGGCGTCTGATGGCGGGCTTCTTGTCGTGGTCGCCCCTTATGGGTTGGTGACTAGCCCTACGCTTCTCACCTTTCCTTCGAGTGACGGGGGGCTGGAGGAGAAGGGAGGTTGTTGTCATGATTGATCTCCGAACAAAGGTGTCGGGGGTTATCGCCTCTGAAGATCCTGTCGCTCACTCCGGCGATTACCTGGGCGATCAAGTCAGGTATTGCTGCGTTCATCTGGGCAATGACTTGCTCGGCGGGGTCACTAGCACTCAAGTGCGGGGGTGCCATGATTCCTGCAACAG
>CAJVGC010000590.1:47161231-47367136 GCA_910822075.1 Senecio squalidus
CTTAGTCACGTAGTTAGCCAAGAAGGGATTCATGTGGATCCGGCTAAGGTAGAAGCGACTGAGAAATGTCGAGCCCCGACGACTCCTACGGAAGTCCGTTAATTCCTAGTGTTGACCGACTACCATCGGAGGTCCAACGAGAATTCTCAAGAGTCACTAAGCCATTCACGAACTCACTCAGGAGGACAAGACCTTGTCTACACCTCACATATAAGACGTAGGAAATGGATCGGACTACTAAGTAACCGCGACCGCGAGAATCAAGGGAAGAAACCTTACACAACCACGAGGAGAAGTTCGAACGCTGACCCGATAGATTTCACTACCGGGTTACCCAATACGGCAATGAGTAACGACACAATTTGGGTAATTGTGGATCGTTCGATTAAGTCCGCTCACTTCTCGCTGAAACGAGAAACCTACTCAATGGAGAAGCTCACACCAAGTTGCGTCCATGAGATCACCTCTTGCCACGGAACACCCCTATCCACCATCTCTAACCGAGATAGTCGTTCACGTCTCACTTATGGAGCCCGTCTCAGAAACCTCTCGGCGCGCGACTGGATCTTAGCGCAGCCTACCACCTTTATATCTACCAACAGGGAGCGACTGAAGACGTCCCGCACTCGGCAGAAGAGCTAGACAACCGAAGAAAATCCTTCAAGCCCCAGGGCGGCAAATCGAGTCCTTCTCAAAGCGCCGCCATAGAAAGGGGTAGCCCACTTCGGGAAGCGCGGAACGCTAGTCCCGAGTTACGCCGGACCGTCTGACGTTATCAAGCACATTGATTCTGTAGCTTATCAACTCTGACTCCCGCCTGTTCTTTCCAACGCTCATAACGTGTTCCATGTCTCACACTTGAAAATTGCCCATTCGATGAGACCATCGTTCGCCCCACCCGACGAGGTCAAGATCGACAGCAAGCCAATCTCATCGAGGAACCGCTCGAAGTTGTAGACCGAAAGGTCCAGCAACTCAATTGAAGCAGTGTTCCTATCGTCAAAGTTCGCTAGAACTCCCGACGTGGTCGCGAATTCACATGGGAACGTGAAGACCAGATACGTCAAAAGTACTCTCATTTTCTTTCAAGGGTACTTCCACCTGATGTGACGAGTCAAATTTCGGGACGAAATTTCTTTCAACCCGGGGATGATGTGACAACCGTCTAAAAATCAGGAACTCGTTCGGTTATTCTATCGGCGAAATTCTCTAGTTATTCCTTCATTATGTTCACTCGTGTGACAATCGTCCCAAGTTCGGAGAATCCTTCAGTTACTCTCTCGGTTCGAATCTTTGTTACTCTTCTGGTGTTCGTATTGTTCTAATTTCGTATTTACTTTATCCGTATTTTATCGAATCAAGTGTCGGAATAATCTCCGGAATCAAATTATAAGTCCTAATACCAATAAAATCACTCTATGAACTTTCCTAAGTTCATAACTAATCATACTTAAGAACTTTCAATTAACAAAAAGGTCCAACGAAGCAATAACGCAAAAACGAAAATTTCAAGTGACCAAAAATGGCCCGGTGCGCCGCACCTAGTACCATGGTGCGCCGCACCTCCCGCCTGGATTTCAAAAATGTTACAAATTTGGTCCCTTTCTCGTTTTACACACTCACCTCCCAATCCCCCCAATCACAAACGACCCTTTACTGAATTTACCAGTCCCTAAGCCAGAAATTAACTCCTCCCCTTTTTATTTTCATTTCTCATTTTAATTAAATCAAAACACACACTTAAAACACACACATAACTTTTCCTCTCAACTTTCTCTCATAAACTCAAGCAAAACCAGAAACATTTCACCATAAAATCAACCATCAAGCATAAACAAATCGTTCTAAACTTCAAGTTAAGCCAAGGGTGTTGTTTATATCAAAAAGGACCACGGTTGCAAAAGTTTTTGAAGATCAAATCCGACCAAAATCTCATCATCCAAGCTTTTGCTCCGGTAGATTACTTTCTTTTTACTATTTTTACTTAAATAATCAATTGCATGTAAGATCTAACGGTTAAAAATGAGTTTTTTTTATACAAATCTTTGACTTTTTATGGTCAAAAACGTTTTTAATTGAAAAACCCTTTAGATCTACGAATCTGTAAATAAGAAGGTTTTAGAAACTGTTAAAATGAAGTTTTGGAAGATATTAACTAGTTGCATGTTCAATCTAAACAACAAAAACGGGTATTTGTAAAGATTTATGTCATTTGTGTACAAAAACGATTTTTTATCTAAATAATACTTAGATCTATGATTTTGTGGTTAAAAGTTGTTTAGAATCTGTGAAAACACTATTTTATAAAGTACCCACTGGTTGCATGTCGAAATCCTTAAGTCACAAAACGTTTTGAGCAAGAAAAACACAAAACGGGAAACGGACAGCAGCTAGGTGCGCCGCACCTGTGACCAGGTGCGCAGCACCGAGCTGCTGTTCACCCGAAAATCGTCGTTTTTACTCGTTCCAAGTTTACGTTTGCATTCTGGACTTTTACCCAAATTACTGTGGACTGAGTTAAATGATATTAATAACCTTATTGACTTGCATTGGACTATTTGGACTATTTTGGACTATAATATACGTATTATTGTGTTTTAGGTGATTTGTGAACGGAAGTGGTGGTGTAATTTTTGGACATGAAATTTGGGCGCGGAAGCGCTGCCCAAATTTCCCTAGAAATTATAAAACCACCTCAGTAAGCAAAAGCACTTAAGATGTAATAATCAAAGACAATAAACTTTCAACTAAACACAACGTTAATCGCTTCGGACCAAATTTTCGGAACAATATTGGACTTAATCTTTATTTACAAACAAAAGTCACACAATAACTTCTATACATAAAACACTTAATAAGAAGATTAACTCTTGAGTTATATTGGTAATTCTTAGGCAATTTCGTGATTCCCGGCTCCTTTCCGACCGACTCCGAGTTCCATACTCTTCGCAAACCGTGAGTTACATCCCCACTATGTTTTACTTTTAAATACTTTTCAACATTATTTGGGGGAAGCATAAGATCATGTTTTGTAACTTATAAACATTATTTGCAAATTATTGGTATTTATTGAATCTCGTTCTAAACTTTGAATCTATGAAACATTTTAACTTGAATCTTACAAACTTTCATGCGTATTTGTGTTAATGCCTTAGCAGGATAACTAAACTAGGATGCTTGTTAGTAACCAATCCTTGATGGATATATAAGCCCGTAAGATCTCTTGAATGTTTTTAGAATCCTTACTTAAATGCCCGTTTTAGTCTCTCTCTCTCTTATACACTATTAGCATTAGCCGTTAGTCATATGGGTATCGATACTTAGGAGGGGTCACTCCTTACTCAGGGTTAGCGTCCCAAGTACATATTACTACCTCACTCACTGAATTACTTACTTAAATATTTTTGGGCTGCCATCTCGACCATACAATCGGTTTAGTGTATACTTACTACTTATATTATGCCAAGTGATTGATATACAAGGTACCTTTAGTTAAGTTATGACACATATCCCATACGCATATACTTTATTTTAGCGCCTGATCCCGCTTTTACCTTATTTTAGCGACTGATTCCGCTTTCACATTATTTTAGCGACTGATTCCGCTTTCACATTATTTTAGCGCCTGATCCCGCATTTACCTTATTTTAGCGACTGATTCCGCTTAAACATTATTTTAGCGCTTGTTTTCCGCTATAACTACTATGCGAGTTGTTTATTCACTTTACTCGCTTGCTTAATAACTTTTACCATTAACTTTCTATTTTTTTGGAAACTTTCTATTTTTGGTAACTTTCTATTTTTGGTAACTTTCTATTTTTGGTAACTCTCTATTTTTGGTATCTTACTATTTTTGGAAACTTTATCAAACTCTAAACTGTAACTCACTCACTACGTTTTGTAGTTGACACTTTATCTTATGTTTCAGGAAATTAATGTAAGCATTCGGAATGCATGGCAAGGAGGGTCGATATGGTCACGTGAGGCGTTTATTGGGAAAGACCTTTATATTTTTGGGAATTTCTTGTTTCAAACTTGTATTGTACTTTAAGTTAAATCGTGAACTACTTGGTTGCTTTTGAAATGTTGTATCTTTAACTACTTAAATTTCTTTATGGAAATGACTTGAATCGTTTATATTTGCTTATGACCGTGTAATGATATTCCAGCTCTCACGCCCCGTGTTTCCGCTTTAGCGGGGTGTGACATACAAAGTTACAAGACAAAACTTATTTTCAAACCAAACTTATTTTCAAAGGAAAAATACAAATATATAACATATCCACAACACCCCACGTCAAATATATCAAAGTAATACAAACATATATTCACATTTTAGAAAGCCAAATTTCGTAAAATAAAGCACCAAGAGTCAAACAAATAGGTAACAAATATCAAATGAAATCCTAGGGTAACACATACCACTAAACTTTCCAAAAGGTGCAAACGTTTCGTATGACACTACGATAAACGTCCACCATCAAATACACAAAGTTCCTAGGATCGATCCATACGCCTCTTATAACAAATAATACTTAGTGCACCTTACCACAATCCGGGTAAACAAAAAGAGACGCCGTAGATATAGCAAAATACAACGCTACGGTCGATGCCACATTATTGGTGTCACAATAACGCGCCCATGGGACCTCCATGGATAGGTTACTCTTAGGCATATCTTACAAAACCGTTTTAACCGACTTATATGATACAACTTTCAAAATACTTTTACAAATTTTCAAAGTGATTAATAGACTCCAAAATATGTTTAAAAAGTTATTTGTAATGTACGTAAAGTAGTTTAACCACAAACATAAAATATTATATAATATAACATTTTATTTATTTTGAAAATCACGTGTCTACCCAACCGTTCGTTCTAATCTTGTCACGAGTCACCATGACAACATTATCAATCTATTTACGAAATAATAACTTAACGGGTCCCTATCGGGACATGTAAAGCCACACGGAATGAGTGGCACTTTATACGAATCACCGTACCAATTACCACAATCACACGTGTTCTCTACCGGGTTGTTTCGAAACTTTTACAGGGAAGTTTTGGGACATTTTCGGGGCTGATTCGGGACTATTTCGGGACTATCTCGGGGCTGTTTCGGTAGGGGTTTTCGAGACACGGTTGTGACAAATAAAATACTTTTCGTTTACTCATTTTCAAATCTACACATGATCAAAAATTCTCGTTAGTACACCAAATGATCAATATAAAGTAATATGATTTCAAAACAAAACTTAAACAAACTTTTATGCAAACATACATGTCATACCAATAATATTTCAAATCATTCAACAAGATTACAAAGAGACTTATAGAAATTTGTACAAACGGTCAAAAGATACACATATGATAAGAAGAAGGAATTCGTACCAATAATCAAAGGAAACATGTATTTAAAGAATTAGGAAATCAATAAGGATATGTACGAATCGAAAGAAAGATTAAGATACACATTTAAAGATCATTTTACAAACAATTGATGTTTATTAAGAGATAAAATATTCGTAAAAATGATTAAAAGAAACACATATAAGAAGAATTAAGAATCATTATATATCAAAACAAAGACGTATCGAATGAAGTATGAATCAATATAATAACTTATGAATCAAACCGAGGCAAATAAGATATTGAATGAGCACGAACGAAATGAATACTAAAGAGAAAACTAAGAATGTTCATAGAATCAAAATAATCAATATCACAAATAATCAATCGAACGAAGACAACAAATATACATATAAATGTATCGAAAATTCGTAACAATAATCACAATAATAATCAATCGAAAGATGACACCAAATATACATATAATGTATAGAATATCTGTACCAATAATAATACGAACAAGAGAAACATAATTAAAAGAGACTCGGAATATCCGTACAATCAAACTAATCGATATAACAAATAATCAATCGAACGAAGACATTGAATATACATATAATGTATGGACTATCCGTACTAACAATAATACAAACAAGAGAAACATAATTAAAGAGACTCGGAATATCCGTACCAACAATAATACGAATAAGATAAAAGTATTTAAAAAGACTAAGAATATCCGTACCTCAAATTCCAAAGAAAAGCAACACGATTCGAATAGATTAACCAAATGAACAATCACCGAAAGATATCTAACAAATGAAACGTATTGTGAGACAATTAAATAGAAGTTTGTAATATCCACTTTAAACTTATATTAAAATCGTTTTCTAATTGTTCATGATGTATAAAATATATATATTCATATACTTTGTGATTTATCCAATTACAATTTTCAAAAACATAAGATATATATTTTTACAAGCATTTTTTTAGTGTGATCTTTAGTTGACGAAACATGATTTAAAGTGATTATTTTGAAAGGAAAAACAAAAGAAAACTTTCTTAAACATACCTTAAAACTTGTGTGATGATTTACGATTCTCTTCTACTTCAAAATTGATCAATTACACTTATTTTTTTACCAATTTGGATGAAAAAAAAAGATGCAGAATTTCTGGTCTAGAAAATCAATGGGAGAAATAGAAAAACTCAAGAACTTGTTTATGAAAATGTAACATAAGAGAATGGATGGTCTCATAACTAAATGGTCATTATGTGAACATAAATTAGTGATTAAAAGTAAGTAATGAGTAGGTTTAATGGTATGGTATCCAAAGGTTGTAAAATGTATCAAGACATATTTAGTTTCAACATTAAACCATACATTTTAAATTAGTTGATTAGAGTTTAAGCTTATAAACAAAAAAGAATCAAATGTTCAAGGTATTAAAAATACATTATTTTAAGTATTCATTAATCATGTGACAAACTATATGTAAACTTTATTATTTTTCAACTTAGGATAACATAAATTATATTAAATTTAAAAAAATATAACTTTAATGATATAATCATTATTAAAATACTTAACTTATAACTAAAACCTATTTAGACTCAAACTTATCTTATTGCTTATTTTCTCAAAATATGTATTTTAATTTTTGGGATATTACAAATCTACCTACTTAAAAAAAATTTCGTCCTCGAAATTGAAGAAAGTTACGAAACGAAAACATAGCAAATATCAATCGAAACGAGATAAGAACAATTCGAAGGAGTAAATCGTGAAGTGATTAGAACGATCTATACCAAAGGGAAGATTCAAAAGTAGAACGAATTTATCAAAATACGAAAATGAAATCCTAACCCAAAATCTACCCAATCTCACAGGCCATAACTTAAGTCTAAGTTTCTACAGGAAAGAGCCGAAGCTCTGATACCATTCTGTAACGCCCCAGTCTTACAAAGCATACAAAATGATATCGAAAGGAACTTAAAAGGCAAAAGGGCGTCAACTTAATCAAAGACAAATCGAATATTCAAAAGACAACATTCCAAACGAGGGCCTAAACAAGATTAAATAGTCTATGGAAAGGGTTCTATATCCTTAATCTCTCACGCTCGATTCCCATTCCCAAGAGCCACTGAGTACCTACTGTTTAAGAAAGAAAGAAAAAGAAAACGGCTGAGCGAATGCTCAGTGAACAGATATATACAAATGACACGGAATAGGTATGACATGCATAATAAGTAAATACAAAACTTATTTAAAAATACAAAGTTACAAGACAAAACTTATTTTCAACCCAAACTTATTTTCAAAGGAAAAATACAAATATATAACATATCCACAACACCCCACGTCAAATATATCAAAGTAATACAAACATATATTCACATTTTAGAAAGCCAAATTTCGTAAAATAAAGCACCAAAAGTCAAACAAATAGGTAACAAATATCAAATGAAATCCTAGGGTAACACATACCACTAGTCTTTCCAAAAGGTGCAAACGTTTCGTATGACACTACGATAAACGTCCACCATCAAACACACAAAGTTCCTAGGATCGATCCATACGCCTCTTATAACAAATAATACTTAGTGCACCTTACCACAATCCGGGTAAACAAAAAGAGACGTCGTAGATATAGCAAAATACACCGCTACGGTCGATGCCACATTATTGGTGTCACAATAACGCGCCCATGGGACCTCCATGGATAGGTTACTCTTAGGCATATCTTACAAAACCGTTTTAACCGACTTATATGATACAACTTTCAAAATACTTTTACAAATTTTCAAAGTGATTAATAGACTCCAAAATATGTTTAAAAAGTTATTTGTAATGTACGTAAAGTAGTTTAACCACAAACATAAAATATTATATAATATAACATTTTATTTATTTTGATAATCACGTGTCTACCCAACCGTTCGTTCTAATCTTGTCATGAGTCACCATGACAACATTATCAATCTATTTACGAAATAATAACTTAACGGGTCCTTATCGGGACATGTAAATGTCACACCCCGCTAAAGCGGAAACACGAGATGTGAAGAGCAAAGATATCATTACACGAGATATAATAAATACAAACGGTTTTTAAGTCATTGAAGTCAGAAAACGTTTACAAAGTTCAAAGATAACCAAGTATTTAACAATACAGTACAACCACGATAGCTTATGTAAAAACTTCAAAAGACAATTCCCAGAGTAAATAAATAAGGTCTTCCCGACTCTTAATCACGTGACCTTCCTGACCCATCACAAGAGGTATGCACTTAACGTCCTTACATTGCGTTTCCTGAAACAAGAGATCAAATGTCAACTACAATAAAGTAGTGAGTGAGTTACAGTTTTCTAGTCCTCGACTAAAAAGGTTTAGGTTAAGTATATCAATACTTAAAAGTTCCTAAAAGTAGGACAATACTTAAAGGATAGTTTCGATCCAAAAAGTTACTCAAAAGATAGTTCGTTCCGTAAAATTTGTTTAAGGAGAGTTGTGGAGATCGTATATCCATATACGCGCAAGAGAAATAAACTATTGATTGAAATCATGTATAACGACTACTTGGCATAATATAACCTAAGTGTTCACGAATAGATGAACCGTCGAGTAGCGGGTATTTGAGGTAACGCTCTATACCAATCGAGAAAAATAAGTACTTGAGCTAACACCCAAGATTTCGAGTGAGAAAACACTTGGACTAACATCCAAGATCAATCGATGAATAAACACTTGAACTAACATCCAAGATCAATCGATTGATGAGCACTTGAGCTAACACCCAAGTTGAAACGATTAAGATCTTAATACAGAATTTGGCTAACACTAAAGTGTACCTAGGCTAAAACCTAAGTAAGGATCCGAGTGATATGTACTTAGGTCAACACCTAAGTGAGAAATGATGGTTTCCTAAGTATTGATACTCATACTAAGCGGCTTAAACAAGCTAGAAGTATGTAAAGAAACCGAGCACTATTAGTCGAGAGGCACTTACGAATCGCGTTATATTCTCATCAAGAGTCACGTTAGTTATACGATTAATAAAAATTCATACGGGTGCCGAGAGTGGCATAAAGTAAGTTTATCACAGATTCGAACCAATAAGACGATTAAAGGTGGCTAACCATTAAGCCGAAAAAGGGTGGCAAACCATTTAGTTTATTGTATGCCAAACGGGCAATTAAAACTGTTTTCGCATGTAAGTTCCACAAAACGTTCAATAAGAGTTCAATAGTAATAAAACGTTGCAAGAATTCATAATAGTTCCAAAGTTCATTTAGATCTCATGTTTCCCCCAAACGTTATGTAAAACAATAAATAAAAGTGGGGTTGTAACTCACAGATTGCGAAGAGATCGAGAACTCGGAAACTCGGTCGGAGTATGAAAGCCGGGAATCACAGATTGCCTAATAATAATACCAAGGTAGTTTAATGAGTTGTTACATTATTATGTTCTTATATAATAATATAGGAGATTATGTAACTTTTGGTTGTAATTAAGTGTTAATTCCAATATTGTTCCGAAAATTTGGTCCGAAGCGATTAACGTTGCGTTTAGTCCGAAAGTTTATTGTTTTTGATTATTACGTCTTAAGTGATTTTGCTTACTGAAGTGATTTTATAATTTCTAGGGAAATTTGGGCAGCGCTTCCGCGCCCAAATTTCATGCCCAAAAATTATATCGTCACTTCCGCTCACAAATCCTCTAAAACACAATAATATACATAATATAGTTCAAAATAGTCCAAAGAGTCCAATACTCGTCACCGATGTTATTAGTTTTATTTATCTCAGTCCCTAAATTATACCGGTAAAAGTCCAGAACGTAACATGTCCTTAAAACGAGTGAAAACGACAACTTTCGGGGGAACAGCAGCTCGGTGCTGCGCACCAGAGCACTGGTGCTGCGCACCAGCTGCTGTCCCGGTTCCCGTTTTGTGTTTTTCTTGCTAAAAACGTTTTGTGACTTATTGATTTCGACATGCAACCAGTAGATACTTTATAATATGATGTTTTCACAGTTTCCAAACAACTTTGAGCCTCAAAATCATAGATCTAGGTGCTATTTAGACAAAAATCGTTTTTATATAAAAATGACATAATCTCTACAAATATTCGTTTTTGTTGTTTAGATTGTACATGCAATTAGTAAATATCATTCAAAACAGCATTCCAACAGTTTCTAAAACATTTTTATTCACAGATTCGTGGATTTAAAGAGTATTTCGACTCAAAAACGTTTTTGACCATAAAAGTCAAAGATTTGTATAAAACACATTTTCAACCGTTTGATCTTTCATGCAACTGATTATTTATGTAAAAATAGTGAAAATAAAGAAATCTACCGGAGGAAAAGCTTGGATGATGAGTTTTTGGTCGGATTCTAGCTCCAAAAATCTTTACAACCGTGGTCCTTTTTCGAAATAACAACACCTCCGAGCTTCTCTAGAGGTTTAGAACGATTTGTATGGTTTATTAATGGGTTTTGATGGCTGGAATGCTTCTGGAAATGAAGTTCGTAGAGAGAAAAGTAGAGAGAAAAGAAGTATGTGTGTGTTTTTGTTTTGATTAAAATGAAAGTAAAATGAAAAGTAAATGAATAATGGGGTATAGGGGGTAACAATTCTGGCCTTGGGACAGTATATTTGCAGAAAAGGGGCGTTTCTCATTGGTCAATGTGGGTGGTGATGGTGTAAAACGAGAAAAGGACTAAAACTGTAACATTTTTGAAAATTCTGGAGCCAGGTGCTGCGCACCCAGCAAGGGGTGCTGCGCACCGGGCTGTTTTCCGGATTTCCTGATTTTTCGTTTTTGCGTTATTGCTTCGTTGGACCTTTTTTGTTAATTGAAAGTTCTTAATTATGATAAGTTATGAACTTAGGAAAGTTCAATAGGTGTTTTCCTTGGTATTAGGACTTATAATTTGATTCCGGAAGTTATTCCGACACTAGTTCCGACAAAGTATAGACTTAAAAGTTACGAACTGGAATAAGGCGAACGAGACAAAGAAGTAACCTACGTTTCGAACCGATATAATAATTGAATAAGTACCTGAATTTTGACGGTTGTCACAGTAAAGCCACACGGAATGAGTGGCACTTTATACGAATCACCGTACCAATTACCACAATCACACGTGTTCTCTACCGGGTTGTTTCGTAACTTTTACAGGGAAGTTTTGGGACATTTTCGGGGCTGATTCGGGACTATTTCGGGACTATCTCGGGGCTGTTTCGGTAGGGGTTTTCGAGACACGGTTGTGACACATAAAATACTTTTCGTTTACTCATTTTCAAATCTACACATGATCAAAAATTCTCGTTAGTACACCAAATGATCAATATAAAGTAATATGATTTCAAAACAAAACTTAAACAAACTTTTATGCAAACATACATGTCATACCAATAATATTTCAAATCATTCAACAAGATTTTCAAAGACACTTATAGAAATTTGTACAAACGGTCAAAAGATACACATATGATAAGAAGAAGGAATTCGTACCAATAATCAAAGGAAACATGTATTTAAAGAATTAGGAAATCAATAAGGATATGTACGAATCGAAAGAAAGATTAAGATACACATTTATAGATCATTTTACAAACAATTGATGTTTATTAAGAGATAAAATATTCGTACAAATGATTAAAAGAAACACATATAAGAAGAATTAAGAATCATTATATATCAAAACAAAGACGTATCGAATGAAGTATGAATCAATATAATAACTTATGAATCAAACCGAGGCAAATAAGATATTGAATGAGCACGAACGAAATGAATACTAAAGAGAAAACTAAGAATGTTCATAGAATCAAAATAATCAATATCACAAATAATCAATCGAACGAAGACAACAAATATACATATAAATGTATCGAAAATTCGTAACAATAATCACAATAATAATCAATCGAAAGATGACACCAAATATACATATAATGTATAGAATATCCGTACCAATAATAATACGAACAAGAGAAACATAATTAAAAGAGACTCGGAATATCCGTACAATCAAACTAATCGATATAACAAATAATCAATCGAACGAAGACATTGAATATACATATAATGTATGGAATATCCGTACCAACAATAATACAAACAAGAGAAACATAATTAAAGAGACTCGGAATATCCGTACCAACAATAATACGAATAAGATAAAAGTATTTAAAAAGACTAAGAATATCCGTACCTCAAATTCCAAAGAAAAGCAACACGATTCGAATAGATTAACCAAATGAACAATCACCGAAAGATATCTAACAAATGAAACGTATTGTGAGACAATTAAATAGAAGTTTGTAATATCCACTTTAAACTTATATTAAAATCGTTTTCTAATTGTTCATGATGTATAAAATATATATATTCATATACTTTGTGATTTATCCAATTACAATTTTCAAAAACATAAGATATATATTTTTACAAGCATTTTTTTAGTGTGATCTTTAGTTGACGAAACATGATTTAAAGTGATTATTTTGAAAGGAAAAACAAAAGAAAACTTTCTTAAACATACCTTAAAACTTGTGTGATGATTTACGATTCTCTTCTACTTCAAAATTGATCAATTACACTTATTTTTTTACCAATTTGGATGAAAAAAAAAGATGCAGAATTTTTGGTCTAGAAAATCAATGGGAGAAATAGAAAAACTCAAGAACTTGTTTATGAAAATGTAACATAAGAGAATGGATGGTCCCATAACTAAATGGTCATTATGTGAACATAAATTAGTGATTAAAAGTAAGTAATGAGTAGGTTTAATGGTATGGTATCCAAAGGTTGTAAAATGTATCAAGACATATTTAGTTTCAACATTAAACCATACATTTTAAATTAGTTGATTAGAGTTTAAGCTTATAAACAAAAAAGAATCAAATGTTCAAGGTATTAAAAATACATTATTTTAAGTATTCATTAATCATGTGACAAACTATATGTAAACTTTATTATTTTACAACTTAGGATAAAATAAATTTTATTAAATTTAAAAAAATATAACTTTAATGATATAATCATTATTAAAATACTTAACTTATAACTAAAACCTATTTAGACTCAAACTTATCTTATTGCTTATTTTCTCAAAATATGTATTTTAATTTTTGGGATATTACAGTGTGGATGTGTATAAGGGTAAATTGGGAAGGTTGGAAACTCAACATGAAAACTTATTTGAAAGATTTCAGAAAGTAACAAATGAATTTGAAAATGCTAAATTCATGTTGAGAAGTTTAATCTTTCATCCAAGATTTTGAATGGGATTATTGAACATCTGTTTGTGCAGAAAGCTAAGGATGGTATTGGATTTAATGCAGTACCACCTCCATTCAGTGATACCTACCCTATTAAACCTGAATCAACAAATTTTAAGAGTGGTTTATCTATTAAAAATTCTTTTGATGATGTTTTTGCATTACAGTCAAAATTTGATCTAAATGAAACTTGTTCTTATGTGCATAATGTGATTAATTTGAATGCTATTACTAGTCTAAATGAAAATATTAATGTTGTATCACGTCAAAAATTAGAAGAGTCAAGTAACCATGAAGAGTTAGTTATAGAAGAGATTGTTAGTTGATCTTTGTAATAAAATAGAATTGATTGAGATTGTGGAAGAATTTGTAGAGCTTATTCATGATTGTCTGTATGAAAAATGTTATTTCTCTCATAATATGAATGTCTCTGTGTTGCCAAAGCATGAACTGATTGTGAATGAAATTGTTATGAATGAATTTGTGAATGAAATTGTGATTGTTAAACCGGAGAAAGTCAAATCTAAAAATTCAAAGAGAAAACTAAAATGCAATACATGTAAGAAGAAGCACAAATTAGAACAACGTTGGTGGAAACCTAAGGATAAATGTGTTTCTGAATGTGTTTCAATTTCTGATAAATTTCAATTTGGTAGAATCAAATTTAAACAATACATGATTAATTATGAAAAATCCAAGAATATGAATGTGATGAAATTTGGTAGAATTAATCTTGTGTTGCTGACTGGTTTGGAATTACCCAAGTTAAAATATTCTATATCCGAGTTAAAAAGCATGAAAAATAATGATAACATGTTTAAATCGGGTGAAATGAAAATTAACTCGGGTAAACATAATTTCAAGATTAACTCTGGTGAACAAAATTTTAAATCGAAAGAAAAAATGTTTAAGTCGGATAAAATCTTGATTTCTCAATTTAACTCGGATGTAGAAAATTTTAATTCGGGTGATAACAATTTATATACGGATTATGAAACTTGTATTCCAGAAAGGAGATTGCATGATCATTTTAAGTTCAACAAGTTTAAAAGATTAAATTCCAAGTTTACGGATACCAAAATCTCATTGAACAATGATTATGTGCAGGAGCAATCTATTGATCCTGAAGAGAATATATGGGTAGTAGATAGTGGATGCTCTAGACATATGACTGGGAACATCAAGTTGCTTCAAGATTTCATTGATTTCATTGGTGGTAATGTCTCATTTGGGGGAGATATGGGTGGAACTATTACTGCTCAAGGAAGAGTTTCAAATGGCCCACTGACTTTGGACACTTTGCAAGAGAGTGCTGGGCAGATAGAAGGATGAACAACCACAATTATCAAAGAAACAGCTATCAAGCAAAGGATAAACAAAAGAAATTGACACTTGTAGAAGGAAAGAATGGAAAAGATGAAGCAAGCACCAGTGGAAAAGCTTTGGTCACTTTTGGAGAGTGGGATGAGGTGCATGAAGAAGATTTTAAGAACAAGCAAGTCTCATCTCTCCAGAGTAAGATAGATAAAGTTTCCACTGATGAGGTACTTTCTAAAGCTTGCTCTGTTGATTGCTTAAATACTCTGAAGTATACTAGGGAACAAAATATGATTTTGATAAAAAGAAATTGATTTAATTAAATTTCATCAAATAGTTTTTAAAAATTGAAAAGGTTTATAAAGATAAAATTGATTATCTGTTAAAGGGTGTGGATGTGTATAAGGATAAATTGCGAAGGTTGGAAACTCAACATGAAAACTTATTTGAAAGATTTCAGAAAGTAACAAATGAATTTGAAAATGCTAAATTCATGTTGAGAAATTTAATCTTTCATCCAAGATTTTGAATGGGATTATTAAACATCTGTTTGTGCAGAAAGCTAAGGATGGTATTGGATTTAATGTAGTACCACCTCCATTCAATGATACCTACTCTATTAAACCTAAATCAACAAATTTTAAGAGTGGTTTATCCATTAAAAATTCTTTTGATGATGTTTCTACATTACAGTCAAAAGTTGATCTAAATGAAACTTGTTCTTCTGTGCATATTGTGATTAATTTGAATGCTATTACTAGTCTAAATGAAAATTTTAATGTTGTAGCACGTCAAAAATTAGAAGAGTCACATAACCATGAAGAGTTAGTTACAGAAGAGATTGTTAATGTTGATCTTTGTAATAAAATAGAATTGATTGAGATTGTGGAAAAATTTGTAGAGCTTAGTCATGATTGTCTGTATGAAAAATGTTATTTGTTTCATAATATGAATGTCTATGTGTTTCCAAAGCATGAAATTATTGTGAATGAAATTTTCATGAATGAATTTGTGAATGAAGTTGTGATTGTTAAACCTGAGAAAGTCAAATCTAAAAATTCAAAGAGAAAACTAAAATGCAATACATGTAAGAAGAAGCACAAATTAGAACACCGCTGGTTGAAACCTAAGGATAAATATGTTTGTGAATGTGTTTCAATTTCTGATAAATTTCAATTTGGTAGAATAAAATTTAAACAATACATGTTTAATTATGAAAAATCCAAGAATATGAATGTGATGAAATTTGGTAGAATTAATCTTGTGTTGCTGACTGGTTTGGAATTACCCAAGTTAAAATATTCTATATCCGAGTTAAAAAGCATGAAAAAATAATGATAACATGTTTAAATCGGGTGAAATGAAAATTAACTCGGGTAAACATAATTTCAAGATTGACTCTGGTGAACAAAATTTTAAATCGAAGGAAAAAATGTTTAAGTCGGATAAAATCTTGATTTCTTAATTTAACTCGGATGTAGAAAATTTTAATTCGGGTGATAACAATATTAATACGGATTATGAAACTTGTATTCCAGAAAGGAGATTGCATGATCATTTTAAGTTCAACAAGTTTAAAAGATTAAATTCCAAGTTTACGGATACCAAAATCTCATTGAACAATGATTATGTGCAGGAGCAATCTATTGATCCTGAAGAGAATATATGGGTAGTAGATAGTGGATGCTCTAGACATATGACTGGGAACATCAAGTTGCATCAAGATTTCATTGATTTCATTGGTGGTAATGTCTCATTTGGAGGAGATATGGGCGGAACTATTACTCAAGGAAGAGTTTCAAATGGACCACTGACTTTGGAGCAGGTTAATTTTTTGAAAGAATTGAATCATAACTTGCGTTCAGTAACTCAGGTATGTGATAATAAGTACACAACTGCTTTCACCTCAAACAAAATTACATACTCGAACCACTATATGTTATACGACAAGACATGATTGTTTTAAAAACACCAAGATGTGAGGACATGTACATTTTGGATATGAACAATGTTAAATCAAATGAATCCTCAAACTGTTTCATATCCAAAACTACTGCAAAAGAGTCTTATTTATGGCTTAGAAGGCTTTGTCATGTTAATCTTAAAAGCATGAATAAATTGGTCACAGATAATCTAGTTACTGGATTACCTAGAAAGAATTTTCAATTACTTGACCATTGTATTTCTTTTTTAACAGGTAAACAGCATAAATCAAGTTTTAAACTAAAGACTCAAACTTCTGTAGAGACTATCCTTCACCTTCTACACATGGATCGGTCCAGTCAGTGTAAAGAGTTTTGACATCAAATCTTATTCTTTGGTTATAACTAATGACTGTTCAAGATTCTCATGGGTGTTTTTCCTTGCTCATAAACATGAAACATCTGAGATCTTGTGCAAATTGAAATTTTTTTTAATAAAAAGGTGAAAGTCATTAGATGTGATAATGGCAGTGATTTTAAGAATGCAACCATGAATGAATTTTGTGCTCATAGGGAATTTCTAGGTAGTATAGCGCACCCAGAACACCTCAATAGAATGGAGTTGCCAAAAGGAAAAATAGGACATTAATTGAGGGATTTAGAGCAATGTTAAGTGCATCTTTTTTACCTATTACCTTTTGGACAGAGGCTGTGAACACTATTTGTTTTGTGAACAATAGAATTCATGTGGTTAAGAGCTTAGGAAAAACATCATATGAACTGTTCTCAGGAAGAAAACCTTTTATAGGATTTTTCAAAGCTTTTGGATGTTAATGCTCTATTTTGAATACCAAAGACTACCTAGGAAAATTTGATTCTAAAACTGATGATGGATACTTTCTTGGCTATTCTAGTGTTCAAAGGCTTATAGGGTTTACAATAGAAGAAGTAGACCTATAGAATAATCCATTAATGTGATATTCAATGAATATACACCAAATGTTAAGAATTCTGGTGGTGCTTGGTTGTTTGATTTAGATATATTTGTGAATTCGTTTAATGGTTTCTGTCAAGAACATGTTTCAGGAGAGGTGCAGGAAAATTCAGAGGATGTTACTAATGTTGAAGAAAATTATGAGTTTGAGATTGGTAATCAAGCAAGTACATGTGAAGGACCTTCATCGTTAGTTCATGACCACACTCTTTCATCAGAAGATACAACATTTGTGAGTCAAGATTCTTTAGAAAGTCAAACTGATGCATAAATTCTTCAAGGAGAAGACATTCCAGTATCAGTTGAAGATCAGGACAATGTTGTTCAAGATCAAGATATCAATTCTGGTGAAGATCAAAACAATTCGAGTGGAGTCATTGAAAATCAAGTTAACTTTGGTGCACATCTTGAAACTCCTTTTATCTCTGGTGGAGAAGAACTTAATTCGGGTGCACAAATTGAAAGTCAATAAAATTCTGGTGGGTCACAAATTAATTCAGGTGCACAAACTAATATTCAAGAAAACTCTGGTGAATCACAAAACAACTCTGGTGCGGAAGCTGACAGTCTAAACAACTCTGGTGAATATCAATTTAACTCTGGTGCATAATCTGAAAATCATTTTGATGAACCGAGCCATGAACAAGCCAGTGAAGCAACTTATGATTCTTTATTCTTTGATAATCTTGTGCCACATCGAACAAATCTGTTTAATAATATTACTGAGGAAATAAATTCATTTTTAAAATTCCACAAAACACATCCTCTAAGTAATATTATAGGAAATTTGTATGATGGTGTAAAGACAAGAACTAGTGCTTGTTTAGAAAAACTTTGTTTATTTTCTTGCTTTCTGTCCCAACTTGAGCCTAAGAATGTAGACATTGCATTGACTATAAATAGTTAGGTAGAGGGTATGCAAGAAGAATTGCCACACGTTAAGATTCAGGAAGTAGGGACTTTGGGAGTTAAATGGATCTTTAAGGTTAAAAGTGATGATAGAGGAATCATTGTGAGGAATAAGGCTAGAGTTGTGGTTAAGGGTTATACTCAGGAAGAGGGTATAGATTATGATGATGTCTTTGCTCCAGTTGCTAGGATAGAAGCCATTAGATTATTTTAAGCATATGCTTCTGTTAAGAACTTTAAGGTATATCAGATGGATGTTAAATCTGCCTTTTTGTATGGAGTTCTTGAAGAGACAGTGTATGTTAGTCAGCCTCCTGGTTTTCTGGATCCTCAATACCCTGATCATGTGGTCAAGTTGGACAAAGCTTTGTATGGTTTACATCAAGCTCCTAGAGCTTGGTATGACACATTGTACAAATATTTGATTGACCATGGATATCATAGGGGCACTATTGATAAGACTTTATCTATTAAGACAGTTGGCCAAGAATCTGTGTTTGTTCAAATATATGTCGATGGTATCATATCTGGCTCAACTAATGATGCATTGTGCAAAGAATTTGAATTTTTCGTGGATTCAAAAATTCAAATGAGCTCTATAGGAGAGATGTCCTTCTTTTTAGGTTTACAGGTTAAGCAGTTATACAATGTCATTTTTATTAATCATTCTAAGTATGTCAAAGACATGTTGACTAAATTTGGATTCATGGATTGTAAATCTACTTCCACTCCTGTTGACACTAGGGCCAAACTACATCCTGATTTAGATGGTGAGAGTGTTGATCAACATTTATATTGGTCTATGATAGGGTCTTTAATGTACCTTACAGCTAGCAAGCCTGATAAAATGTTTGGAGTTTGTCTGTGTGCTAGATTTCAAGTTGATCCTAAGGTTTCCCATTTAATTGTTGTCAAGAGAATCTTTAGATACCCTAAGGGACAATCTTCTTTAGGACTTTTGTATCCTTAGAATTCTAGATTTGACATTTATGCCTACACTGACAGTGATTATGGGGGATGCAATTTGAATAGGAAATCTACCACAGGAGGATGTCAGTTCGTAGGAAATAGGCTAGTCTCTTGGCAGTGCAAGAAACAGACCTCTGTGTCACAATCCTCTGTTGAAGCAGAATATATTGGTGCTGGTTCTTGAACTTCCCAGATGTTATGGTTTCAGAATCAGATGTTAGACTATGACCTTAGTTTCATGAACACTCTTATTCACATAGACAACTCAGTTGCTATGTTCATCACTAAGAACCCTGTACAACATTCTAAGACCAAGCACCTTGAGATTAGACATCACTTCATAAGAGATTGTTTTGAAAAACACTTGATTCACTTAGTTAAGATTCACACACACCTACAATTGGCATACCTTTTCACAAAGGCATTTCATATATCAAGAGTCAATTTTCTTGTTCAAGCTATTGGTCTTATGAATCTTGATTGAGTGTTTCTTTAAAAATATTTGTGTACATATTTTTTTTGCATTTTGTATTCTTTTTATTTCAAAAATACAAAACGAGGGGGAGAAAATGGAAAAAGCAAAAAGATTTTTAAGTCTGGTGTTCTTTTATTTTGTTATTTTTAACTCTGGTATTGTTTTTCTTTTAAGTCTGGTAAATAGTTTTTTAAGCCTAGAAGTGTTTTTCTTTTAAGTCTGGTAAATAGTATTAAGTGTGGTAATGTTTTTTTATGTCGGGTATTGAATTTGTACATATAAAATCCAAAAATATGTGAGTTTCATTTTGTATAGATAAAATCCAAAAATATGTGAGTTTCAGTTTGTATAGATAAAATCCAAAAGATATGTGAATTTCAATATATATATATATATATATAGATAAAACTCAAAAAGATTTCTTTCAATTCTAATTTTAAATTTTTGAGTCTGTTTTCCAGAAAATCAAATACAAAATTTGAAAAATCAATCAAAAAAAGTATAAAATTACAAAATGTTTAACAAAAACAAAATTTCTAACAAATGAGTCATAAACATAAATTTCAGCATAATATAACATAGTTCAATATTTATAGAATTTCTTGAAACCAAATGTTTTCATAAATGCACATATTCTTGTATTTTGAAACATCTAGCACTCTTTGGTTTATAAATTGCTTCAAATCTTTAAAATAGATAATTGTCAAATGGGGAATCAGTTTCTGTCAAGTAGAAAAGCAAAGGAAAGATATATTTTCAATAATTTATGGCATTTAAATCTATTTATCATAAAAAGTATAAAGTTTTAAAGTGTCTTTTATAATTTATTGACTTTGAGATCCTTGATGTTAATTTGATAAACGGAAAAGACAGGTGAATAAGTCCAAAAATCATTGAAAAACAAGTATGTTTTCCTCTTAGATCCTTGATGCTTACTTGATAAACGGCAGATACAGGGGAGTGATTTAAACAACTGTACTAAGTCCACTTTTGAGCATAAAAACTTGCATAGAATCACAAATATCTTGGGAGAAGAAGCAGTTTATAAGGGTGCAAAATCATATTTTGAGGACTCTCAATAAAGATTGAATATTGTTCATGTGTTCATATAATTTATTTTATTAAATAATGACACAAAATTGTTGTGTTTTAATGACAATAAGGTATATAGGTCATATTTAAGTAAAATATTATATTTTAATTTATTTCTACTTGACAAGAATTGAATAAGTTTGAGTAAAATATCATGTCATATTTAAGTAAAATATCATGTCATTTTTAAATCATTAAAAACTGCAATTTATGAATTTTTTACACAAGTTGAATTCTAGTATAAATATAAGTTTTTGCATTTTACAAAACATTTCATGAATGTAGAAAATTTGCTAATATGAACTAATTTATGAAGTTCTGGAATATAAATTTTTGATTTCTGAAATTGAAATTTTGATTTTAAACAATTTCAAGGTTAAGTGGTGTATTGGAATGTTTGAATTCTGGTGTTAAGATTTAAGAATAAGCCATAAAGATTTGAATGGGTTAACTTTGAAATTTAATTTAATTCGGGTAATATAAATTTAGGTTGGGTGTTGATCTAACTTATGTCTGGTATTGACTTTGACTATGTTGACCATAAGTTTAGATCAGGTATTAGTTTAATTTAAATCTCGTAATTGATTTGACTATTTTGACCATTAGTTTAAGTCGGGTTCTTTATTTTTTTGTTCGGGTTATAATTTTTAATTTAATTATAACTCTGGTACACTAATTTTTAGGTCGAGTATATTTTGGTGGGAAAATATTTACTTTATTTTATTCTTAATTTTTTTTAATACTTTTAAATTTAAATAATCATTTTTAAATTCATGCAAATTGCATCTCTAATTTCAAGATCATTTTTTTATCTTTTCCCTTTACGGAAATCATTTCGTAGAGCCATCCCAATAGAATTTTTGATCATTTTGATCCGTTTCTAGAGCTTTAACATTAGTTGAGTTCCGTTTCCTCTGTTTTTCATAGTTTTATAATGTGTGTTTTTTATCTTTACTCTGTTTGGTTATATTTATAATGTTTAGATTATTTTGAATAAGTACTAATGATCTGTGACTGATTTCAGATGGCTTTCTCATACAAACCTAAACATAATGTTGTTGAATTTTTGGATATGGTTCATTCTGAGGGAGATGAAGACTGGAAGCTCATTCTAGGCTTTTTGATAAACTCACATCTGAGATTTGCTATATCAGAGAGTCATGTTCTTTATAAAGACATGCTTCTCGAGTTCTGGCGGAATGCAAGATTTAGCATGGTGAATGGTGTGAGGACTATTTCATTAATTTTCCAGATGGAGAATGTAATCATTACTGAAGAGGTAATAAGGAGGGTGTTACAGCTTGATGATGTTGGAGGTTGAGAGGTTGGAACTAGAAGAAATTAATAGTGTGTGTAGACAAGTTGAATATGAACCTGATTTTCTAGAGAGCATGGTCAAAAAAACAAGATTCTCATTCAACTGGAGATATTTGATTCATGTTCTAGTATGCTGCATTTCTGGACGTTCTAGAGGATTTGATGAAATGAATCAGACATTGGCCTCTGCATTTGTGTATATGATAACACAAAGGAGCTTCAATTTTTCTGGTTTCATAATAGATTGCATGCAGAGAATGGCTGAGGGTAGTTCCCAGGAGTTCCATCTATACCCAAGGTTTCTACAAATCATACTACAATCTGAGGTTCAAGGGTTGATGTTAGAAGGCCATCCTCTAAAGGATGAAAATATGAATCGGAAGATCATGAACAACATGAAAAAATATTTTTCTAAAGCACGGGTGGTCTTCGCATGGCATTTCACTCCTTTATTCCCCCAAATGATAAATCAGGCTAGAGTAGCAGTACAAATGTTTCTAGAGCTACAAGGCGAGTGGGGAGAAAATGTTCAGAAGCAAGAACAACAACAACAAGAACAACAGCAACAACAACAAGAACAACAGCAACAACAACAACATGAAGTACAAGCTGAGGCTGATCAACATGTATCCCCTATAATTTCCATTCCATCACCTCCACCTCAAACACCTATAACTCGGCAACCTCAAGGAAGTGATGAAAGAGACTGGTATTATACAATTGAAGAAGGTCAGGCTTTACCTAATCTTGCAACCTCTCATATTCTCACTCATGTGGTTCCTACCATGTCTACTCCTGTGATGAATATTCAAAAGGATGCTAAACAAGCAGTCCTATTCAAGTTTATACTTCCAATAGGAAAGGGGGAGCTGGTATTGGAGTTTTGACAGTGATAGAGCTTTCTAAGAAGAAGGAGATTGGAAAAGCAGGTTTAGAAGTAGAAATAATTGATAAATCAGCTTAGATGGAGGAGTGCCATTGATGATGTAATCAAAGACCAGCTGAAGTTTAAGGTTCTATTGAGGTCTCTTCCTATGGGTGATGCATCCAAAATAGGGGGAGATAAAACTGAAGTTGAAGTGGAAGTTGAAACAGAGAATAGAATAGAGCCTGAAAGAAAAATGAATGTGGAAGGTGGAAATGCAAGTAGTGAGTTTATAAATGAAGAAGAGGAAATAGATTTGACTATTGTTGGGAAGATTGTGAAGGATCTGGAGAAGGCTAGGAGCTCCAAAGGAAAAGAGAAAATGTCTGAATTTACATCGGGTGATGATACACTTAAATCGGGCGAAGCGACAATCTGGTGGTGAAAGATTTAACTCTGGTGATGAAGAAGTTAACTTGGGTGATGAAGAAGAGTATGAAAGTATGATGCATGGAGATAATATCAGAAATTTTAAGGCAGTGGATCAGTTTGGGAGATTATTGATCAGGAAACATTTGAAAAACATTTTGAAGGATTGTATGAGGGAATATTTGATGTGAATGTAACAAATACTTTCACACTTTATATCAAGGAAAGGAATCTTGTCTCTGTGCATACATATGATGTCATTAATCAATGGAATGAGGAGTTCGGAGGTGAGAAGGTAGTTATTGACATTGACAGTGACAAGGAAGATGATGAAAAGGTTGTAGTGGTTGTTAAGGAAGAAGAATGAGAGAAAGCTACAGAAGAAACTGATATTGGTAGCTGTTTAAGACAAGGAGTAGGTGGAAGAGTAAAGAGTAGAGCTCTGAAAACTTCAAAGCTAGTACCTTCAAGAGTGATTGATCTGAAGAAGAAGATGTTAGAGTACAAGAACAAATTCTCAGAGAAGAATTACAAACTTCATCTGAAGAATTATTTGATTGTTGTTGGAGGTATGTCTTCAAGATCTGTGGGCCAGATGAAGGTTGAATCATTGGAGAGGAATTGGTTAGATTTTCAAACCAAGGTGATAGTGAATGAGATGAAGTCCAAGAGAGAAAAGAAGATAGAGGAGGAGTTGAACAAGAGGCAGATTGAAAGAGCTTCAGATAATGTTGAGATCAACTTGGAGAGTCAAAAAACAGAACCTCCAATTGCTCCTTGTAGGTCTCAGTGGTCCGATCTACATGATTAAACCAAACTAATCACGAGGCGGAATCTCGTAATCAGTAAATCACACAAGTAATAATCGAATACTAATAACAATAAACATAAAACACAATTACCGAATTCTGACTACTTTATTAATTGAATCACTCAATTACAATAAATAGCCTTTCACAGAATTCTCTCCTTCGGTCTGTCTCTGATCATTTTCTATTAACCCTAAACCTAAACTCAATGTCTCTTTATATAGAGACATGTTCACAGTCTTGGGCCACTAATGGGCTCATGGACTATGCAAAGTCCATTAACACCCATAACAGACTAAATAGCCCACTTAACAATACAATGCTATTGGTCCATTACAGACTCAAGTAAACTATAACTAAAGACTTAATTAATCTAGAACAACTGTCACATATATTGATCTAACAAACTCCCCCTTGACTGTTGCTTCTAGATTCAGTTATACGCTCAAAGTCTTTATAGTTTGTATTCCTTGTGTTCCTTGCAGGTTCTTCTAACTCATTATTGTCTTAAATAACTCCCCCTGAATTGTTGCAATAATTCAGTCTTCTCCGTTTAAGCTTGTGAAAATTCAGTCTTCTCCGTTTACGCTTTCAAAGAGTTAGTCTTCTCCGTTTACGCTTTCAAAGAGTTAGTCTTCTCCGTTATTTATCAGAGTCTTTATCACAAGTTGACTCAACTAAGTGCATCGCCTTTTCTTGTATTCTCCGAGCTTCCATAAATGTCAACAAAACTCCCTCTGAGCTGTCTGACGATGAACGTCTCAAGCATCATTTTTCAAGAGTAGACTCTCGTATGCGCACAACCTGCAAACAAACGTTAGTTTTTTTTTTTTTTTTTTTTTTTTTAAGATATCGACACGAAATTTTGAGTTTTTCATGTCGATTCTGATTTTCATGAAGATAAATATACAAGATTACAAAAAATTTCAGCTAAACTAGCAATGTTCAGTTATGGTGGGGAACCCAAGCCATAACACGTCGGGATTGTCCTCTTTCGTTCACGTAGACAAACTCCTTTAAGAAACCATCATCTTTAGTAACAGTAGCTAGAACTTTATAATTCAGGTGGTTTCTCGGTAGACAATTAGATCTCGATTGCCGATAAAATGAATTTACTCTCTGACTCGGGCAATATGGAGTAGAAGTTCTAAAAGACGGTCGAAATGGACGCGGTTGAAATGAACGATCATTAGAAACACCCGTGTGTTCCTGTTTCTTAATCCACTTTTGAGGCACCTGTTTCCGTACATGTGAATATGATCGACCCATTGATTTCCGAACAGGCTGCACCTGTTTCCGTACAGGTGAATGTGAGCGAGCCATTTGTTTAGTCTTCGGGGAAGACGATCTGTTGGCTTGCTTTTGCTTCTTCTTTGGACATACCGAGGCTACGTGACCATGTTCACGGCATTTAAAACACTTCAAATCATCCATAGGCTGTTTGGGTTTTGAGTTTTCAGCTAATGTACTCATTTTCGTTTCCGAAACACTTTAATCAGTTGAAGCACTTGACTCGGTTTGATCGTTCCTTGTAGAGGAAGATACACATGAAGAGTCAACACTGTTTTCCTTCACGTCACATTCATATTTAAGAAAACTGTAGTTGTGATTAAAAGGTGGAGGTGTTTCATTGTATCCCAAACCAGTGCGATTTCCAGTTGGCCTTTAACGACTCAAGATAGAATTTAAAGTACTAGAAGAAGTGCGAAACTGTTCGATTTTCCTTTCCTGCTCGGTTAATCTGATTTCACAATTATTTAATTCTTGGACCTTCTCAGCGTAACTCTTCTTTTCGTTTTCAAGACATTCATATAATGTGTCAATTTTATGTGTTAAAACACCAACATTTGACAAAAGTTCCATTCTGTCCTTTTCGTTTTGATAATATTTCTTTGCAAAATCATCTTTTTGAAAAGTTAGTGTTGATATGTTTTGCTCAAGTTCAGTTTGCTGAGATTCCAAATTGGATACTGACTTAGTCAATTCATCATTTTGAGGAGTTAAAATAGTGAAAGATTTACACAGCTCCTTCACGGATTGAAGGTCAAGAAGTAACTTTGACTTTTCGGTTTTGAGGGCGACCATCTTTGCAATGAAATTGTCGTTAGATAGGTCCAACGTACAGCTGCAAACCTTTAATTCACCTTCAACATTTTTAATATTCTCTTCATTTGAGATAATTTCACTTGTAGTACTAGAACCACCTACAGTATTATTGGCTTCACTGCGAGATTCCTCAAAAGATGCCTGAGTGCTGACCTATATCCTCTCAATTTTTCAATCACCTCTCTCAGAGTTAATTGTTGACGACCATATATAGTAGAATTAATTTCATTGATTTCATCTTTTATCAATTTTACCCATACATCCCAACGCTTAGGCAAAGCATCCAAAAATCTCTCTACTCTTTCTTCTCCAATAGTTATACGAGATCTGGCAAGGTCTGTAAGGAGATTGAAGTATCTATTGACAGTTTCTTCAAAGGTTTCGTTGACGCCTGCTCTGAACGTATCAAATTGCCTTTTAAGAATGTATCATCTACTTCTTGGTTCATCAGTTGGACTATCACATGTAAAAGGATACATTTCTTTACCTTTTGTTAAATTTTATTAAGTTAAAGTAATGAGTCCAATTAACAGTTTAAAATAAAAATGTTAGTCCAATAACCGAGTCCAAATTAATAAGTCCAATTAAATAGTCCAATTAAACGAGTCCAGGTAGAAACTGAAAGGTCCAAGTCCAATTAAGAAAGCCCAAATAGAAGCCCAACATGATTTGTAAAAGCCCAACAATATTTAATCATAAAGATTGTAGAAGCCCAATACTTAGCCGAACAAGTCACAGGTAAAATCAACGAACATCGAAACTGAATCACGAACATCAATCCCGTTGATACTGAATCACGAACATCAAAAAGTTTACAAAATCTTACAATCAGTCACGAACAAACACTTATGCCACGAAGATGCTTACAAACAGCCACTTTTTCACGAACAACAGCCAGGAACAAACACTTCACGAACATCAACCAAAACAAGTTTCACGAATATCCTTCGCTGACTGATATAATCACGAAGATGTTTTCAAAACTTCAAACGAACATCACCCAAAACTCACCACGAAATGCATCAAATCACCCACACGAAACTTAAGTCAGCGACGAAGATGAAAGATACGACCAGACGATCATCCGACGAACATGATGTTCGTTCCCTCAATGAAGACGATGTTCGGCAAAATCGTCACGAAGATGATGTACAGTGGCGAAGATGATTAGCCGCCACGAAGATGAATTTTTCACGAATATGAAGATCGCCGAAGATGATACGCCGCTGTCTTCGTAAATAAATCTTGATTCCTAATTCAATTTCGCCGCGGTCCTTTTTTTTTTTTTTTTTTTTTTCTTTTTCGCCGAAGATGATAATTTTTGACAGAAATTCTTCACGAACTTGATGTTCGTTTGCTTCATCGACGAAGATAACCAAGTATTAATTGACTTACGAAGATGTATCTGTGTGTGATTTTAATTCATGAAGATGATAACCACTTTAAGAAGAGATCCCAATTCACTTTTTGTGTGTATTTCTTTTCGAATTAACGGCTGGGATGACAAACGCTGTCTTCGTTTCTTTAATCCCCCCACTAGTAGACACCTTTTGTTTATTTTTATTTGTTTGTTTGTCTTTAAGGCCCACCAAAAAAAAATACAACCAAGATTTAATTCCCAAATCGAAATTCCCCTTTTTTAATTGTTTGTGATCCACTAACTAGGACCAAAATATTTTACAAGCCCAATTTATTTAGCAGCCCAAAATGAAGATTTAATCTAGTCCAAGAACGTGTTTACTACTCAGGTCCACGAACTTGTAAATTAATTTGTAACACGAACTTGTTTGGTTAACGAACTTGACTTTTGGTCAACGAACTTGCCCCCAGAAACCCTAATCTCAAACTGCAGCCGTCAGAAAATATTAAGAACCCTACTTTTCTAATAACAGCCGCCAGAAAATTGAAGAACCCTAATTCCCAAAATCGATTAAAAACTGATAATAATCCTGAACCAAATCTCGATAGAGAGCAAACAATGTGTTCGCTCTGATACTAATTGTAGGTCTCAGTGGTCCGATCTACAGGATTAAACCAAACTAATCACGAGGAGGAATCTCGTAATCAGTAAATCACACAAGTAATAATCGAATACTAATAACAATAAACATAAAACACAATTACCGAATTCTGACTACTTTATTAATTGAATCACTCAATTACAATAAATAGCCTTTCACAGAATTCTCTCCTTCAGTCTGTCTCTGATCATGTTTTGTTATCCCTAAACCTAAACTCAATGTCTCTTTATATAGACTATGCAAAGTCCATTAACACTCATAACAGACTAAATAGCCCACTTAACAATACAATGCTATTTGGCAATTACATACTCAAGTAAACTATAACTAAAGACTTAATTAATCTAGAACAACTGTCACAGATATTGCACTAACAAAGCTCCTCCTGTGCAGACTGGTGCGGGATCTTCTGCGAATATTGTTGATCAGGGTCAGAATGTGACTTTGAAGTCTCTAGTTGTGAAACAGAGACAAGAAATGCATTTGAAGGACAAAGTAAAGCAAGAAGATGATCCCTTTGCAGAATACATGGAGAAGGAGTCTTGGTTCACAAAGACTCAACAAGAATATCAAGTTCTTGCTCAATCTAAGTTAACACTACCTGAAGATTACTATGTTGATGATCCAGCTGTCACTACAATGATTGAAGAGCTTTCAAATTGGATTGATGAGACTGCATCATATGGGGGTGATTTGGATCAATATGGGTTTCCCATTGATACTATTGATGCATCAGTTGAAGGATAAGAAGGTGCTTCTGGATAAAGAATTAGGAAGGTGTCTCAAGAGGAAATGAGGGGAAAGAGATGAGCTTATGAATATGAAGATAGGTATTATGCTACCTATAGTTGGTTGAAGATTTGATCATTATACTGGAGCCATAGTGAAAAAAAGAAAGAGCAGAACTGGTACAATGACTCAATCTTTTCACACAACTGAGACACTAATGCAAATTTTAGTGGAGGATGCCAGAAGACTCTGGCAATTGAAGATGGTGAACTGTTGGGAAAATCAACGATTTAACCCGGATTAATAAATCTGTTTATTAAAGTCTTACTTTTTGAGTCTGAGTAACTTTGAGTCTGAGTGACGAAAAGAGACTAAGGCATTGTGGAGCTGACTACTTAGCTCCATAATGAAACGTAATACGTTATTTTAGGTATGTTTGTTAGACTAAATCTTCTATCCTTTTAGAAGATTTACTAGGATTCGTACTTATCAAGCTCACTATTATTGTGTATAAATAGTGGGCTTGACTATTGTAATCGTTGAACTTTTCTAATCTAATAACTATATGTTATTCTCATTACTTCGTTATTATAATTCCGCTATAATATACTAAGAAACTGAGTGATTAAACGGTTCGTAACAATTAACATCTAAATACTTATTTGTAATTGATTAGCTAGTGTTTGAGATCTTATTGAGACCTAACAACTGGTATCAGAGCAAAAAAGATTTAAATTTTAATAAATTTACCGATCTTAAACGATCAATACATAAAATCTCGAATACAATGTCATCATCTTCATCCAATACACCTGCTATGGCTGGAAAAGGTATTTCCATTTTCAGTGGTCACAACTTTGCCCACTAGAAACTTAAAGCTGAGTGGCATCTGTCCGGAATTCATGAAGAAATGATGAGAACTGTAACTGAAGGACCAATTATTCCAGGGAAACATATTAATGAGGTCAAGGAAGGAGAAAATTTTGTTCAAAGTGCAAGGTGGGTTCAAACTCCTAAATCACACTGGACAGATCTTGATAAACTACTTTTCAATCTAGATCCAAGAGCAAGAAGTATCCTAGGAAACGCTGTGTCTGAGCAGATATTCTCAAAGATTGTTGGATGCAGATCTGCTAAAGAGATATGGGATACTTTAATTGTATCTTATGAAGGCGTACCGATTGTGAGAGAGTAAAGATTGAACAGTCTGATCAGAAATTATGAAAATTTCTACGTGAAAGATAAGGAAACCTTAGCTGACGTGCATATAAGGTTCCAAATTGTGTTGAATGACCTATCAGCTCTAGGAATGCTACATATGGATCTGTTTGGACCAATTGGGATTGAGAGCCAATGAGGAAAGAAATACACCCTTGTGATTGTAGATGAGTTTACTAGATTTACTTGGGTTATATTTTTAAGGGCTAAAAGTGATGCAGCTGAGGAAATCATCAGTCTGATCAAAAGAGAACAGCGACAGAAGAATACTCTTGTTAGACAGATGAGGAGTGATCATGGAACTGAGTTCAAAAACTCAGTCTTGATAAATTTATGTGATCAATTGGGAATAGTACAAAACTTTGCCTCAGTTCAAACTCCTCAACAAAACGGCATTGCAGAGAGAAGAAATAGAACATTAATTGAAGCTGCCAGGACTATGTTGTGTTACGGGAACATGAAGATAAAATTCTGGGTTGAAGCTGTAAATACTGTCTGCTTTACACAGAATAGATCCATCATTGTGAAAAGACATGGGAAAACTACATATGAATTGTATCATAACAAAGTCCCTTCCATCCATTATTTTCATATCTTTGGAAGTCGATGTTATATAATTAATCAACGGGATTTACTGTGTAAGATGTCTCCTAAAGCTGATGAAGGATTGTTTGTTGGATACTCAAGCATCGCTAAAGCATTCAGAGTATATAATGAAAGGAGGAAGGTTGTGGAAGAAAGTATCAATGTTACTTTTGATGACACTACTCAGTCTGACAAAAATGAACTGTCGTCACAGACTGACATAGGCACTATCAATCAACTGTGTGATGAACTTCTAGTAACAACGTTTGAAGGTGACTCTCCTGCTGCATATCAGAATGATGAAATCTAACTTCAAAAGTGTTCCTGCTATTGAAACAAATGAGTCTAATGAAACTGATGAAACTCAGACTGACATTCCTCAGTCTGACCAAACTCAGATCCAAAATACTCAGACTGATGAAACTCAAACTGATGATACTCAGTCTCAAGTAGATGCAGCTTCACACAATGAGATCGGAAACATCAAGACTCTCAAGGGACATCCCATATCATCAGTAATTGGTTCATTAAATGAAGGAGTCAAAACCAGACGAAAGAATGCCGCAGCTAATTTTTGTTTTTATACAAACTTCTTGAGTTTGATGGAACTAAAGAGGTTGAAGAAGCCCTACTAGATGAAGACTGGGTTGATGGCATGCAAGAGGAACTAGGAGAATTCATAAGAAACAATGTTTGGTCAAAGGTCCCACGTCCCCTGTTTAAGACTATCATTGGACTTACATGGATAGTTAGAAATAAATATGACAAAGATGGAGTGGTGATCAGGAATAAAGCACGATTGGTGGCTCAAGGATACAAACAGGAAGAAGCCATTGATTATTATGAAACTTTTGCTCCAGTGGCCAGAATTGAAGCAATTCGCTTATTTTTATCATATGCAGCTTTTAAAGACTTCTTGGTATACCAAATGGATGTGAAGAGTGCATTTTTGAATGGTGATCTACAGGAGGAAGTATATGTCAAGCAGCCTCCAGGTTTTGTCGATCCTAACTTTCCTGATCATGTTTTTAAATTAAACAAAGCCTTATAAGGTCTCAAACAAGCCCCTAGAGCTTGGTATGATACTTTATCTGACTTTCTTCTTAAAAATCAATTTACAAGAGGATTAATTAATAAGACACTTTTTATCAAAAAGGAAAAGGGGCATGTTATTTTGGTACAAATATATGTTGATGACATTATATTTGGATCAACAAATGAAAAGTTGTGTACTTGGTTTTCAAATCTCATGTGCAGTGAATATAGAATGAGTATGATGGGAGAACTCACGTTTTTCCTTGGTCTGCAAGTAGAACAAAAGAAAGATGGCATTTTTATAAATCAAAGTAAATATGTCCATGATTTAATAAAGAAATTTGGTTTTGAATCATGTTCTGAAATGAAAACCCCAATGAGTACTTCTGATAAGTTACATAAAGACAACACTGGCAAGTCAGTTTGTCAAGCTACTTACAGAGGTATGATTGGCTCTTTACTTTACTCAAATGCTAGTAGACCTGATATCATGTTCTCTACCTGTCTATGTGCACGTTATCAAGCTGACCCAAAGGAATCCCATCTTAAAGTTGTCAAACGAATTTTCAGATATCTTAAGGGTACTCCAAATCTTGGCTTATGGTACCCTAAAGATTCTGGTTTTGAACTAATTGGCTACACAGATACAGATTATGCAGGGTGTAGATTGGACAGAAAAAGAACATCAGGGGGATGTCAGCTTCTGGGAGGAAAACTAGTCAGTTGGTCAAGCAAAAAGCAAAACTCAGTCGCAACTTCCACAGCTGAAGCTGAGTATGTGGCTGCAGGGAGCTATTGTGCACAGTTACTATGGATGCAACATCAATTGGCTGATCTTGACGTCAAGATTCAAAACACTCCAATCATGTGTGACAACAAGAGTGCCATTCAAATAACTAAGAATCCAGTGTTTCACTCCAGGACAAAACACATTGAAATAAGACATCATTTCATTCGAGACTGTGTGGAGAAAGGCAAAGTCAGACTGGAGTTTGTAGCCACCCATGATCAATTGGCAGACATCTTCACAAAACCTCTGAGTGAGGACAGGTTTTTCTATCTGTTAGGGGAACTGGGTATGTTGAATCCTTAATATGTCAAAAGAATAAAATTTCAGTGTGACCTTTTGGTCAGCTCGAGACTTTTCAGTCTAACCATGTGCTCAGACTGAATGTAACTTTCGTTAATATTAGTTTTTTTTTTTTCTTTCCTTTAATTTTTTTTTTTCGTAAGTCTGTAAAGTTGTTTTTTAAAATCATTTTTTTTAATAATTTTTTTTAGGGTCAGTTGCAAGTATTTTTCAAACTCAGGGGTCAAAGTTGTCAATAGTGTCAAACTGCATAGACTATATGGAAAGTTTCCTTACTAAATTTCTATAATTTCGCTCCCTTAGTTTAAATTCAACTTAATTTCAAATTTTAACCTAATTCTTATTTTCACTAATCCTTTTCTTGTAATCTCTTCCATGGCGGATATGAACATGATTCTTCACGTTACTCCACGGATGATTCCTAGTGCTGATTTTCACAGTCGGGTTCAGATCAAGGATAACAATAGGGTGGCCACTACTGATATTCCCGCCAATCGACAAAACAGGGGCTTTGAACAACTGTGTCAGTTCATGCAATCTCATCCACTTTACGGTGCGTACTTTTGTGACACGGTGATGTATCCACCAGTTTTATGTGAGTGGTGGTACACCTGCACCGCCAAAGCTGATTAGACTGAAATTACTGGCACATACAATGATGGAAGGCACACCCTTACCATTACTGAGGAGACCATTCGTGCGGCTCTATTTCTACCTACTGCTCTTGAAGCTGGTGAAGGGGGATTTCAAGCCAAACTGACCAAACAGCAAGCTCGAGCTGAGGAATTCCCTCTCATTGGTCAGCCTGTCATCTAGGGAGTAATCGAATACAAATTCTTCACAGGAAAATGGAAATTCCTCTTTTCCAGTATCACACGGTGTTTGGGGGGTAAATCTGGGAGTCTCAATCAAATGAATGAATTCGAGACCCACCTCTTTCATTCAGTGGTCACGGGAAGACGAATCTCTTACTCACAACTCTATTTTGACGAGATTCTCTCCCTTGTTTTAAAATCAAAAAGACCGAATGATGTCCCATTTATTCGAGTACATTCACTCAGTTTTGAGGAGGCTCTGGGAAAGGCAGCTTATGAGTCACTTGATCAAATTTTTTATGTGTGCCCTCTTCCCAGACTGACCTCTAAAATTTTCACTTATATCAACATCACTGAAGCTTGGCCAGGTTTGACACCAGTTATGCTTCAGTGGATTGATAACCCTTTTATTGATCCTGAAATCACTGAGTCTGACCATTCAGACTCAGAAGATCAAGGTGAAGGAATTGACGAGAATTTGGAGGCAAACATTCCTGTTTCAGATGTTGAGGTGGAAATGGGTGGGACAGGGCAAGATGAGGCAGACTCATGTATGAATATCACTCTTTCTCTCCCTCAGTCTGAAAGTATCCCCTCTCAGTCTGAGGTGCAGTCCACTCCTCAACTTGATGTCTTAGCAACTCAAGCGACCAATCTATTAAACTCACCAAGTTCTTTCGAAAAAGCACTCACATCAAGCCCCACTCTAAATCAAGCACTAACGGACTCACTTTTCCATGAGGCTGAGAGTTCTACACTCCCCTCAAGTGTTGTAGATCAGACCATCCTCCCTCTGCTAGAGCAAGAGGTGGATCTGACTACCCAGAGTACCCAAAGAATAACTAGAGTAGTCAGCTTGGAGACACACGTTGCTGCTGCCACACTGACACATGTGGTAAGCATTGAAGAAGATATTCCACTCCTGAATATCCATGTACTTAGTATGGGCCCCCCCCCCCCCCCCACACTTTCAAAGCCTATTCCTAAGGCCATTTTCACTAGCTCTGTGCTAGTTCACGATATTGAACTGCCAACCTTCTCTCATATCTCTGCACAAGTCGTCAATGCCTCACTTCCCAAACTGAGTGAGGTACAGACTTCTACTTCTTTGGCCAAGGATCGCTCTCCTAGTCAACGGGGGGGGGGGGGGTGAGGCTATACCATCTGTACCCCTATCTACTGTTACTTCCTCTTCTCAGTCTGAGGTTGCTATGGCTGTTCCTTTGCTGTTATAGGCAATCAAGGACATGTCAACTCAGTTTGATGTCAAACTGACTGCAATGCAGGCTGAGATGAGTGCCATAAAATGCCAAAATGTTGTGGAGATGGAGGAATTAAAGGGGATGGTGATGAAGCTGACATCTGAACTCAGTCAGATAAGGAAGCGAAAATAGGTTGTGCAGGAGGTCTCCATGGGTGCTCAGACTCAGGGGGAGAAAAATGTTACCACAAAATGTAAGTTTGACCTCCCTAAGCAGACTTTGAAAAGAAAGAGAGATGACAGTGAGAAAAGGTACTTCTAAACCTCAAGATTCAATCTGAAAACTGGTCAGACTGAGGACCATTATGAGACAGATTACAGTGACATATCAAGTGAATCTGAGAAAGAGGATCGAAGGAGTGACAAGGATGTAAAAGGAAAAGCTGCAGTTGATACTGACACTGAAACTGATACAGGACTGGAAGAGCCAACTATTCAAGCTGAGGCAAAACTGAAATGGAAAATCCACCTGTTCAGACTGAGACATCAATAAAAGAAAGACAAGCTAAGCTGAAAAATTAGCAAAACTGCAAAGATATGCACACAATGCTGGGATGACAGTTGAAAGCTACAAGGAACCCAAGACCACAGAAACCCAAGACCAGTGCATGAAAGCTGCTGAAATACTTGAAGCTGAGATGAAAGAGGAAGAAGAAATGGCAATTGATGAAGAACAACAGAGGATAGAGGCTGACAGACAAATGGCTAAACAAGTATTAAGGGAAGAAGCCAGACTGGACTACATTGAATCAAATTTCATAATGAGGAGAAATGCAAACAAGATCCAAGACTTGGATTGTACTAGATACTGGTGGATCGGATCTCATGCTAACATGTTACCACAAAGGGGACTCCTTCAGAATTGGGGTACACAGAATGCATACCTTGGGATTAGAAGAATGGAAGGAAATCCCTAACAACATTGCACACAAACTTGAGGTCAAAAGAGAAGCAGTCTCAAATGTGAATGTTGCCTATTTACTGAAGCTGATTTCAGATGAAGACTACAGAGCATTTTGCACAATCAACAGAGTGAGAGCTGGGGCTAAATCACTTGGTTTGGAAACAAGCAGTCTACATCCAGTTCCCAAAGGCTTAATCTTTCAAGAAAGAACATACATGAAGACTGATAACTATGAAGGCTTGTGTTATGTTGATTGTGGGGGAGAAGAATGCTTTCAAGCTAAGGACAGATTAAACATGTCTTCTATATATCATTGCATTGCTCTTCTCAGTGAGTGTGAATCTGACCAGTGTATTCCATTTCGCCTGAAGCTGATTAGCTTGTTATTCAATAACCTTCGAAGAATTGAAGAAATGGGGACATTGATGGACAAAGTAGAACTGATCAAGAAATAATATCAACTGTTGTTCAACAAGTCAGATGCTGAAATGGAGAAGCTGCTTGGATGGAAAACTGAAAGATTACAGTGGGCAAAAGAAGTGAAGAAACCTACTCCATGGGATGTGCCATTGAAGCAAACGAAAGTCTCCAAAAGAAGAAAGTAATCTTTTTAATTCACAAACTGTTTTGTGTTAATTTTTGTTTAAGTTTGTGTTTGTTTTGGATGTGTTCTATTGTAAAAGACTTTAATCTAAACAGATAGGGGGAGATTGTTGGGAAAATCAACGATTTAACCCAGATTAATAAATCTGTTTATTAAAGTCTTACTTTTTGAGTTTGAGTAACTTTGAGTCTGGGTGACGAAAAGAGACTAAGGCATTGTGGAGCTGACTACTCAGATCCATAATGAAACGTAATACGTTATTTTAGGTATGTTTGTTAGACTAAATCTTCTATCCTTTTAGAAGATTTACTAGGATCCGTACTTATCAAGCTCACTATTATTGTGTATAAATAGTGAGCTTGACTATTGTAATCGTTGAACTTTTCTAATCTAATAACTGTGTGTTATTCTCATTACTTCGTTATAATAATCCCGCTATAATATACTAAGAAACTGAGTGATTAAACGGTTCGTAACAATTAACATCTAAATACTTATTTGTAGTTGATTAGCTAGTGTTTGAGATCTTATTGAGACCTAACATGAACCATGGTCAATATTCTCATGGATATGACTATGAAAAGTTCATTCATGAATGTGCTAAAACAGACTTTGTATATTGCTCCTGTGAAGAAATTCAAGGTTGTGCATCAAAAGCCCAAGATTCTTAGATGGTGGATAGATTTTGATAATGATAAGATTTTTTTGAGTAGAGAAGATGGTGACGATGAGAGGCTCTATGAAAATGTTGATCTGAGAGAGCTCTCAAATGAAGACATTCTTACTATATTTCATCTTCCTCTTGAAAGACTGCAACTTGATGATAATGAAATAAGGATGGCACTTGAGGTTGTAGCTTAGGAAGTTGATAACATCAGAAGGGGTACTAGAGATAGAAGATAGTGATTGATGTATGTGTTGAAGATGGGAATGGAGCTAAATCTAGCACGATGGATATTTTGGAAGCATCATCCAAGGAAAAGATTGTTGAAGCATAAAAGGATTAATGGTTTAAGCTTCCAAATACCTTTGTCAAAGTATTTTGGTGTTGATAATATAGTTCGGGTGAGACATTTCATGAAGACTTTAGGTCGGGTTAACTAACTCTTCACCAGAGTTAAGTTCAAGTTCACCAGAACTAAATTAAATGAATTTGTATTTATTAATTCACCCGAAGTGTTTTTAAATAAACATAAGGGTTGATATAATGTAATAGATAGAGTGATTAGCCTATAAATAGTGGTGAGAAGAGTTCAGATGTAAGAGATTGAGTGACAAAATATTTGTAACAAATTTTCCCGCCATTTAAGGCTTGTAAATGAAAACATCAATTACTGAATTCATTGTGTTCATTTTCTCTTATCACGTTAGCTCATTCATTAACTGGTGATTTCGCCACCTGTTAGTGATTTTAGACATTCAGTGTTTGCTTTGAAGATTGATCAGACTTGACAAAGTCGTGAAAATTTAAAAAATCATATTTTTCCAAAAAAGAATTAAATACCCTTTTCTAACGGTATATTTTTTTATTTCGTAAAGGTTTATAAGTCAAAAGATTTACTTATAAAAATGAAGTGGGTGTTGTTAAATGAACGGTTAAAAACTGGTTCATATGATTCCAAAATATTTAGATAGTTCTCATTTGTAACTCTCTCTCTCTCTCTCTCTATATATATATATATATATATATGGGAAAACTGAAGATGGGGGTTGTTACACAGGTAAACTTACATGCAAAACCAATCCAAATCACTTGATTTTGTTGAAAATTATTCAAATCTATATAATTTTTTATCACATTTATTAAACTAACTTTACTATTTTTTATCTATTTACATCTTTTTATTCTTTAATTGCGACTTTCTACAATATAGGTTTTTTTCTTATCACCAGACATCTATCGAAGAGAGTTTTTATAACTTGTTCATAATAAACAACGACCCTACATTTTGGGGATCATCTCTCCCTTGATAAATATAGGAAAAATCAAGCATTTAATAAATTATAAATCACAAAACGACATAGTTTTTTATGCGTTTTGCATGTAAGCTTACATGTTCAACCACCCCATATTCACTTCCCCTTATATATATATATATATATATATATATATATATATATATATATATATATATATATTACCATTCCTCTAATTAAAGAGGGGAACATGAGGTCGCAACGACGTAATTTATTTCGCCTAAAGATTAACAGTTTACAAGATATTTTAATTTAAATATAAGTTTGATAGTGGTTTTTGATCTTAATGTAAGTTATTGGATTAAAATTAAATGAATCATTGAGATTGAATCTTTTGTATCTTAGAAAATTTGCGGTATTTACTATTTTTTTTCCACCGGTTAATTCTAATCAAAAACTATTATTTATATATATATATATATATATATATATATATATATATATATATATATATATATATATATATATATATATATATATATATATATATATATATATATATATATATATATATATTGAGTTTATTGGGGTGAGATCATGAAAAACCATTAAAACCTTGAAATTAAATAAACCAATTATAACTTTTCATTTTAAAAACCTCCTTTATTTTAATTTTGTTTAAGAATTAGTTATCCCAAAAAATTATTAATGTATTAAACGAATTAATAACACCATTGCAACGAGTATTAAATTATTTTTCTATAAAGCACCCACTCGATCTAATTCGACGAAAAAAATGGTCTTTTTTATGGGTTTTAAAATTTTATATTATAAAATCACATGTTTATGTCTTTTTATGGGTTATAAAATTTTATATAATAAAATCACATTTTTATCACATATAACATGTAATTTTTTGTTTTTTATTTTTTTAATGTAGTTGAATATACATCATATAGATTATCTAGGTTTTGAAATTACATTTAATATAAAATTTGAATGTGAAAGTTTCTTATAAATTTCAACAGTTGGCCATAAACGAAAAAAATAAAATTTTATTTTTTTTTCGGGTCGAGTTAGGATCGATGTACATCATATAACCTTGTTGTATTTTCAAATTCATACTCATAGTTAAAACCATGTGTGTTATTGTATTACAAGATTTTGAAATTTTACATACATAGTAATATCACATATGATTTCCACAATCACATGTCAAGTATTATTAAATGTAAAACACAAAGGAAAAAAAAATGTCACAATTCGATTTTTTCTTTCCAAATTTAGATAATAAATGCGTTTTATAATAATTATATTTTATAAAATTTTACCTATTGGTTTTAATATCGTATGTGATTTTATCGTTACAATTTCAATATCTACCAAAAAAAGAAAAAGAAATCGTCGAAAATATATATAACACCATTGTTCTATATATAAAAACGAGACAACCGCAATGAAGTAATTTGTTTCGTCTAACGATTAACGATTTGTGAGATACTTTAATTTAAAAAGTAAAAAGTAAATGAGTTTTGGTTTTAATTGTTAATCATTAGATTAAAATAAATAAATGACTAAATTTGAATTTTTTGGTATTTAGAAAGTTTGTATCTGTTGTGGTTTCTTTTTTATCAATGATGTTCTCTTCAATATCAAACAATTATATTAGATTTTATAATTGTAATTTTTAATCTTAAAAATTGTTTTCTATTAAACACATTGATGGGTTTAAACTGCATATTATTTAAATTAATTGTTTTTTTGTGTGGGATTGAAGTATCAAATAGATTAAGGAGTTTTATGTGAATTAAAATGGATTAAAGAAAATGATATATTCCATGAAGGAGTTAAAATTGGTGAACGAAGGAAGCCAACGCAGACTAAAATGTAAAAGAAGTGGTAAAATGGTTGGAATAAATAGATAATGGTGTATAGCAAAAAATATTTGATGAATCGTCAAATATTCTATATGATTCAAAAAGATAGATATTTTTAAATTTAAATAAAAAAAAAAGTAATGAAATAAGACTTGTTTTGCCTGAAAGTCTTTCTTTATCAATCTTGTTTTAGTCTAGCCAATTGTATATCTTCTTATCAATCCTTTGGAGCGAACGGAGTGATTAATACGTTGTGGAATTTTTTGCTAACGTGACATCCCCACTTATGATTTTGATTTTCTTTTGTGAAACTATAGTTGTAGATGACTGTTGGGACCCATAAATTTTCTCTCTTTTATTTAAACATTATATTAAGCACTAAAAAAATACATATAATTAAAATAAACAATTAACAAAAATTATCTTTTAAAAAATTTAGCCAAATTAAAAAGAAATCAAAAGTATAGATAAAAAAATTTAGATTAAAACTGCAATTAAGTAAACTATTAAGCTACAAGTAAAAAAGTTAAAAAGAAAAAGACAAAAATACCTTTCTTCCATCTCCATTTTAGTAAACCTGGGAAAAGAAATAAGTTAGAGTAGAATTATATTATAGAAAAGAAAGAAAGATAGAAAAAAGAAACCATAAATCTTTGTTTCCAAATCAACAAGCCCCCACAACGAGATAGGACAGTATGATAACGAGTACTCACGTTCGTTGTTAGTTGACAACGAGAACCACAACCATACCATTCCAGGTGCTCTTGTACAAATTGATAAACGAAATAAACAACACCAATGAAACATCAGATTATATATGAATAATATAAAGATGAAACAATACAAAGACTATATATAATAGAGTTACAATATGTAACCTATTTGATTCAAGACTAAGAAAACCTCAAACGGTAGAAACAATTTTAGAGAAAGACTAAGATGAAAACAATGACTGCAATATATGTTGTAACCCTAACTCTAATATTGTAAGGGTATATTTATGGGCAAAATTTTACGCTTCTGGTCCTCCTTATTCCACGAACAACACTTGTAACCCTCAACTCCATAAGCTTCAACTTCAATAGACAAACTGCACCAATCTTTCATCACTTAACACTTTCAGTCCCTTGACATTAACTGCACACACCAAACTAATTTAGGACGTTATTTACTAAAGTTAGGATTGCGTTCGATAATGTCTTTTTAACATCCTCCCTCAGTCCTAACATTAATGCGATTATACAGCCCCAACTTGTTACACAAATAGTTGTGTTGAGTAGGAGGAAGTCTCTTTGTAAAGATATCGGCAAGTTGCTCATTTGATTCGATTTTAATTAACTTCAGCACCCCAGAACAAACATTTTCCCGTACAATATGCAAATCTATCTCAAAATGCTTAGTCCGCTTATGGAATACTGGATTATTCGCAATCATCATCGCGACTTTGTTATCGCAGTAGAAATAAACAGGGGTTAAATCACTAATTTTCATATCATGCAACAAGTTTATTAACCACAAGGTTTCACAAGTAGCAGCAGCCATGGCTCGGTACTCTGCTTCAGGAGAAGACCTGGAGACCGTAGGATGCTTTTTACTTTTCCACGACACAATAGAACTACCAATGTACACACAAAAACCAGTAACAGACCGTTTAGAAACTTTACATCTACCCCAGTCAGAATCAACATACAGAGATAATTTAACACTTTTAGACCTACACAACTGAATTCCTTGACCAAGAGCAGTTTTAAGGTATCTAAGAACTCTAAGTGCTAAATTTAAGGTGCTGTTGAGTGGCAGCATGCATAAACTGAGACAGATTTTGTACAGCAAAGCTAATATCTGGTCTGGTAAGTGTTAAGTATATTAATTTCCCAACCAGTTTTTGATAAAGAGAAATATTGGTAAATAATTCACTAGACTTACTACTCGCTTTATCAAACAAAACAGTCATATTTGCATCCAAAGGAGTAGTATCAGGTTTGCCGCCTAACAACCCAAATTCATCCAATAATTCAAGACAGTACTTTCTTTGAGACAAACAGACACCCAAATCAGTTTCAAGTAATTCAATACCAAGAAATATTTCAAGTTACCTAAATCCTTAATCAAAAACTTAGAATTTAAGAACCCTTTCACAGCATCAATTTCCTCATTAGAATTTCCAGTTATAATAATGTCATCAACATAAACTAATAACATAACATGAACATCAACTTTGGTCAGCACATAAAGAGAGTAATCAGATTTACTTTGCACAAACCCATATTCACAAAGACTCGCAGTTAATTTTTCGTTCCATTTTCTGGGGGCTTGTTTCAGACCATACAAAGACTTTTTTAACTTGCAAACACGACTATCAGACTTGTCAAAATACCCTTCAGGTAAAGACATATATACATTCTCATCCAAATCACCATATAAGAAAGCGTTATTAACATCAAGTTGAAATAGAGACCAATTGTTACAAACAGCTAGAGTAATTAAGCATCTAACAGTTACCATTTTCATAACTAGAGAAAATGTTTCCTCATAATCAATGCCATATTTTTGACTAAATCCCCTAGCAACTAATCGAGCCTTATACCTCTCTATTTCACCTGAAGCCTTATACTTAATCTTAAAAAGCCACTTACAGTCAACAATATTTTTATTAACTGGTTTTTCAGTAACCTCCCAAGTATTATTTCTAAGTAACGCTTCCAAATCTGTGTTCATGGCATTTATCCAGTTAGGATCTAAACATGCTTGTGCAAAAGACTTAGGTTCAATACTTTTATTCAAGTTAGAAATAAAACAAGCAATATCATTTTTCAGCCAAGCATAACTAACTACCTTATCAACTCCATATCTGTGTTTCCCCCCTAAAACATAGTCATCCCACTTCCTAGGAACATTTGTTTTTCTGGAAGATTTTATGGAATTTGCAGTTTCATTAATAACAGATTCATCAAGATTTTGAAAAACATTGCCCTCGGGGATAACTGTGTTTTCATCACTTTGTGTTACAGTGATATTCTCCTCCACAACAGTTTCATGTCCAGGAGATGCCTCCTTAAAACTGTCATGAGAGGAAGAATCTGAGCCACTACCTTCACCATCAGTATCCATCCCTTCATCATCGGGACTTTTTGGGAGTTGGTTATACATGCTATAAAAAAAAAATTAAAGTATTTGTAGTGGTCTCAGTTTGCAAGTTTAGATGATCATTATTAGTGGACTTAAAAGGGGATACATTTTCATAGAATTTTACATCTCTAGAAAATATTACACACTTCTGATCAAAACTATACAATTTATAGCCTTTCTTAGAGTTAGAATAGCCAATAAATGCACATTTAAGAGACCTACTACTAAACTTATCAGTATTATTAAGCACAGTAGCATAAGCAAGACAACCAAAACTCCTAAGATGGGACATATTAGGTTTATGGTCATAGACATATTCATAGGGGGATTTGCCATTTAACACAGAGGATGGAGTCCTGTTAATAAGATAGGTAGCAGTTAGAACACATTCAGACCACATAGAAAGAGGTATACCCCCCTGAAACATAAGAGATCTGGACACATTTAACAGATGTCTATGTTTCCTCTCAGCAATGCCATTTTGTTGTGGTGTATATGCACAACTTGTTTGATGAATAATTCCACTTTGATTAAAAAATACAGCCAGTTTGTTATTTACAAATTTTGTACCGTTATCACTTCTAAACACTTTAATCGTTTTAGAGAACTGGTTTTTAATCAAGTTATAGAATTCAATTATGTTGTTAAAAACTTCATCTTTAGTTTTCAGCATGTACAGCCACACAGCCCGAGAGAAATCATCAACAACTGTAAGAAAGTACCGAAAACCTTCCTTGCTAGTTACTTTATAAGGTCCCCACAAGTCCAGATGAACCAGTTCTCCCAAGTGACGTGATTTGTGGTCACTTAAGGGAAAAGGTTCTCTGGTTTGCTTGGCCTTATGACAAACATCACAAGGTTCAGTTTCAGTACTTTCTATTATGTTTAAAGAGTTTTTTTAAGACATTTAAGACCTGATCAGAGGGATGACCAAGTCTATTGTGCCACAGATCAAAAGACAAGCAAGTAAGCACATTAGGCACAGAATCACAATTACTATGGCTAAACACATTAAAGTAATATAAACCATCAGACACACTACCAGTCCCCAAGGTGTTCTTTAGAGTTGAGTCCTGAATGAAATAATTGTGTTCATTAAATACAGCAGATAGTTTACTATCTTTAGCCAATTTGAAAACAGACAGTAAATTCACATTATATTCTAGTACAACAAAGACATCATATAAGGTTATATGACCGTTAAGTTTTAAATTCCCATTCCATTTGGGTGTCCTACCTTCTGATTTAAACCAACAATATTTACAACACTATCAAGATGTGCATCTGATAGTGTCATATGTTGATTCGCTCGTGAATCTAGGATCCAACCATTATAAACCTTAACAGGATTAAGATGAGTATTTGAACAAAAAAATCTATGAAAGTTAGTATTAAAGAACACATTGTTGTTTTGAAAACGAGTACCTGCCATATTGGCATGCACACCCCCTGGGACTGACTTGTCTCCAATATGTTTCAAAATCCTATCCATTTGATCACTAGTAAAAGACATAGGACCACTAGAAGCCACATTATCAACCAAACCATTATTATTGTTAAACTTACTCTTAAAACCCTTTTTGCATCCTGGAGGGTAGCCTACTATCTCATAACATCTTTCAATTGTGTGCCCAATCATTCCACATTTAGTGCAAGTTAAGTTTGGATTAGGACCTCTCTTCTCAAACTTTTTATTGAAATTATTACTGCTATTAAAGTTTTTATTAGGTTCAAATGTTTTTGCCATGAAAACAGTGTTTTGACCTTTGTTTGAAGAAGATTGAGAAGAACCTATGTGGGATTCTTCTCTAGACACAATAGCAAATGCAGTTTTAACATATGGAAGATGGTCCGTAGTTAAAATGTTACTATGTATGAGAGAGTAGTTATCATCCAGGCCCATAAAAAATTGCATCAATTTAATCAGGTTATTATGATCACATAACAATTTAGCACCATCACAAGTACAGATAGGAAGTTTAACTAATGAGTCAAATTGTTTCCACAAGGAATTAAGTTTATGATAATAGTTAGAAACAGAGCTACCACTTTGAGTTAAACTATTAATCTTATGATGCAGATTAAATGTTATAGACCCATCTACCTTATCATATGTTTCTTTTAATTCATTCCAAACAACATGGGCAGAGGTAGAAAAAACTTGACCCAAATGCATTTCCTCAGAAATAGAGCTAAGAATCCAAGTAAGTACCACATAATTACATCTATCATATTGTCTACTTAACACAACATCAGACTCATCTTTTTTTAAGCTACCATCAATAAATCCAGTTTTATTTTTTGTTTGTAAGGCAAGTAACACAGCACAACTCCACACATTGTAGTTTTCAGTTCCTTCTAGTTTAAATGTGATTAAGGAAGTAGTGTTAGTGTCACTAGCATGCAGAAATAAAGGGTCACTAAAGTCTAAACCTGGGTCATTTTACTCTCACCACTAGCAGAACTCATTTAAGCAGACAAAAGTACTCAAAACAAAAAACAAGTAGCAGTTAAAAAACACAGACAATAAAATACAAGCAGAACACAAACAAAAAATTTACCACAAACTATTAACAACCACCACAAGAAAAAGCAGAAAATGAAACGCAACAAAAACCTAAAAATCACAAAGTGTATTGCTCCCTATACTGTTCGATTCAGTGGTCTACTAAGCAGGGGCTCAACAGGGTGATTTCTCTTCTATCAGGCAAACGTTAGTTCAAGATAAAGAATAAATCAGTAAACAACCAACAATAACCAACAGATCATAACCAACCAACAAACACCAGGCATAAACCTCTGGCACCACAAGCAACCACAAACAACCAACCAAAAACAGTAAAGTAATGAAGAGTAAGGGAAAGAAGACTAACAGTGGGAGCGAGGAGCACCAGCAGCAATAATACAAAATAAAAGGGAAAATAAAAGAATAATACAGACCAATGAAAGAATGAATAAAAAACAAAACGAAAAAAGAAAAAAGCAGCGGAAGAATAAAGTCGTCACCCACACCGGCACGCTCACCAACGATTCTGGAACAGCCAAGAACCACGGGAGCCAGCAACAACCCCATATCTAGCCTGAACAGACTTGATCAAGATCACGAACAGAGACCAAAAACAACCACAAACCAGTAGATCTAACAGATCTGTACCGAAACCAACCACAAATCACTAGATCCAACAGATCTGAGCCACTAGATCCACCAGATCTAAACCGTAAACAACCACAAGCCAGTATATATAACAGATCTGTACCGTAACCAACCACAAATCACTAGATCCAACAAATCTGAACCACAAACAACCACACGATCCAATCGGATCTATACCGAAAACAACCGCGTTGGAGAGAATCTCTAAACCCTAGCCAACCTCAAGATCCAAACGCTCGGATCTATACCGAAATCAACCACGCCGGAGAGAATCTCTAAACCCTAGCCAACCTCAAGATCCAAACGGATCTATAAAACCCCCAACACAATCGGATCCTAGATGTACACGGATATATACAACCACCGGAATCTATACAACCACCGGAACCTCAATATGATCTCAACCAATAATATCCAGAGCACCACGGTGCTCTGATACCATGTACAAATTGATAAACGAAATAAACAACACCAATAAAATCTCAGATTATATATGAATAATACAAAGATGAAACAATGCAAAGACTATATATAATAGAGAGAGACTAAGATGAAAACAATGACTGCAATATATGTTGTAACCCTAACCCTAATATTATAAGGGTATATTTATAGGCAAAATGTTACGCTTATGGTCTTCCTTATTCCACGAACAACACTTGTAACCCTCAACTCCATAAGCTTCAACTTCAATAGACATTTGGCACCAATCTTTCATCACTTGACACTTTCAGTCCCTTGACATTAACTGCACACACCAAACTAAGTTAATACGTTATTTACTAAAGTTAGGACTGCGTTCGATAATATCTTTTTAACAGTTCTTAAAAGAGAACAATTTGATTCTTGGAAATTAGTTTTATGAAATGTAGAGGCAATTTTCGTGGGAAAAAAAATTGTTTGAAAAAAATAAGATTACATGTGAAAGATTTTTAAAATAATACATCATACATGTAGAAACAACCAGGCCTTGTTGTGGAATGGATTAATCGTTACATATTTTGAAACCACTCCCAGGATATCTATATTGGGTCTTAGTAATGATTGGGCTGGGTTTATATAATATCTATACCTTACTATAGACTATTGGGCTTACGGCCTAGTTAGTAGAGAACTAATCTCAAGCTTTAGATCCTTTGTGTTGCATTTAATCTAATATAATCTCTAGAGCATTTAACTTAATTAGTCAACATTGTTAAGAAAAAAGAACATTTTCGCCACACGAAACGAGACAAATATTGAACTTTTAAAGAAATTCAAAATATATGACTTAACGAGACTTGTTATTTGATATAATACAACATACATTAGAACAAAGTGAGGAAAGTGAGAACTAGAGGGTGCGGGGCATCATCATTAATTTAGTTGACAAGACAAAAGATAAGCAAGATTAGTTATGATTTAATAGCACTTATGAGATATGCATGTGGTTGTGTTTTTTTCTATCTTAATGCTAAAATACAAGAATTTCAAATCAAACACCGACGCATGAACCGTTAAATAAGGTTTTCAACAAAAAAAAACTTTGTTTGGATAATAGAGTTTGAAAAACTACTAAAACAACAATTTTTTGGTAATATTAATGTTAATGTTAATATTTAATTATTTTAACTTATTTTTGATTAAAAGTAACTTATATATATTGAAAAATTGTAATTAAAGTATATTAAACTTGAAATAATCAAGAAATCTACCACAAATCTTAATTTCAATGTAGGGTATACCAAAATGCTTTGGCCACGCGGTATATTCACCCACCACAAACTAAGTAGAATTTCCTCCAAAACGGGTGTTTATGTGAAATGTGTTTGATATCAAGTCTTTTAGGGGGTGTCTTTAGTTCGTAAAAAATATCTATTTTTTAAAAAAACTTTTAAGAGAAATTAAAAAAATAAAAAACGTGTTTAAAATTGAGTTTTTTGCGAAAACATTTTTAGTGAATAAAATTCCACTTTTCACCTTTAATACTAAAATTTTGGAAACTCCTTTTTATTGTTTCTATATTTTTATTTTCAAATTTTCCTTTCAAAAAATGAAAAACTTTTTTCCATCTAAACGCGTTTTCATAATTTTTGTTTGTTTTCTAAAATATAAAAATACATTTCATTTTCACGAAAATAGAGATAGAAAAATTTAAAAAACAAAATCCGCAAACTAATCACACCCTTAGATTTCTGTTTTTTCAGTTGTTCATAACATGTGTAATGTCCATGTGGATCGAAAGGAATACATGTTAAAATTATCCGATTAATTGAAATTTGGTCTTAATTATATTTTATGGTAAACAAATTACTATTTAAGTCAGAATTATACGACAAAAAGGTAAAATTCATCATTTGATAGATAAAAAAAAATATGTAATGCTAATAAAAGTCCAAATATTGTACAATCAATTAATAGAAAATGGAGTTAATTATACTTAATTTTGGGGTAATGATTAGGTATCTTATATATGGTTGTATAAAATTAAATATGTGTTTAGTTTTAATTATAGCTTGTATAGTGTGTCATATCCAAAGGAACAAAAGGAGTAAGGAAAGATACCGCGGTGGAAGAGTTCGAGGTAATTATTAGGTTTTACGGTCTTGATCATAAACTTATTCGAACTTGAAATAAGATGAATTTTCAATTAAAGAATTCTTAAAAAAAAGATATATTTTCTAAAATCTTGCAGAGGAATTCGTCAATCTCTTATTTGAAAAATCCAATGATCTGTCTATTTCTTCTCAGTGTGTGATCTCCATTCTCCATGAAGAACACAAGTTTGTGTTTTCCTACAACCTTTCATTGAATTGGTTTATTTGTGTAAATGATTGAATATATGGTGTTTTGATATAGCCTTAAAAGATTAGCTGCCACTAGAAATGTTACATTTATTTGAATAACTATTCATGATATCTTGAATTGGTGAATAGGAGAATTCCTTTATTGTCATTGTTTGTGATTGATTTGTACCGCGAGCCAATGACATAAGGACGATGAACTAAGAATTTTCTAGTGTCAAAACATGTTATCTAGAAAGTATTTCATGATTTCAGAATAATCTAAGGTTATTACTTTCGAACTCATTCTCTAACTATTAGCATAAAGTTACTAGGACGAGGTCCTTTGTAACCACCAAAAATCCAAAATGTTACAAACTATATGACGTATAAACGATGGTATTTGGTCAACGCAAGTCAAGGAACTGGAAGCTCAACTGTGTGGGATTTCGTAGTTGTGAGCACGAACAGTCGCAAAAATCATAACTCTCTCATGAAAGCTCAATTGAATGCGAAAGTGACGGCGAGAAACATTCGTGGGAATGAGTTCGGAACAACTTCACCGTTTATTCATAACTCTCTCATACATACTTCGATTAAGGTGATTCAAGTTGGACAGGAGTTAATTCATTATATGTTGAGAGTTACACTTGATCCAAAATGTATTCCAGAGACTAGAGCCTTCATATGGAGCATTTGGAGGAGATAAATTGGCTAGAAAACTTTGGTGCTCGTTAGAGAAATCGTTACTAGTTTCAAGTATTCTTCGTTTGTTTCGTTTCTTCAATCAGGAAGGTTCATGATTTTTGAGTTCCTTGATTTCTCTTGGAGTTTCTTGGAGGTGGTCATTATATTATGTTTATGTAGCTGAAATATCAACACTTTGGATTGCTAACGTAAGTGCATTAGTATTCAAATAGGAGTGCATGACACAACAGATACCGCTTTGATTTGCTATTTGTTGGGCCAATAAATGGAATGGATGAAGCTATGGAGTCTTCGAATAAAGATGATTTCAGTTCGTGGAGGGTCCGAACTGAAATCATCAAGAATAATCCGAAGTGACGTTTTCAGTTCGGAGAACAAGTTAGTTCAGATACTCTAAACTAAATGAAGTTCCTCCGAACTGAAAACAAACCAAGGTGTAAGGTAAGTCAACAGAAGTCAGCATTGAATAAATCAATTCGGAAGATGAAGACTTTAGTTCATAACTGAAGTGAACTCCCCGAAGTGAAATTAAGATGTTAACAATGTTGTAATAATTTAATTCGTAGTGTGGTAGGTAGTTCGAGTTGTTGTGTTTGAACCCAGAACACTCTCAAAGAGGTTCTGTGAGCTTGAATGTCGGTGTAACAAGCTCGGTTCCAAACCTGTCACCACTATCAAATGAAATCAATGAAAACAGTTACGCTCAAATTGTTGTTCTAATCAATTTCACAAATTCAAACTTCAACATTTCCTTCAATTTTGATTCCAAACTCAGGTCATGAGATTCCGTATCATGACTTGTTTCAATTCGATTCGCTTCTAAGAGAATTCAAGAACTTGTCAATTGGTATCAGAGCCATACAAATCAATTGATTGAATTCGATTGAGTCTGGTTCATCAATTTGACTTGATTCGAAGATTAGGTCAACCTATTAGTGAATTGAACGAGTCCGGAGTGAAATAGAAGAAGTCCGAAGTGAAATTGAAGAGATGAATTGAACCTCCTGTTTAGATTTCAAGGTGTTCATGGTGGATATGTTGTTACACAATATCTATTCAAAGACGGTTGGTGTATGTGGAGCGAAAACACGAGTGATCATTTTGAGAGAGGGGTGTGATGGAAGTAGAACGGAGTTGATCCTCACGTCATCAATTTGAGAGAAAGGTGTGACGTGGAGGAGCTCTTTCGAAAATAAATTAACGGCAAATCACTCTCATAATGGATATGGTCAACCAGGATGAAGAAGAATTCTACGGTTGACCTATGAGCTGAAGTAGAGTGATTTTAGCTGCAGATCAGCTACTTACCATGGAGTAGCTGATTGTGAAGCACAAAAAGAACAGGTGATATTGCACCTATTCCTCCAGAATTTGTTCAAGATTCAAGAAATATAAATTGGAGGAAGCTAGACATGGAGAGAAGTTAAGAGAAGAAGAAGAAGACTCATAACATCATCCACGGGGGCGATTGTTGGGCCAAGAAATGGAATGGGTGAAGCTATGGAGTCTTCGTTGTTGGAATAAAGATTATTTCAGTTCGTGGAGTCCGAACTGAAATCATCAAGAATAATCCGAAGTGAAGTTTTCAGTTCGGAGAACAAGTTAGTTCAGATACTCTGAACTAAATGAAGTTCCTCCGAACTGAAAACAAACCTAGGTGTAAGTTAAGTCAACAGAAGTTAGCCTTGAAGAAATCAATTCGGAAGATGAAGACTTTAGTTCAGAACTGAAGTGAACTCCCCGGAGTGAAATTAAGATGTTGACAATGTTGTAATAATTTAATTCGTAGTGTGTCTGTTCTTAGATTTTGTCTATAAATAGTGTGATAGGTATTTCGAGTTTGTTGTCTTTGAACCCGGAACACTCTCAAAGAGGTTCCGTGAGTTTGAATGTCGTTGTAACAAGCTCGGTTCCAAACCTGTCACCACTATCAAATGAAATCAATGAAAACAGTTACGCTCAAATTGTTGTTCTAATCAATTTCACAAATTCAAACTTCAACATTTCCTTCAATTTTGATTCCAAACATAGATCATGAGATTCTGCATCATGACCTGTTTCAATTTGATTCGCTTCTAAGAGAATTCAAGGACCTGTCACTATTACTTGATGGAAAATGTGGTATTAGACTGGTTACTTTTATTGATGAAAATTGATTGGAAAAACATATATTCACTTGTTACATATAAGTGAAATTTCATGAAAATTGATTAATCGGAATTGGATTGCTGATATCACATATTTATATGTATATTTAAATGCAATATTCGGTCATTTTTGAGTTAAAATCATGATGAATAGGGGTAGGTTTTTACATTTAGTTGTGTGAAAATGTTTATTCAAGTGACATGTTTTAATATGATCGGGAAGTGGTTATTTGGATGAGGAAATGCGAGTAAATGGCCAAAAGAACGAGAAATTGGAAGCTGGCCAGGCAATGCGGAGCAGTGGTTATTGAATGTACGTAACGTGATTCAAATTCAATTACAATTTGGAAAGTTTGAGGATTGCGCCGCAGTCAAAGCGACGTAGCGGACAAAATTTAGGGTTCCTGATTTCTGCCTTTAAATAGTACCTTTCAACACCAAATTTAAAATCAGTTTTCGGAGGTAAATCTTGGGGTTAGGAAATCGAATTTAGGCCTGCAAGAAGAGCAACGAAGCATATTTGGAAGAGAGATCTTCAACAACATTGAATTCCAAACTCTTTACTTTTTTATTTTCAATTGGTACTATGTATATTCGTATTTTTATTTCGTTTTGCTTTATGAATATGAGTAGCTAAATACTTTAAAAACTTGTTTGGGTTAGGGATCTTGTGGGATGATTTAGTTTTGCTTATTGAATGTTTTTAGATGTCTTTTATGTTTAATCGAAGATCCGTTCTTGTTTACATCTTAATATTGTTTAAGTTTCATATATTCCTTTGGTTAATTGAAATTCTAGGTATTTGAGAGGAATGAAAAATTAGGTTAAACATTGAATGAAATAATCAATCGGTCTATAATTGATTTAAAATTATTAATATTCGAGAGAAATAATAATAGAAACTTGAATAATTAGATTAAAACAAGATCGCTAGTTAATAACTACAAGAGATTGGATTACATAACTAGTTAAGCTATTCGAGAAGAAGTTTTATAAGATTAAATCATAAATATCGACTTGATTCTTAAAGCTTAGTTATTTAGGACAAATATTGTATTCGAGAGGAGCGGTACTGTTTTAGATAATTAAATTTAATTAGGTATTCAAGATAAACTTAATTATACACTAGAAGTTAAGTTAACATTCAATTGCTAAAGTAAATCAAACCATTGGTGAACTACCCAAACGAGTGTCTTTTCCCTTAATTGATTTTTAAAACATTCAATCTTTTCAAACAACATTTATGTTACAATTACTTACTTCATTAGTCTAACCACCGTGACAACTCGGTTATAAAAAAAACCCAAATTATTTGTTTCATCAATTATTTACATTAAACTAAACTCAATCTCTGCGAACGAATCTGACTTACCTGAATTATATTATACACGAGTAGGTCCACTTCCTAAGAGTTTGTAGTCGGCTATTAGCGTATTTGAGTTTTTAGTATTAAACTAGATTTTACACATCAAGTTTTTGGCGGCACTGCCGGGGATTTAGTTTCGATTTTTGTTTAGAATTTGTGATTCAATCCTTTTAAGTATTAACGTACAATTATTTTTATTTGTTTATTATACAGTGGTGCATTTGAAGGTTTTGTTAGTTGTATTTTTGTAGGTATTTAGGTAGTTGATGAACACAAGGTCTTCTGGGTTACCACTCAAAAGTCCGTTGTCAAATCCAGGGGTATCAAAAAGGCTTAACAAGAAATCAACGAACCAATCCGCAATCAATATTTCATCAGCATTTGGACCATTTTCACCGATTAAATTCAAAAAGGAGGACACCAAGTCTTCTTTAGGAGGTGATAGTAGTTCAGACTCAGAGATTGAAAAAGTTATCGTAGAGGATAAACTGGAATCGCAAGAGATGGGAGACTAAGATCCATCGGATATTCCCATGCACCAAAGAGCTACCGTTGTGCCACCCACCCGAGGGTCGGCCATTAGAGCACAAACCATGGCGGATGATTTCACTGTGAATGGTCATCATCTGAAGATGATCTAGGCAGTACTTTTGATGGAAGACTCAAGACAGATCCACATAAGCACATAGCTAAATTCATTGAGCTATGTCAGATGTTTAAGTATGGAGAAGTGATATGTAAAATCTAGTCTTAAAACTTAATCTACTATTTCACGTAATTACACACTTATAAGCAGTGGACCTATTCATATGTAATATAGTTTAAAGCAAGTAAATGTTCGAACTCAATGACTAATTTGGATTTAAATCTCGAATAAATAATACTTAGTTGTTTGTGGGTTTTTCGTAACAAAAGATTTATTTAAGATTTGCAAAGTAATTGGTAAAAAGTGATTATAAAAATCAAGTGAGAAAAAGTAATTAAAATTTATCAAATATTGGAAATAATATACTTGTTTGACACTTCACTTGTTTTCTGATTAAGTTTACGAAATTGATTGTATATTAAACTTCTAATATATAGTAAAACTCCTCTCGAATATTTCACCAACTTTAACTATCTCTAATTATAATGTTCCTCTCGAATACAGTTATAATTATTAACAATTAAGCATTAATTAACAAGCCGATATTTAGTGATTTAATCTTATAAAGTTTTCTCTCGAATAACTTCTCTAATTATTAAGTCCTCTCTAATCTTAATAACTAGACTTACTCATTTACGTTTTATTACCTAAGTTGTTATTACTAGGTGATCTCGAATCCTAACAATTTTATTCCAATTAAAGACCGATTGATTATTTCATACAATTTATCTAGATTCCTCTTGAATACCTAGAATGTTGATTAATTAATTTGCATTTAAACAACTTTATGATAATATATTAAAACTTAAACAAATAAGGATCTACGATTAAACACAAATACCTAAACAATCAATAACGAAAACATAAACTTCAAACAAGATCCATTATTCAAACAAGCATAAATGGAGTTTAGCGACTCATCATAGTGTTAAAAATAGCAAATAAAAGAGTAGAAAACATATGGAAAATAGTCTTAAAAAAGAAAGAAAAACAAACTAAAACTTGCAAACTCGTCGTGACCGAATTGTAACGAAAATCGAACTTCTAGCTTCCTTCCTTACCTCCAAACGATTACTTCAGCTCCAATGGATGAAAATATTAATTGATGATTTTTCTGGACGTTTTGGGGCTGTATTTATCGGCAAAAATCAGATAGAAATCGTATTCGAGTCGAATAACAAAACTGCTGAAAACACCTTAGGACGTCGCACTCATTTCTCTAGGACGGCACAACGGGAAAGAAATTTGGTTACCGCGGCGTTCTAACTTGATTACTGCGTCGTTGTCATTTTTAAATGTGACCGCGGCGTCCTGGCTTCCTCAGGGCGTCGTTCTAACTTGCTGATTTCACCATTTTTCATCGTTTAAACTAATTTCTTCCTCCAATTCCACTTCCCGATCATGTAAACCTGTAAAATGGACAAAAAACACTTTTTCACACAATTAAATGCAAAATCCTATCATACCCATCATGTTTACTATGAAAAATGACCGATTATCGCATATAAATAACTATATAAATATGCGATATCAAATCCCTCCAAACTTAACCTTTTGCTTGCCCTCAAGCAAAAACTGTGTCAAAATAATTATCAAAGCCAAATTTAAATTACATAACCAAACACTTCACGATTTTTATGGGAAGTAAATAATAAAAACTCTCAAACTAATCTAAAAGGTGTGTAACGATTTATATCTACTTACATTTCCTTGATGGCACATGACATACGAAGTCAAGATGGATAGTATCATCCTAGGTGTTGGAGGTCTAATAATAGTAGGTTTATTGTTACTTTTACCGGAAGGAAGTCGAGGTGTACATTGGTACATCAAAAAGTCAGAGGAACGACGACATGGTTACCAATCTTTAGTTGCTGACGGTTTAGCTCCCCATTGACACATATATTATTGGTACTTATATTTCATGAACGAATAGGTTGGGTTTCAGTGCATATTAGGTTGCGGCCCAAAGGTCTTTTGGTATGACCTTTATGAATCATGGACTATAGGGCGAGTTTTGATGCATATTAGGTTTAGTTCATAGGAGACTATCGGTTAGCATTAGTTGACTTGTAGGATATTCGAGGTTATCCCCTTAGTTTCATTAGGATAAATGCATAATTGATTATTTGATTGTTGTTATTTGATCTATTGATTATCTGTATTTGATTGATTATTCTTTCATATTCAATTGATTGATTATTGATTACCGGATAATTGAAAAGTACTTTGTGGTCTTCTTGATTATTGTAAAGCTCGGCAACTTCAGTATTGGGTTGGGATAAAATATTTGTAAAGTTTTAGATTAATAAAGTTAAAATTTTGATCGATTTGGTAAAAACTATTATATATCTACTGTGTCTCACAATCCTTGTAGCTCACACTTGTTTCTTTGAATGTATCTTGAACTCGTGTAGGTTGGTAGAGGCGTAGTTTCGATCCGTTTGATGGCCTTATGGATAGCTAGATTGTGCTACTTGTAATATTGAGATAGCTATTGTTTGTTTTGAATCGTTAAGAACACATTTATTAAATAAGAATGTACTATTAAACTTAACTGGACATGAAAACATTTTCTTTAAGAACTTCCGCTAACGTGTTATGATAAATTAAATATTTATAAAAGTTTTTGTAAATGTGTACTTTGAAAATTGCAATGTTATATCATGTGGCTACAAATTATTTAATTTAATGTTTTAGTTTATAACAAACATTATTAATATACACAATTTACAAACTAAGTGTTATATTAATATATAAACGACATATACATAATTATTAAAAAATTGCGGCTCCTCTTTTCCTTTTTTTTTTTTTTTTCTTTTCATTCTAACTTTTTAACTATTACTATTATCTATATTTAATCCACAACTTTCGATTTTTAATCAATATTTTTATTTCTTTAACTTTATTTCTAATTGTTAATATTTTTAAAGATTAATCTTTTTTATTAGCATTATTCACAAATTACTATGATTATTATTATTATGATTATTATTATTATTATTATTATTATTATTATAAAGAATTATTATTATTGTTGTTGTTGTTGTTGTTATTGTTATTAAAACTAACAAATATGTGTATAATATTTGCTTTCTTAGAGGAAAAGATTGAAATCTAAAAATGAAAAAAGAAAAAGTACGATTTTATTGTAATAAATCAAAATTATATAATTTTCAATCCCGCCACAACACACAAATTAGTAAAATCCTTGTTATACCCTAGTTTAAATTATGTCTTTGCCTATGGAATTGTTCATTTTATATTATTATAATGAAATTTTTGTGTTTAAATACAATTGTTATCGTTTCTATCACAAAAGTTTATATCACAAAAGAGGTTGTTGCTGGAGTGGTAAGCGCGGCCTCCACAGCGGGGAGATCGCGGTTCGAATCCGTTGGGCTTTCATATTTTTTTTTTTTTTTTAGATTAATTGCGAATCAAATAATCTCACGAAAACGATAATTGTATTGTTACACATTGTTGTAGATTTTGAGTTTTTCATATGAAAGAAGGTTTAAGTTAAATGAAGGGAGGAAAGGTTCCAAATTATTATTTTTAGTATCAAATTTTGAGATGATGGAATTTGGGCTATATAATTAAAACTCCCTTTATTTTCTTTCCTTAACTTTTCTAAAAAAATCGTAAAAGCACAATTATTATTTTAAACCACCTCTCTCCTTACATTGCCTTTTAAAAAAAAAAAAAACCTAATTTGAGAACACAAAATATGATTTAATTAATTTGTTCAAGAAAAATAACGTAAATTACAAGAAAAATTAACAAAATCTTTTTTTATATATGTTTTTTAATCTCTTAGTTGTAAGTAGCTTTAGGCCAATGGTGACTTTTATTAATCGGTCGATGGAATAAACGTTTTTTGCTCTTTTCTTACAATCAACTTTCCAAGCTTTACATAAATATATTGATTCCCTTTCCATTTAAAACCACATATGATACACTGGGAATATTTGCATTAGTAATCATGAGATCATCTAGGCATACCGAAATCAAATTTTATGGACACAATAATGTCAACCCAAAATATGTACAGTTACATAATGCGAAAACAACAATTTTAATGTTTTTAATAACAACACACTAGGCATATAGAAAGTAAGACCGAAATTATGATGAGAAACGTCCGAAACAATATATGAAGTGAGAAAACTTTGAGAAGGTTTCATCTTTAAATGATTGAAATTAGTACAAATTGTTGTTGTACTTTAGGGTTTTGATCACGAATTTTTTAGGGTTGTTTAGTCACTTTTACATTAAAATATTTCGATTGTACAATCAAAATATTTTATGATTTTTATCGGATAAAAGAATTGATTTTAACAAGAAACCGTGTTTTTGATTATGAAAAGCGTACTTGTACAATCTTTAATATATAATAAAAGATTGGCCTTAATTGCCACATGGCGAATTAAGGTCCCTTAGATGAGTTAACTTCTTTGATGGCAACCGTTAGATCAGATTGATAATATCATCAAAGATTATTTTCATTTTACATCCTCTTACAATATATAATTACATTCTCTCTTTCTTTCTATCTTTACTAAAATAAAAAACATAACTATAATTTACTTATAGAATCGTTCAATTTAGACTATGATTTAACTTATTATTATTTTAAAATCTCCTAATACAAACTATCAAAACATGTGTATAAACGTAAAAGTATATATGTTATTATAACTATAAACAACATGTGTATAAATGTAAAACGATATATATTATTATACATATAACATTTTTTTTTCATAATAAATTAAAATCTAAAGTTTATGATTCAATTTTTATTTTTTTTTCGCGTTATTGCGGGACATAATCTAGTAACCAAATATACGGGGGTTATAGGGATAAACTTCCCACTGCCAAAAAGAAGACAACAACAATCTAGCTCCTCGTACTACTTCTCTCTATAAATATCATAAACTGCTAATCTGCAGTTTATCTAACTGTAAAATCGGGTTTTTGAATCATTTAAAAATAAACTAGTTTTATTTATATTTGGGTTTTTTAATGCATTTTAATAAAATAAAAAATGTTAAACCGCAAGTAAAAATTTCGACCCTAGTCGTTTAGTTAAGTTCAACCAATCGTTCACTCCACACTTTTTCGAACTTGTTCGATATTTATCAAAATTATATTAGTTAACAAATTAATCTCATTACACTTAAATCGTATTGGTGACCACTAATCATCAACACAAAACTCTTCTCACCCCTTATCAATTTTTTATTTCTAATTTCATTCTAATTTATGTATAATATAGTCATATACGAATTCATAAATTTCACTAATCACAAGTTACATATTAAAAAGGAAAACGTAGCTTATATGGCTGTTACCAAATTTAAGTAAAATTTAATTCACAATAAACCCTGAAAAAAATATAATTTAGAAAAGAATCAAATTTTCTATATGAAAAAATTGTATATAAAATTGGGTACAATCAAATCATGAAGAAATTGAGGGTGTAAATAATTTGTTTGGATTTGTCGTGGATGCTGTTTTAGTAATATATAGGTTTATAAATTTTAGAATTCAAGAGAAGACAGCTGCATTATTATTATGATTGTCGGCAGTATTCTATCCTATATGTATACAATTTTAATATAATGTACATATTTCATTTTTTTTCATTTTAATTTGAATGTAGACATAGCTCGAGGGTATCTTCTATTAAACAAATAAATATAATCTTCATTTTTAAAATCCCTAATCAACGACGAATGCATTTTATTTAATATTTGATTCGATTCTTTAAGTTCATAATAGTCTCCGAGAAATTGTTTGCAGAAAATGTTCAAAACATTTCAGGGATAATAAATCTTTATAGTGTCAAACTGTCAATAGTTGGGTTAAGAAAATGAAATAGACATATGAATGGTTTAATTAGCAGATAAACCAGTCTTAAAGTGAACAAACCTTTTCAAGAACATTGATCTATTCATGCCACATAAAGAAATACTATTTACTATACTGTTAAAAAAAAAGTTAAATAAAAACATCTTTATATATTTTAAAGGGTTAAAACTTATTTAGCTTTAATTCAAATTCTATACTATATATTCAACTTAAAAAAGTTTAAGTATATTTATATCTAACTTTTAAATATATTTTATTAAATATATGTGATGGTACTTTTGTTTATGGGTTATTTATAGGAGTTGTCTCGTGACATTCATACAAATAGACACGTTAACAAAAGTAATTAATATTTTTAATGCAGTATTATAATAGGTAATTTAATGAAAATATACTTCATTAATTACATATATTATATTTTGACCGTACTATTTTCAAACATTTTTTTGTGTACGAATGGAGTAATAAAGAAGATATGAAGACATAAAACACATTAATAACAAAGTCTAAAGATGAACGATAGTCAAAGATGAAAGATACATAATATGTGCATTCTCGCTTTAGCTCCAACAAATTTAATCAAATTAAGAAATTTTCATTATCGTCACGTCATCTCCAAATTATCAAAAAATACGACCATATCTTTTTAATTGACCCATTATATTCTTTAATTTCTCGATCGACTTCAACTCTTTATCTGTTTTCGGGGTTTTGGTTTTTAATAAACTTTAGAAATCGAAAAATAACTAGACACTTATATGAAAAATTTATGGTTGTTTAATATTATGGCTAAGGTGTTTGAGAGATTTTCGAAGAGAACGATTAAAAGTTTTTTTTTACCCTTTCAAACAGATCCCGGAGCTTTAGAGGAATCAATGATGTTTAAATATAAAATAAAAATCTCACAATCTTTCTATATCTAATAAACCTAAATAGCCGTGTTGTCGCTTTTATGATTGTCGGTTCTAGTCGGCTATCTAGAGGGTCTCCCTCGGCCCAACTTCTAGGTTTTTTTCCTTCCTTTTTCTAGTCGAAGCTAATTGTTAGAAGTATATCCAATGTGTATTCTAGATATGGTTTCGACCACCACCACAAGACTTCATCGACAAGAGTAAGGAAGCCTTGTTTTGTGGTAGTTTTGAATCGGTTTTGAAAGCATCTAACATATTTTTATAGTCTAGTTAGGGTTTTCGGTTATTTGGTCGGGTATGTGAAGATCAGGTAGTATCAACATGTGGTGATCTTATAAGAATAACTTTTTCCGTTAATCTATTTTGCATATCTTTATGGAATCCTTACTTTGTTTGTATGAAGGAATAGTTTGATTTAAGGTTCCAACAAGTGTTGTCTCCGTGTCAAGGTGTGGTTAATTTACTACCGTTTCCATCTAATCTTGTGATGCTGCTAAGTAATTAGGTGTTGTAACGGGGTTGGATATGATGTGTAAAATCTTGTCTTAATTTTTTTTAACAAGAATACTTGTATATTCTACTACACACACTTAGACAATGGATCTAATCATGAATAGAATACCTTAGGCAAGTTTGGGTTGTGACCGAGTTGTCGATGCTTAAACTAATTAAAAATGAAAAATCAATCAATTCAGTTGAATTAGGAATAGATATTTGGTTTTGAAAACATATTATTAAAAGCAAATTCACTTACACTAGTTTACAATTACTTCGATTATCCCTTAGTAATTAACGATGTTGAACTACTTACAAGGTATTTAACTTGAACTCTCATTTCCATTAAAACTTTAATTGCATACCACTCTCGTGTATAATTTCTATGTTTGACAATTAAACATTAAGTTTTGAAGCCGATTATATGATTTAACCTTATAAGGCTTCATCTCGAATAACCTCTCAATTAACTACTCTGATTTCTCATAAACTAGAAAACGACCTATATAATCAAGTTTAATTATTAAATTCCTTTCATATTAGTTTCTCTCGAATACTAATATTTTCAGATTAATTAAAGACCGATTAATTATTTCATAAAACGTTTTGTAAGTTCATAGATTCCTCTAAAAAAAACTTGATCACATAAGGATCTTCGATTAAACATATTATCTAGTTCAATATCTACATTATTAAATAACAATTTACATAAGTGATCAACATCATCCAAGTGAATGTAAGAGAATTTAACTACTCATAATTATTATAACGCAACAATCACAACTGAAATGAATCTTAATATAAAAAAGTAGAATAAGCAATAATATAAATACTAATTATTTTAATAATCAAAAATGAGTGCGTTGAGCCAAATTTGTCACGATAAAGACTCTAAATTCATTTTTAATAAACCGTAAAATTATTCAGTATCAAAAAAACCCTTTTTTTTCAATCCTGTGCTCAAAACTGTTTATAGTCTTATGATATTCGTAACCCTAAACAAACCCAACAGATATCCCACTTAACGGGGCGTTACTCCTTGCGACGCCCGTTACGCGACCGTTTGGTTCCGTTTGCTACCGCTTGTTTGTTTTGGTCAGGTTGGCTATCCTTCAATCTTCGAATGTTAACGGAAACCGAACCCGACTTTCGTTTGCTCTATTTTTCGCTCACTTTATGCAATATCCGCTCAAAAACTTCAGCTTTAATTTGTAAATCACCTTTTACACCATAAGTGCCTAAAGTTCCTTAATTTGTCATGAATTAAAGTGTAAATGAACCAATATCGCATATATAGATATATGTATAAAATATGCGATAAAAAAATAATAGAGGACCCTCATTTGATTGTTTGAATCATCCCTCGGGCACTAGACCGAGGGGGGGTTTGAGACGTACCTATATGTAACCCGCAAAAGTTTTTGAACAATATTAATGTCCTTGTATCATACTGAATAGGACAAATTACTCTTATTAAGAACTTATTTGGAAAAACAAAATAGACCGAAGTGTAACCTCTGGCAATACTTTTTTAGAGCCTAACCTCCGGATGTACATTTCAGTGACCTGCGTTAATATAATATGAAGCATGACCTTCGATAATACATGTCGAAGCCTAAAGCTTCGACATTTCTACGATTTGACAGTTATGGATGTCTGCCCAAATTTAGGAGAAAGTAAGTTCGGTCAAACTAGATCGTTGGCATGATATCCATGATCTCCAAAACCATTGACGAAACCTTGTGAATGTTAAAGGTAACTAAGTAAATTCATGTTTGATTGTATTCTACATTCTTCTTTTACATATATAAATATAAATTTATCGATCACTATCACAAATTCTTACATCGGAGGCGTTTAGTGGGGTTAATCATACGCTTCGTTAGAACAAATGTCCTCTATTTTTTATTCTCATTTTATAATCGGTCCAAAAACTCTTACCAAGACCTCTATACCATCAATTACCACTGAAAAGTGTCGATTAGACCGGTTTTATATATGATCTATAAATATCTATTATTACTTATAATCTAGAGTCGTCGGCTTTATTACATGCGAGATATTCCAAATAGTGGAATGGTATGCATTTGAAACTCCTGACTCTTTGGGTGCCCTGTGTTTTAATTACCATAATGTGAGGTATAATGATATTTAAACTGTTCAGTTACCCTAAGTTAAGAACACATTTGAAACTCCTGACTCTTTGGTTGCTATGTGTTTTAATTACCATAATATGAGGTATAATGATATTTAAACTGTTCAGTTACCTTAAGTTAATAACACATACGTTTTTAGGTACTCCAAAAGTTGGTGGTATTAATGGCATACTAATTATTGTTTTTGAAACTCCTGACTCTTTGGTTGCCCTGTGTTTTAATTACCATAATGTGAGGTATAATGATATTTAAACTGTTCAGTTACCCTAAGTTAATAACACATTTGAAACTCCTGACTCTTTGGTTGTCCTGTGTTTTAATTACCATAATGTGAGGTATAATGATATTTAAATTGTTTAATTACCCTAAGTTAGTAACACAGACGTTTTTAGGTACTCAAAAAGTTGGTGGTATTAATGGCATACTAATTATTGTGTTTTAATTACCATCATATTTTAACTCTTCAGTTACCCTAAGTTAATAACACCGACGTTTTTAGGTACTCCAAAAGTTGGTGGTATTAATGACATACTAATTATTGAGGTATAATGATATTTAGACTATTGAGTTACCCTAAGTTATTAACACAAACGTTTTTAGCTACTCCAAATGTTGGTGGTTTTGTGTTTTTCTATATAAGTTAGTTAACAAGCCCCATAACTACTACGTACAATTATGTCTCTTTCGAAAAACATGTCTCACTCCAAGATTGACGCCCTTTACCCAACTAGAGAAGATTGGGTTGTTCATGTACGACTTTGTAGAATGTGGGAGGCAATAAATACAAAACTCGGTGATGTCTTACTTGGGTTGGAGATGGTTATGGCTGATGATGAGGTAATTTCTAATTTGTTTGAAAATTTTAAAGCCGGAAAAAAGGTACGCCACGAAAACAGTTAATATACAATAATTTATACCATTTTTTTTTATGTACAACGATGGAAACTGTGGGGGGTTAAATTAGTTTTCTTACATGTTTTTTTTTTTTTACCAAAAAGGGCGGTTCGATAAAAGGTTTCATCACTAAAAATCATATACGAAAGTTTAAGGCTCTTCGAGGGTCATGTATATCAAATCTCGAGGTTCAAAGTGATTGAAGGTCAAATGGGATATAAAGCTGTCCCAAATCAATACCGCATCCGCTTCAAAATTGCAACATCGGTTCGTAAACTTTAAGGTGGTCATGAGGAGTTTCCATTGAATGTGTTTGGTTTCACACCAACGGAAGTCCACCTACAGAGAATCAACAACAATTCTCTTCTCACTGGTGTCGGTTTTTCTTTTTTCTAAATGTTTATGTTTTCTTTTCTCTAAATGTTTATGTTTTCTTTTCTCACTAACAAATCTTCTTACAAAATTGTCATCGCGCAACCCGCGGAAATACACCTAGTAAAATCAATAATTCAAACTTATTAAACTTTAGAATTTATAGTATAAAGCCAAGAAGCACAAAAGGAATCATCAACGGGAAGTTGGTAGAATACTTGGAACTCTTTTATTCTGACATAATTTAAAACATAATTTATTCCCTTAAAACAATCATTAACTTGTTGATTAAAGGGATCATATTATAACATAAATACATAAATATTCTGGCAACAATGTTTAATCAACGAAAGTCAGAGATAAAAACCATGCAGTAAGGGTAGTACCGTACAATACTTTAATGCATTGAGTTCCAAAATAGAACATACCAATAGAAAAGGTCTGCAGGCTGTCAGAAAAGACAAGAGAATGTCTCACTGTACATGCCTTTTAAATTATTAACAAAATACTCAAATTAACATTATTTACTACTCCTACTAATATTAATATTAAATGTGTATTATTCTATTTTCATATCATTGCTAACTCTTGACTTGTTATGCGTTCTTATCTCCATGGAAACACTTTCAAATCTCTTTTCTGATTTTATGTCTATTAAATAACTAGTACGTATATTGTTATGAAATAACGTTACTATTTTGAATAAATACTCATTACGTCTCGTCGGTGAATTCATGACATTCCTCTTGTTTGCCGGAATATTGCTTCATCACTAACTTTATATAAATTCATATGTGTTTATGGCTGCAAATGTTTAATAGAAGTAATAGTACGGCGAACAAGAGTAACAGCAATAAATTCACTTGTTGTGTTCATGTATATCTTACACAAAAGATGCTATTTATCAATTAGCAAAGATAACAATTAAAATGTCAATTATAAATACTGTTAGGTATAAATGTTTCATTGGATGGTTTGTATCAAAATATAATATAAGAATTGTGGTTATAATTAACGGTTACTCGTTATACTTTTTAAACTGATTAATGATATTTTAGCCTTATTATTATGATGATAATATACGTTTCACTCGGAGCCTTGAAAATTTCAAAGAATGCCATGCTATGAGCCTTGCCAATCTTTCTCACACAACTTGTATGTGAAGGTAAATCACGTAATAAAGTGACCAAACGATATGAAATAATGATTGAAATTTTGACGTTGGTCTTCATGTTACATGTCACCAAACACTAACAAAATAAGAAACTTTTATTACAAGATTTTATTCGACAATAATATTACAATTTTTGTTTTGAAAATATGTAATTTTTGTATGCGAAAAGTAGAAAAAGTTGTTGGTTTTGGTTAAATGTTACCCATTTGGTATTTATTATTTGTTGGTTGTTTTTGGATTTAAAATTGAAAAATGTATTCATCATTCATGTGAAGTGGTTTTATTGACATGGACCGTAAGAGAAAAGGATATGTTGTTCTGTGTTTGTGTTTGTGTTCGTGTTGGTGTTCCTGTTGTTGTTACTATTTTCCCAAATAAATATCTGTCCTTTTATTGATCCCCACCCTACCACTGCTGTCACAAGTCACAACTCATTGATTCCTAAACATTTCTTTTTCATCTTCTATGAAATTGCTCATTGCTTTCAACTTACACTTTACACCCCCTTTATTCTTCAACCGACACGGTTCAGTCCTTCGATAAGTTTTCGTCACAATTCCACTTTTATATTTATGGCAAAATTTGACCCCAATAGCAAAAGTATCATAAAGGACATAGAAGCTAGTCGTTTTTTTTTTTTTTTTTTTTTTTTTTCCGTAACCTTGTTCCTGTTAAACATGTATTTCTTTTCCGTTAGAGTGTTCAATATCAGTGTCTTTTCATATTTCTTATATAAACATTTATAGTCAACTCTAATCCAACAACATGATATAAGTGATTAACAATCAAAGTTATCCGAAATTGGAATTATTTAGGCAACTATCTCTCCTTTTTTTGACCGGTCTTATCAAAATGAACATTGAAGTTTACTCAACAATAATCACATCCTGTCTAACTTAATAAAAACATGTACCTCCAATTTGTGCTTCGTGCATTGTATTATGATCTTAAAATCTAAATTGATCCCGAATTATGAACTACATAATACGTAGTATTCGAAACAAAAACTAAACAATGGGTGACACGATGAATATCAAGTTTTCATGCTATGGCTTATTAGTAAATTTAACTTATAATTTCCTTTTTGATCTACTCTTTCATCACACGTGCATTTAAGTGTATATGGCTTCCCCTTTTAACTTACACTAAAGTTCAAAGTCTCATTAAAATTTAAAAAATGAAGACAGAATATTCAATACATTAGGGGCTGAAATATAAACTTGGATGGTTTTATTTTCTGTTGAGACTTTTTTTTCTTTTTTTTCTTTTTAGTTTTGTTAATCAGCCCCGAAGGTTGTGGTTAAAAATCTTAAACGGGTATTAAACAATTGTATAATTTTAATAATGGGCCCTGCATTTAAGGTATCACATCCGATTTTAAAGAATAACTGATAACATTCAAATTTATAACATGATTTAACTTTTAAAACACAGCCTTCAAGACTTTAATTATACTCTTTATATTTTAGTAAAGATTTTGATGGACATAATCTTGGATCCATGGTGTTACGTAAACCTCGTTTTTAGTGCTTCGTCGACCTGTTTCATAATCTATAGTCGAGGTTTAAATCACGTAAACCCGAAAAAGTAACTTGCCATTAGAACATGATCACTAGATCGACCTTATTTTAGGTTGTTTGTATTATGCATTTTTGATATTATACTAAGCATATGACGATAACAGAATATGAAAACATATTCACCGAATAATCTAATCTAATTAAAAAATTATGTAAATTAAGTTTAATTTCATGAGTTCCTATTAATTTGAAGTCTCTCACATTACAGCCTGCCCCTTCATTTTAAAAACCTCCTCCAAGTCTTTATCATCTCTCTCTCTCTCTCTCTCTCTCTCTCTCTCTCTCTCTCTCTCTCTCTCTCTCTCTCTCTCTCTCTCTCTCCCCTCTCTCTCTCTCTCTCTCTCTCTCTTCTCTCTCTCTCTCTCTCTCTCTCTCTCTCTCTCTCTTATTGTAGAAGTAGCTATCAATTTGTAGGTGTGTGACAATTCACACACAAAAAGGTAATCTTAATTTAAAAAAAGAAAACAAGAAGCCTTTAGCAATCTTTTTGTGAAGAATCTGTGTGATAGGCCACATGGGAAGGCATTCTTGTTGTTATAAACAAAAGTTAAGAAAAGGGCTTTGGTCCCCTGAAGAAGATGAAAAACTCATTAGACATATCACCAAATTTGGTCATGGCTGCTGGAGTTCTGTCCCGAAGCTTGCCGGTCTCGAAAGATGTGGTAAGAGTTGCAGACTTAGATGGATTAATTATTTAAGACCGGATTTGAAAAGAGGCACATTTTCTCAACAAGAAGAAAAACTCATTGTTGAGTTACATGCAGTTCTTGGAAACAAGTAAGTGATTTGTTTTTTGTTTTTTTTTCCTAAAAATATTGTCGGTTTATTGATTAAGTGATTATTTTTGTACTATTTAGGTGGTCGCAAATTGCAGCTCAATTGCCTGGAAGAACAGATAACGAAATCAAGAACTTATGGAACTCGTCGATTAAAAAGAAGTTAAAGCAAAGAGGGATTGATCCCAACACTCATAAACCACTTTCAGACGATCATAAAGCTCCATCTGGGAGTAACGAAAAGAATTCGCAAGGCTCTTATCTTGAAGACAAACCTGAAGTAGCAGCTGCAACAGCTTCTTATGTCCCTCTCATTGACAACCCAACACCGGCTACACACGAATTCTTCCTTAATAGATTCGTAACAAAGCAGCAGCAGCCAGAATCCCATCACATAACAGGATTCCTACCTTTCAATTATACTCAAAGACAACCCCCACACGAATCAGCTGAAATATTTTTTACTGATTCCAAGTCGTCACCAGAGCTGATTAACGGATATAACAATTCGATATCTAATCCTCTACTCTCAACACCACCGACGAATAATTGGACAAATGGTAATAATGGTGGTTTCTTTCAGTCAAACAATGGATATCAACCATGGGGGTTGACTGAATGTACAAAAAGTGAAAATCAAATTGATGGTGTAGAAAGTGAACAAGATTACATCAAATGGAACGATCAATTTCTACCGTTTTTGATGGGGAAGTCATCAACTGAAAGTAAACCCGAGGTTAATTTCGCGGTCAGCCAGGAATTATATAACGGACAACAAAGTGTTGATACTTACAACAACAACAATAGCAACAAGCAATTTCAGAGGATTTCAACAAGCTATGGATATTTTTAGTAAATTTTTTCGCAAATTCACAGTTTCATATTGGTGTGACAATTTTAGAGGTTTACTTTTCTTTCTTTTTAAATTAATGTCACGTAAATAGCCTTTCAAGATTTGTCACTTTTATTCAGTTCATTTCATTTGGCTTCATTTTCAACAGGGATATTTTTCTACAATATTTCATTGGTCTTCATAATATGTAATTTCTTTATTATTATTATTGTTTATTTCAGTCATTATTGCTAATCAACATCATTCTTTATATTTGTATCTATGATGTGATACACAAACATGATTATGCTTTCTAATGTTTATTTATTTATCAAAAATAAAATAATATAATTTGTTCATTAAAATTATTGTCGAAAAAGTTACAAATTTATGCTTTCCTATAGAGTATACTAGAGATCTTAACATGTATATATACAAAGACATTTTTAGACTATTAATTTGTAAGATAATGTCTTTATGCTGGGTTATTCATATATTTCGCTTTGACATGTTTTAGTTTACGCACTTTTGAAAAATCATAATAGTAATTTACGATAGCAACTTTTGTATCAATTTAGAACATAACATGTAACTTTATAAAATCTATTAATCCTTATAACAAAAATGTCTTAAAATTGATTGGTAAGGTGAAAAGTGACTAAACAATGAAATATGGTTGAGGTTGAACAATATAGGTTTTCGGTTGCAGTTGCAGTAGAAAGATATAGGGATTCTGGTTGAGGTTCGGGGATATAATGTTTTGAAATCGATATGGTAAGTTAAATTATTTAGTTTAATTGTTTAAAACTGTTCAAAGTTCAAACTTGATATTGATCAAAATGAAGTAACAATTGCAAGAAGTAGATTTTTGCAAATGATGTTCCAACCAACTTTCCTTTTTGCTAAAGGGAGATCAACGATAGTAGACCAAATTAAAGGAACTTGATCCATGCAAGCACGGTAGCAAATAATCTCCCGTACTTGAGTGGAGAATGGACATTTGAAAAAAAGATGTGAGTGAGAACCTTCTTGCTACATAAAGAAAGGACATACAAGCGGTTGCCTCGTTTGATAATGAAAGAGTGTCGCAGAATAGCATAAGAAAACCAAACTATATCGCACCAATCATTTAAGTCGCCAACTTCACGGATGGATTTCCAACGATACCAGAACAATAATTATACTCAATATCCTATAACACGATAAGGCCCAATCATGTGTATTCCGGTGAAGTCTATGAATACGAATATTATTAAGGAAATCAAACCCGGTGAACTTCAAGAGGGCATCGCCACCCTTTGTTATCTAAATATATGACACTTTTGATTGTACATAGAATCCCACACTGTAAATTTGGTGACATGAAACGATACTAGATATCAAGGTTTCCTACGCCACACCATCTATCATACCAAGCAAATCTGTTCGTGCCATCACAAAGTTTTAACACTATAAAAGGTCTAAAGTTTCTATTATGGTTATTAGTATTAGTGTAAAATGGTCGATACCTTCTCATTAGATTAATCATATATAACGTGCTTAGACAATGGGTTGATGCAATAATCTAAGGCTTATACAATATGATCTAATATGCCCCCACAGTTTGGTCGGGAGAAGAACAAATGCTCAAGCTGGAGGGAAAGTCTGAAAAAGTAGAAACGGCAAGCCTTTGGTGAAGATGTTGGCATACTAATAGCGAGATGGAACATGAAGAACGCGAACATGACTAGCTGCAACTTTATCGTGAACAAAATGAATATCAATCTCAATGTGTTTTGTCCGTTGATGTTGTACCGAATTCGCGGACATAAACACTGCACTAACATTGTCACAAAAAACCACAGTCGGTGAGCATAGAGGTTTATGAAGCTCAAGAAGAAGATTTTGTAACTAGGCTGTTTCAGCAACAGCATTCGCAAAGCCACGATATTCTGCCTCAACACTAGAACAAGATACAATATGATGCCGTTTAGATGACCAGGAAAGAAGATTAGATCCCAAAAACACACAATAACCAGAAGTAGAACGTCGAGAAACTGGACACCCTCCCTAATCTGCATCAGAGTACGCTGTAAGCTGTGTGGTGGGAGAAGAATACAACTGTAAGCCGAGTGACATTGTAATGTATCGTAAAAATACGTTTAAGCCTGAAAGTGTGGTTTTCTCGGATCATGCATGTACAAACAAATCTGCTGCACCGCATATGATATATCAGGACGAGTGAACGACAGATACTGTAATTCCCCCGCAAGACTACGGTATAAGGTGGGATCTGAAACAGAAGGACCACTGGAGCGGAGTTTGGTATCAGTGTCAACCAGAGTCCGACAAGGGTTACCTGTAAGCATATTGACTCGTCCAAAATATCATGTGCATATTTCCGCTGAGAAAGAAACATGCCACCAAAAGTCTGAGTGGCTGAAATCCCCCAAAAATAACTCAATGGTCCTAGATTAGTCATGGAAAATTCTGTACTGAGATCACGAATGATGCGTTGCAGAATAAATGTAGATAAGGCAGTGAGCATAATGTCATCAACTTAAAGGAGTAAATATGATGTGTCGGTGCCCTGACGAAAAATAAACAAAGAGGGATCGGTTCTACTATGATGAAAACCGATGCAAGCCGCATACGTGGAAAACCGTTGAAACCACGCTCTGGGTGCCTGCTTAAGACCATATAATGATTTCTTTAACCGACATACATACCCAGGATAACGTGGATCAGAGAACCCTGGAGGCTGATGCATATAAACTATCTCATCGAGGTGCCCGTGAAGAAAAGCATTCTTCACATCTAGCTGATGAATCGGCCAAGACCGTGAGAGAGCCAAACCGAGAACAACGCGAATGGTGCATGGTTTACCTACCCGACTGAAAGTCTCGTCACAGTCAATCCCCTGTTGCTGACTACGTCCGTTTGCCACAAGGCGGTATTTGTAGCGACTGAGAGAACCATTAGCATTAAATTTAAGCTTAAAGAGCCACATGCAACTAACAACGTTAGCATTTTAGGTCGGGGTACAAGAATCCAAGTATTATTTTTAATAAGAGCCGTATATTCGTCTATCATAGATTTGTGCCATCAAGGGTGTTTAAGAGCTTCAAGGTGAGATCGAGGAACACGGGCGTGAGTGGAAGTGTGTAAGTGGAGACGATGTTTAGTTTTGTGGATTTCGTGTTTTGAACGTGTCATCATGGGGTGGACAGGAGGGGGTTGGGGGGGTCGGAGTGGGCGGGGTTGGGGGTGGCAGATTCGATGGTGGTGGGGGGCGTGATGGAATGTGAATCGGGGAGATAGCAGGCTACGGGAGGGGCTGAGATGGAGACAAATGAGCGTCGGTGTGGGGTTGGGTGGGCGCGGGTGATGAGTGCTCGGGTTCGTTGTGTTGCTCGGGTGTAGGAAAGGGTGCTTTGAGTAGTTGTTTGAGGGATTCGTCATAATGCGTATCAAGGAAGTTGTGTGAGGTGGTTGGTGGTGGGGGTTTTAACTGTGGTAAATGGGAAAACGGATTCATCAAATGTAATATTACGGGAAATTATGATTTTGCGTGTAACCAAGACAAGACAACGATAGCCTCTGTGGTCAAGTGGGTACCCAAGAAAAACACAAGGAGTGAAGCGGGTTTGAAGTTTGTGAGCGGTGTGAAAGTGTGGGTAACAAAGACATCCAAAAACTCGTAGTTGAGAGTAAGATGGTGATATTTTAAAAAGTTTGGTAAATGGAATTTCATTTTTAATGGCGGTTGAGGGCAAGATATTTTTAAAAGATGTGTTTCCATGAGAAAGGCTTCCATCCAATTAATAGGAGGAAGTTTGGCCTGAAAAAAAAGAGTTCGTATAAGATTATTAATTGTTCTAAGCATGAGTTCAGATTTGCCATTTTGTTGTGACATTTTGGGACAAGAGAAACGAAAAAGTATGCCATTAGTATCAAACAAAGAATGCATATCTTTATTGTCAAATTAACCACCATGATCGCATTGAAAAGCCTTTATTTCACAATTAAATTGGGTTTTAAAGTAAGCCCGAAAATGTAAAAACTTTGTAAAACAATCACTTTTATGACATAACAGATAAACCCATATAAAATGTGAAAAATGGTCCAAAAATAATGTAATACTATATTCCACTAACACTCGGAATAGGAGAAGTCCATAAGTCCGAGTGGATAATGTCAAAAGCTGAATCAACAATAGAAGATGAACTAAGAAATGGGAGCTTAACATGTTTCCCAAGTTGACACGCATTTCATAAAGTAAAAGCTTTGGTTTTATTAAAAAAATAAAACCATTTGAACTAAGGACGCGTAAAGCATCTTTCCTTGGGTGCACAAGACGTTGATGCCACATGTATTGACTGGTAGATAAAAATGCAAACGTAGTGGATGGTGCTGTGAAAGTGGTGGGGTACAAGTCGCCAAAGCTATCACATCGAATTATGGGGTTTTGGGTCCGACGATCCTTCACAAGCAAAACCAAATTCGTCAAATTCAATACTACATTTATTATCTTTTGCAAGTTTGCGAACGAAAATGAGGTTTTTAATTATTTTGGGTGTGACAAGAACATTTTTAAGATCCAAAGGGCGATGTGGTGTGTTTAATGTACTATGTCCAGTGTTGGTGACGGGTATTGAAAAGCCGTCACCAACAAAGATAGATGGTATATTGTGCTAAGATTACCTGCGTCCGAAGTTAAATGTGAGGTTGCACTCGTATCCATGTACCACTCAGAAGCCCCTTTATCGTTAAAAGATAAAGTAGTGAATGCTTGAGGGAGATTAGCCGACTGATCCGGAGCAGGATTGTGAACAGTAAACACGGAACATGAATTGGCAATGGGATGAGCAGATGCAGCGTGGGGTGCAAACTGGGCCTGAGACCTATACTCTGTTGGGCCGGGCTGGAATGGTTGGTCTAGGTACCCAACAGGTGATCCAAACCCGGGTGGAGCAGGGGGTGGGGCATAGATGGGTGGGGCATAGTATCCGAAACCCGACGGGGCGGGTGATCCATACCCGTGAGGATATCCAGTAGGAAACGGGGCAGGTAGCTGGGACGGGTTTGGTAACTGGGCCGGGGCAGAGTATTGATTGTGGGTCTGACCATAAAAAAATTGCTCAATGGATTTGTTTTGTTGCCTAGTTTGACGGCCATCGTTGTATTGCCTACGAGTTTGATCAGGGGACTGAGTATTGCATGAATAAACCGACACTTGGTACCATACTAAAAATATCCTCGCTGGAAATTCCTACATAAATGTTGAACATTAGTATTAGGATTGCGAGTAGGAGTGTTACCGCGAGAAAAGAAGGCCGTATTCGATGAAGATGAGTCTTTGGAATTAGGCATATTAGGAGCTCGGTTAGGTCGCGTTTCTTCCATCTCGAGCATGGATCGTGTGTCAAGGAATGAGGGGAGAGGTTATATGAGTCTGATGAAGGTCGCAACGCGGTCAAACTTACCGCGAAGTCCGTTGATGGTGTGCATGACGAGAGTGCGTTCGACGATTGGTTGACCGATGTTTTCAAGGAGGCCGAATATGACCTTGAGTTTGTGACAGTAATCCGCCACTGAAAGATCTCTAATAGTAATATTACGAATGTCATCGTTTAACTGCACGGCTCGTGCGTCTTTGTTGCATTGAAACATGTCGTCTAAATCTTTCCATAGTTGTTGGGAAGTCTCGCTTTTCTTCATGACCATTTGAATTAACGGTTTGCTAATGGTGTTGTATATCCACTTCTTCACAAAGTTATCGTGTTTACGCATATTTTTATCGCCCGATCCTTTAGATACACCCGTCGAGGAATCCGTCTACTTCCCAAGTGATACAGTGCATTTCGAACATCCGTTTCCATTGCGTATAGTTTAATTCGTGTCGAGGGTCACCGAGATGTATGCCTTGATGTTGGTAATGTTAAAAGCCTTTTCAGATTCGGAACCAGAGCTCGAGTCATCGCCTGGCATGGTGCTGTTTAAGGGTAGGAGGATCGAACAAAAAAAGAGGGTTTATGAGATTATGGAGCGGTTGAAGCAAGCAAGAAAGGAAAGGGATTTTTCGAATTAGGGTTTGCGACTTAGGTTTCTTGAGCGACAGAGAAAGAAACCAAAACATAAAGTTTTTTTCTTTTTTTTTGATAAGGCAAGCAAAGTTTGTTAGAGTGATTTTAGGGAAGCCTCATTAAGGCTCCGAAACCATATTATGGTTATCAGTATTAGTGTAAAATGGTTGATGTGTTCTCATTAGATTAATCATATATAATATAATACATAACGGGCTTAGCCAATGGACTGATGCAATAATCTAAGGCCTATACAATATGATCTAATAGTTTCATGCATGTGATATGTAATGAACTGACTTATTTTATGTTCATATTATCACTCACTTTATCATCATTTTAATAACAAAATATCATATTATATATCACTAGAGCTTATTTTTTGCATGGTTTGTTAAATAGGTGATTTCTGAGGTGACAAATCTAAGAAAGGAAAAAGAAGACAGGAAACAAGGTTAATTAAGCTTAAAGACCATATATTCAGAAGACACATAATTTTACATGTTAGATCCTGATTTCCAGTCCTAGAAAACCCGAGACCAATATCATGCAACCAATAACGCTCATATCTATCAAACCACGGTTTCTACTTTGAAAATTAGTTCTTCACATAAAACCTAGGGTTTACATGAGCTGAGTTGTAAGATCGGTAACGTTCAGGCCACATCCCAATACATCAACACCCATAGGAAGACCATTCATCCAAGTTATGAAGCCTAACGTTCACTCACAAAATTTAATGGATTCTTTCCAAACTAAACTATACATTACCACCTTTTCTGGTTAAACCCTTTTCAGCACCACATATCTATCTAATATCCATAAAATCATTACTACATTTCACGTAACCTTAAAATACCGTTTGAAACCACTTACACCTTCATTTCCTGTCAAAACCCTAATTCAGGCCCTAGTGCGAAGTAAAATCAATGTTAAGCCACCATGTGCCACCAAAACCAAGGCACTAACAACTTACACGTTCAAGGAAGGCCCGAAGGGACTGTCCAATCTGTCACCGGGGTTGTCCAAACCTTCAATTTTGCATTGAACATGATATAGCCTTTTAGAAGTGATGTTTAACATACAATCTCCAACACTAGCTTGTGAAAGTCGCTTGCTAGTTTGTCTAAAATGTCACCAAGGATGTACAAACCGTTAGGAGGCTCAAGGGTACAAGTGGTGGAATCGTGAAGATTCTAAAAGCATGCATGAAACCCCTTTACACATTGATATCCAAAACGTCACCTTTCTACAACAAACTATCACTTGGGGATGGCATGAACCAACTTGTGTGGGTGCCACCTTTGTTTCCTAAAAATAGGTACTTCCATCCTCATTCCAAGACACACCGTTCCTCATTCTATCTTTGTTCTCTCTAGGAATTCTTTAGGTTGTAGGTAGTTTAGTGTAGCTTAGTTAGTACAACATGGAGCTACCCGCCAGTATTAAAGAACCATGGGAAGTTATCTTGCTACTCCGACTTATGATATCCGAAGGATATCAGCAAGTTGTTGGGGTGATGGTATTAACGAACCACTTTATCTAACATTCTCCCGGTAGTGCCATACATTGCGATTATAACACGAAGTTGCGTACTACTAAGGTGACAATGTCATAAAAGATACTATCACCTATATCCATCCTCGTCTGAAAGGCTTTCGGGGGCCGAACTCATGCAAGGCTGCCGAACTCGGGCTCGCGAATCCAAGTTTTTGCTTTGTTTTGTGAACTGAATTGATTAGATGAAGCTATGAAGTCTTAAAAGGGTACTTGAATAAAGATGTTTAAGTTCGGGGAGGATCCAAATTAAACATGAATAATCTTTCAGTAAATAATTCAGTTCGGGGGAAGATGTTAGTTCACCCGAACTGGCTGAAGTTCATCCGAACTGTTTTTAAGCTGAAGATAACTTAAGTCAACACAAGTCAATGTTGAATATATTAGTTCGGGGATGAAGACTTTGACTCCGAATTGAAGTGAACTTCCACAGAATTAAAATTAAGATGAAGACTCGTTGTTTAATTTAGTTTGTATGTTTAGATTTCTATAAATAGAGTGATAGGTTGATAGAATTAGAGGTCTTTGAACCCGGACTCATCTTGAGTGCCTTTGAGCTTAAACAGTTTGTTGTAACTGCATTTCCAACCAATTCACTTTATCAATGAAATCTAAACAATTCAGATCTAGATCTATCAAGATCCACAATTTCAATTACTTTCTTTGTTTCAATCAGGTCACGAGATTCCACATCATGACCTGTTTATTCAATTCACTGGTTAGAGAGCTTTCAGGACCTGTCAATTGGTATCAGAGCTAGACAAATCAATTGATACTGGCTAATCGATTTGACTTGATTTGAGTGATTTAGGTCAAACTATCAATGTTTGTTTGAAGCGAAGGAGTTTAATTTGAAATTGAAGAATATTATTGAAGATTATGTGAAGATTTTTGTGTTTCTAATGCATCTGTTGTTACACATATCATTTAGAAGATTGTTGGAGAATGAAGCTAATACACGAGTTATCAATTTGAGAAAAAGGTCTGATTTGATGCTTCAGATATGAAATCAGAGTGATAAATCAAGGTGTTCTACTGGTAGTGAAGACAACTGAAACTGTCAATGATCAAATTTTATGATAATGATAAAAGAACGAAGATTGCAATTTGATGTGACAACCGTCAAATTTCAGGTGCATTTTATACTCTATGTCTCTCATATTGTCCATCGTTGTCTTTAACTGTACATTTATCGGAAACGCGTCAGTGTGAGAATAACTCCCGGAATCGAATTATATAAGTCCTAATACCAAGAAAACATCTAATGAACTTTCCTAAGTTCATAACGTATCATAATTAAGAATTTTCAGTTAACGAAAAGGTCCAACGAAGCAAAACGTAAAAACGAAAAATCAGAATAATACTAAAAAAGTGGACCAGTGCGCCGCACACGCAATCAGTGCGACGCACTGGCTGGCAGGTTCAAAATTTTTTAAAGTTTTTATTTCTTGCCTCGTTTTTATAAAACCAACCACCAATAAAACTCTGGCTTAAACCATCATTTACTGAATTTGACAGTTCCCAGAGCCCTTCAACATCATTTCTTTATTTTCTTTTCATTTTCTCATTTTCATTTAACAAAAACAAACACACACACACACACACACACACACACACACACACACACACACACTAAAACTCTCTCAAGAAACTCCCCTAAATCCAGATATTTTCAGCCACTTAAACCCATATTTTAACCATCAAAAATCGTCCAAACCTTCAAGCAAGCAAGAAGGAATCAAGTCTAGTTCGGTTCAAGGCATTTTCACCACTTTTGGAGCTCTAAATCCTTCTAAAACTCCATCCATCCATTTTCATCCGGTAGAAATCACTCTTTTATCTTTATTTACTATTTTTACTTCTTGCATGGATGATCTATGGATTAAAAACAAGTTTTTACAAAGATTTGTGACATTTTATGGACAAAAACGAATTTTAACCGAATAACACTTTAGATCTATGTTTTTATGAATAAAGTTATGTACAAACTGTAAAAATGATGTTTTATGAAGATACTACTGGTTTCATGTTGAAATCTTTGGGTAACAAGTCGTTTTTGGCAAGAAAAACACAAAAACGGGAAAAGAAAGCAGGCAGTGCGCCGCACCCCTGCTCAGTGCGGCGCACCGGGCTGCTGTCCTTCCCGAAAATCGTCGTTTTGGTCGTTTAAAACTTATGTACGTGTTCTGGATTTTTGTTAATGACATTATGGGACTTAGATGAGTAAAATAATAATGTTGGTGACTTGTATTGAACTTTTTGGACTAAAATAGACTTGTTTAAATAAGATTATGTATATATATATATATATATATATATATGTTTTGTGAGATGGAAATGACTTTAGGTTTTGGACATGAAATTTGGGCGCGGTATCCTTAGGCATTCCGTGATTCTCGACTCTCATTTCCGACCGATTTCCGAGTTCTCTATCTTCGCAACCCGTGAGTTACATCCCCTTTACTTTTTGTATTTTACATAATTTTTGTGGGAAACATAAGATTATTTGTCTTGGAAATTTTTATGAACTTTTGAAACTCTTATGAACGTTTTGAAACTGTTATGAACTCTTGGAACACTGTATGAACTACTGATCTATTTTGGAAACTTTTAGAAAGTAATATGCGTAAAACATTTTATTGCCCCTATTGGGTTACTGGCTTGCCCCCGTTAATTGGCTATACCAAATTAAGGTTACTTGTATGCTGTTAGTAACTATGGGTATCGATACTTAGGAGAGGTCACTCCTTACTTGTGCTTCGCGACCTAAGTACATATTACTAAGTTCAGACGAACTCCATTTATATTGCAACTTTGGGGCGTGTTCTGACCAGTTAATCGGTTTAGTGTAAATCTTACGTTATATTATGCCAAGAGGTTGATACAAGAATTTAATTTAGTTACTTATTTATTTACGCATATACACCCTTTTAGCGATTGACTCCGCAATACTATTATGTTACAAGTATTGTTCAACTTGTGTTTGTTCGAACTTTTAAAGAATATATATATATATATATATATATATATATATATATATATATATATATATATATATATATATATATATATATATATATATATATATATCTTTAAGCGCCGCTCCACTCCGCTTCTTTTTCATTTATGAAACTCTTTACTTATATATACTTCACGGAAACTTTTGTCGAGAAACTCAAACTGTAACTCACTCACTACTTTATTGTAGTTGACACTTTATCTTATGTTTCAGGAAATTAAGTGTAAGGATGAAGTGCATGGCATGGACGAGTCAGGATGGTTGCGTGAGACTTACATTAAGAAAGACCTGTTTATTATTTTGGGAATTTTATTTGAAACTTTAATTTATGTATTTGTATTGAAACACTAAACTACTTGGTTGTTTTTGGGATTTGTGAACACTTTTATTTTAATTAATGACTTGAACCGTTATATTTTGTTATAACCCGTGTAATGGTATTCCATCATTTATGGGTTCAAACTTTAGCGAATTAATTTCGCGATTGCATGATTATTTTTAACTATGCATGACCTGATCACTAATGCCTAGTTCAAAATGAGTTATGCAATGACGGAACGTAATTACTATCGTCAACGGTTTTTGAGTCAAAAATTCCCGGTCTTATCATTCCCGATTCTCTCTTGACTGACCCGTGCATGCATTTCATTACACATTTTCCTTTACTATTATTTTGTTTCCCCGTACTTACGAAACTCCTTGTTCGCAGATCCGTCATGTCTCACTCTTCCCGTTCACGATCACCGTCTCGATCCCAGTCTCGTTCACTACCTAGAGCCACATCGTCTCGCGAGGCTTCTTAGGGCTACACCGCCTCGAAAAGCCAACGCCATCAGACTACCGATCCCACGGAGGACACCTCCATGGCGATCTCGAGCAGCATCGGGTCCAGCCCGAGGACTGTAATACCACCCCCTCCACCAGTACCCGTTGCCGCACCACCCCAGCACCAGGGGCCCCGTACCAGGCAGACCGCCTGTAAACAGGTCATCCTTCCGGGCCGCTTGCCGGACAGGATGGCCGGGCAGTAGGTCGGTCCGTCCACACCTACACCTTCACATCTTCCGTTCGGTCACCCGCATCCCGAGGCTCCACACACCTCCATGCTAGATCACTACACATGGGAGCGACAACTCGAGCGTGAAGAGATGCAGCGTGCCCGTGACGCTGAAGCAGCTAGGCAGAGGATGAAGCCTACCCTACAGCCTCCCCCTCCTTCCGTATTCTTGCACCTACACCGCGAGGTAAGGGGAATATCCGAGGAGGCCCAACAGCAAGGGCTTCTCCTCTGCGAGGTCTCCGACGCCGCGCATCGGTTGTCGGAACAGTCGTTGCGACACCTTGCTTCGGCTCAAGCCACAACACGGACGGTGCAGCGTCTGGTTGGGGCGTGTTTGATTATGGGGACCCTGTTGGCGGTTATTGTCGCCAAAATGTTTCTCGAGAAATGCCGCTAGTTATCTTCTTTTATTTATTGTACTGTAGGCTCGAGTTGTAATTTTCCATTGTACACAACTCAAAGCCATATCTATTTTATTTCCATATGTATTGTACTTGGACTTCATTTCTCATTATGAACTTTGTATTCAACGCTATTATTAATGAATTTATGGTTTACTCTTGCGTGTGAACCTTTCTCGTGTGAATCTCTTGAATCATTGTCGTGCGTGTACTATTTAATCTTTCTTATTACTCTTGCGTTACCATTATCATTGTTCATTAAACTAAATTATTATCATATTCCATTCGTGCGTTCTAAATTGGATCTCTTTTTCTGTTAACAGAATCATGCCTCCTAAGCGCTCCAATGCTAATTTGATTGCCGAGCAAGTTTCTGCTCAGTTGAATGCAACTATGCCCAACATGATCGCTCAGATCGCTGCCGGGATCAACGCTAACGTCAACAACAACCACCAGCAGCAACACCAGCAGGATCAGAACAATAACCAGAACAACAATCAAAACCAGCACCAAAACCCAAACCCCCTGCCTGCACCTACAAGAGTTTCATGGCCTGCAAGCCTAAGGAATTCGATGACACAACTGGTGATGTAGGACTCGTGTCCTGGTTTGAGAGTTTTGAGTCAGTTATGCACATCAGCAAGTGTATTGAGGCTGCCAAAGTGGAGTACGCCTCCTGCGTACTACACGGAAAGGCCCTGATAGAGGAGTACTGCCCCAAAGGGGAAATTAAGAAGCTCGAGGCAGAGCTCTGGGATCACACGATGATCGGAAACGACATCGAAGGGTACACTACCCGCTTCCATGAGCTGGCCCGACTGGTCCCGAGGCTGGTAACTCCTGAAGAAAACCGTATCGACCGCTATGTCTCCGGTCTCGTTCCTGGGATCCGGGGAATGGTCATCTCAGCTGAATCTCAAACTCTCCAGAGTGCCATCATCCTAGCTCACCGCCTCACTAGAAATCTTCTCACCGCTCGTGCATCTTCCAAGAAGGAGGTGAGAAAAGAAAATCTGATCAAACCCCCAGGAGGAGCAACAGAAACACGAAGAAGAAAACCACCCGCAATTTCGCGGTGACAGCTGTAGGACCACCACCACCACCAACTAGAGCCCGAACCTACACGGGGATGAACCCCAAGTGCAACAAGTGCAACTTCCACCACCACGGGAACTTCCCGGTGTGCTTAAAATGCCAAAAGGTAGGGCACTTTGCTAGATATTGTACGGAGAAGGTAATAGTCCCAGGTCAAAAGCCGGTGTGCTTCGAGTGCGGGAGTGATCAGCACTTCCGGAACGCTTGTCCAAGACTCCAGAACACCCAACCAAACCAAGGCGGGCGAGGTCGAGGACGTGCCTTCGCACTTACAACTGAGGAAGCAAGCCCGGATCCAAACGCGGTGAACGGTACGTTTCCTGTAAATAACCACTATGCATCAGTATTGTTCGATTCAGGGGCTGAGCGAAGCTTCGTATCCTTAGAGTTTAGACCCCTCATTAACTTAGGATCTAAAGTTCTCAAGGATAGCTTCACCATAGAATACGCTAACGGTAAAGAGTTCGAAGCTAAGGATATAAACATAGGATGTTCTATATGCCTATCCGATAAAACCTTCCCCATTGACTTAATCCAAATCGAGCTGAAAAGCTTTGACGTAATCGTCGGAATGGACTGGCTATTTCGTTTCCGAGCCGAGATCGTCTGTTTCGACAAACTTATTCGTATCCCTCTCTCAAACAATGAAACTCTAGTTGTTCAAGGAGACAAACCAGGACGGCAACTCCGTATCGTGTCCTCCATGAAAATGCGCAAGTACCTCGTGAAGGACTGTGACGCATTCCTCGCTCACGTTGTCGAACGTAAACCCAAGGAGAACCGAGTACAAGATATCCCAGTAGTCAAGGATCACCCTGAAGTCTTTCTCGAAGATTTACCCGGGCTACCGCCACATCGAAAAGTGGAATTCCGGATAGACCTAGTTCCTGGCGCAACACCGGCCGCCAAGACACCGTATCGTCTGGCCCCACAGGAAATGCAAGAGCAATCGAAACAGCTACAGGAACTCGTGGATCACGGTCTTATTCGTCCAAGCTCGTCCACCTGGGGAGCCCCAATACTCTTCGTTAAAAAGAAAGACGGATCCTTTCGTATGTGCATCGACTACCGTGAACTGAACAAGCTGACCGTCAAGAACCGATACCCACTCCCGAGGATCGATGATCTGTTCGACCAGTTGCAGGGTGCAACTTATTTCTCAAAAATTGACCTCCGTTCGGGTTATCATCAGGTTCGTGTCAGTGAGACCGACATCCCAAAAACCGCCTTTCGAACTCGTTACGGTCATTACAAATTCCTCGTTATGCCATTGGGTCTGACCAACGCACCAGCGGTGTTCATGGATTTGATGAACAGGGTGTGTAGACCATATTTGGACAAATTTGTGATCGTATTCATCGACGACATCCTTATCTACTCGAGAAACAAAGAGGACCACACGAAACACCTGAAACTTATCTTAGAACTCCTCCGAGATCAGAAACTGTACGCCAAATTCTTGAAGTGCGAATTTTGGCTCCAGGAAGTACATTTCCTTGGTCATGTGGTTAATCAAGAAGGAATCCATGTAGATTCGGCTAAGATCGAAGCGATCGAGAAATGGCAAGCCTCGACGACTCCTACGGAAATCCGTCAATTTCTAGGGTTGGCCGGCTATTATCGAAGGTTCATCGAGAATTTCTCGAAGATCGCTAAGCCACTCGCCGAGCTCACTCAGAAGGACAAGGATTTTGTTTGGGGTACAAAACAAGAGGAATCCTTCCATATTCTCAAATACCAGCTCTGCCACGCACCGATTTTGTCCCTACCAGAGGGTACGGATAACTTCGTGGTATTCTGCGATGCATCCCATCAAGGACTTGGGTGCGTCCTTATGCAGAAGGTTAAGGTCATCGCCTACGCTTCAAGGCAACTTAAAGTGCACGAACAGAACTACACCACACACGACCTAGAGCTGGGAGCCGTCGTGTTCGCTTTAAAGATCTGGAGACATTATCTGTATGGTACTAAGTGCACGGTTTTCACGGATCATAAGAGCCTTCAACACATTCTAGATCAGAAGATGCTCAACATGAGGCAAAGGAGATGGATCGATCTGCTGAGCGACTACGATTGCGAGATCAAATATCACCCGGGTAAGGCAAACGTAGTAGCAGATGCCCTGATTCAGAAGGAAAGAGTAAGACCATCTCGGGTTAGAGCATTAGGTATCCAGATTCAGACAAATCTTCAAACGCAAATCGCCGAGGCTCAGCGAGAAGCATTGAAACCCGAGAACTTAAAGGATGAGACGTTGCACAATCATGAGAAGGAATTTGAACTCAAATCCGATGGAATCCACTACTTCAAGGGCCGAGCATGGATTCCGAGATCGGAAGACCTACGTAAACTTATTTTGGACGAGGGCCACCGTTCCCGATACTCCATCCACCCAGGGTCCGACAAGTTGTACAAGGACCTTCGGGAACATTATTGGTGGCCGAGAATGAAGAAAGATTTCGCTTGTTACGTAGCAAAATGCCTCACTTGCTCGAAGGTCAAGGCGGAATATGAGAAGCCCTCAGGTCTACTGCAACAACCGGAGATTCCTATGTGGAAATGGGGACAAATCTCCATGGATTTCATCACCAAGTTGCCCCGGACGGCAAAGGGTAACGACACAATTTGGGTAATTGCGGATCGATTGAAAAAGTCTGCTCATTTCCTACCTGTACGAGAGAGCCACTCAATGAGGTCATCTCTCGCCACGGAACACCTCTCTCCATTATCCCCGACAGGGATAGTCAATTTACGTCCCGCTTTTGGAACGCACTTCAGAAATCGTTTGGGACGCGACTAGACCTTAGTACCGCTTACCACCCCAAGACCGATGGTCAGAGTGAGAGGACGTTCCAAACATTTGAGGATATGCTAAGAGCATGCGTAGTTGACTTTGGAGGAAGTTGGGATGAGGTCTAGTTTTCCTACAACAACAGCTACCACGCTAGCATCAAGTGCGCTCCGTTCGAGGCATTATATGGACGTAAGTGCCGGTCGCCGCTGTGTTGGCTAGAAACCGGCGATCGACAACTCACAAGGCTCGACATCGTCCAAGAAACCATCGACAAGATTACTACCATCGGAGAACGACTATAGACGTCCCGTACCCGACAGAAGAGGTACGCCGATAACCGAAGGAAGCCCCTCGAGTTCCAAGTTGGCGATCGTGTGCTTCTCAAAATATCGCCATGGAAGGGGGTAGTTCGCTTCGAGAAGCGCGGCAAGCTAAGCCTGAGGTATACCGGACCATTCGAAGTCATCGAGTGTATCGGCCTTGTGGCATATCGACTCCAACTCCCGCAGATTCTTTCCTAAGTTCATAACGTATCATAATTAAGAACATTCAGTTAACGAAAAGGTCTAACGAAGCAAAACGTAAAAACGAAAAATCAGAAAATACTGAAAAAGTGGACCAGTGCGCCGCACAGGCAATCAGTGCGACGCACCGGTTGGCAGATTCAATTTTTTTTTAAGTTTTTATTTCTTGCCTCGTTTTTATAAAACCAACCACCAATTAAACTCGGGCTTAGACCATCATTTACTGAATTTGACAGTCCACAAAGCCCCTCAACATCATTTCTTTATTTTCTTTTCATTTTCTCATTTTCATTTAACAAACACACACACACACACACACACACACACACACACACACACACACATACACACACACACACACACACACACACACACACACACACACACACACACATACACACACACACACACACACTAAAACTCTCTCAAGAAACTCCCCTAAATCCAGAGATTCCCAGCCACTTAAACCCATATTTTAAACATCAAAAATCGTCCAAACCTTCAAGCAAGCAAGAAGGAATCAAGTCTAGTTTGGTTCAAGGAATTTTCACCACTTTAGGAGCTCTAAATCCTTCTAAAACTCCATCCATCCATTTTCATCCGGTAGAAATCACTCTTTTATCTTTATTTATTGTTTTTACTTCTTGCATGGATGATATATGGATTAAAAACAAGTTTTTACAAATATTTGTGACATTTTATGGACAAAAACGAATTTTAACCGAATTACACTTTAGATCTATGTTTTTATGAATAAAGTTATGTAGAAACTGTAAAAATGATGTTTTATGAAGAAACTACTGGTTGCATGTCGAAATCTTTGGGTAACAAGTCGTTTTTGGCAAGAAAAACACAAAAACGGGAAAAGACAGCAGGTAGTGCGCTGCACCCCTGCTCAGTGCTGCGCACCGGGTTGTTGTCCTTTCCGAAAATCGTTGTTTTGGTCGTTTAAAACTTATGTACGTGTTCTGGATTTTTGTTAATGACATTATGGGACTGGGATGAGTAAAATAATAATGTTGGTGACTTGTATTGAACTTTTTGGACTAAAATGGACTTGTTTAAATAAGATTATGTATATATATATATATATATATATATATATATATATATATATATATATATATATATATATATATATATATATATATATATATATATATATATATATATATATATATATATATATATATATATATATATATATATATATATATATATATATATATATATATATATATATATATATATATATGTGTTTTGTGAGCGGGAAATGACTTTAGGTTTTCGACATGAAATTTGGGCGCGGAAGCGCTGCGCATATTTTGTTAGAAAACCTACACAATTTCAGCAACCAAAACATGTCTATCATAATAATAATAACGTTAACTATGGACTTTTCGGACTAAATATAACGTTAACCGCTTCGGACCATTTTTGGGACAATATTAAACTTGACACTTAAAGTTTGACTAAAAAATTATCTATTATATTTTATAAAGTAACATAATGGGATAATAACACTTGGACAACCTTGGTATCCTTAGGGATTCCGTGATTCCCGGCTCTTATTTTCGACCGACTTCCGAGTTCTCTATCTTCGTAACCCGTGAGTTACATCCCCTTTACTCTTTGTATTTTAAATAATTTTTGGGGGAAACATAAGATTATTTGTCTTGGAAATTTTTATGAACTTTTGCAACTTTTATGAACGTTTTGAAACTGTTATGAACTCTTGGAACACTGTATGAACTACTGATCTATTTTGGAAACTTTGTGAAACTCATATGCGTAAAACATTTTATTGCCCCATTGGCTTACTGGCTTTCCTCCGTTAATTGGCTAAACTAAATTAAGGTTACATGTATGCGAAACCAACCCTTGATGAGAATATAAACTCCGTAAGTGCTTACTATCAGGTTTTGGACAAAGAGTACAAAGTGCCCCGTTTTTAGTTCAGTTCATTAAACACTAATAGCCGTTAGTAACTATGGGTATCGATACTTAGTAGAGGTCACTCCTTACTTGTGCTTCGCGACCTAAGTACATATTACTAAGTTCAGACGAACTCCATTTATATTGCAACTTTGGGGCGTGTTCTGACCAGTTAATCGGTTTAGTGTAAATCTTACGTTATATTATGCCAAGAGGTTGATACAAGAATTTAATTTAGTTACTTATTTATTTACGCATATACACCCTTTTAGCGATTGACTCCGCAATACTATTATGTTACAAGTATTGTTCTACTTGTGTTTGTTCGAACTTTTAAAGTATATATATATATATATATATATATATATATATATATATATATATATATATATATATATATATATATATATATATATATATATATATATATATATATATATATATATATATATATATATATAAGCGCCGCTCCGCTTCTTTTTCATTTATGAAACTCTTTACTTATATATACTTCAAAGAAACTTTTGTCGAGAAACTCAAACTGTAACTCACTCACTACTTTATTGTAGTTGACACTTTATCTTATGTTTCAGGAAATTAAGTGTAAGGATGAAGTGCATGGCATGGACGGGTCAGAATGGTTGCGTGAGACTTATATTGGGAAAGACTTATTTATTATTTTGGGAATTTTATTTGAAACTTTAATTTATGTATTTGTATTGAAACACTAAACTACTTGGTTGTTTTTGGGATTTGTGCACACTTTTATTTTAATTAATGACTTGAACCGTTATATATTGTTATAACCCGTGTAATGGTATTCCAGCTCTTCGCACTTCGTGTTTCCGCTATAGCGGGGTGTGACAGTTGATTATGTGATGAAGAAAAAAAATGTTTTGAATAACATGTTTCTTTAAAACTGGATGAACTTGTAATTAAGTTCATGATTCAGAGGTATAATGATGATCTACATGTTTAACTCAATTGGAGACTTGATGATTCTGGTTGAAGATTCTGCAACTGAGAGGGAGATTGTTTGTATTTATCATGAAGAAGATGTGTAGTTAAAGCAAATCATTTTCTTGCTGAAAAAGGTCAACAAGGATCTATGATCAGTATGAAGTGGCAAGTGTTCCAGAGGTTACTTCGAAGAGTAAGTGTAGAGAGATTATGGAATTACTTGCTTCTATCATATGAGTCATTTCACTTGGGAAATCTGATGTTGGCATATGATGGGTAGAAAAGTGCTTTTGCTGCTGATTGAGTGTTGAGTATCAGATTATGGATAATCAATAAGAAGAATTGAATGAAGCTAACCATGGAGAATCACAAGATAAACATAATTAAGATTCATAGCATCATCAAATTGGGAGATTGTTGGGAACTAAATTGAGATCAAGCTATGAAGTCTTCATAGGGTACTTGAATAAAGATGTTTAAGTTCGGGGAGGATCCGAATTAAACATGAATAATCTTTCAGTGAAGAATTCAGTTCGGGGGAACATGTTAGTTCACCCGAGCTGACTGAAGTTCATCCGAACTGTTTTTAAGCTGAAGATAACGTAAGTCAACACAAGTCAACGTTGAAGATATTAGTTTGGGGATGAAGACTTTGACTCCGAATTGAAGTGAACTTCCTCAGAATTAAAATTAAGATGAAGACTCGTAATTTTAATTAAGTTTGTGTGTTTAGATTTCTATAAATAGAGTTATAGGTTGATAGAATTAGATGTATTTGAGACTCATCTTGAGTGTCGTTGAGCTTAAACAGTTTGTTGTAACTGCATTTCCATCTAATTCACTTTATCAATGAAATCTAAACAGTTTAGATATAGATCTATCAAGATCCACAGTTTCAATTACTTTCTTTGTTTCAATCAGGTCTTGAGATTCCGCATCATGATCTAAATGTTCAATTCACTGGTTAGAGAGCTTTCAGGACCTGTCACTATGCTTTTTCGGTTAATGCCTAACAACTTTCAGTTTTATTTTTTGGTAATTCAAAGTTGTTACGATTTTGCTTTAATGGCTCGTTAATGTCATTAAATAGGCTTTAAACCAAAAATGCTTCCCTTAAGCCTATAAAACCGAAAGCTTTGACTTAGCTTCCAACACACCTTTTCTCCTCTCTTTCTTTGACAGCAAACAAGTATTTTCCGATTGAAGTTTCATGCAAGTAGTCGATCCCCGACAGTACAACTGCTCCGCCATTGTACCCTGGGAAACAAAACCCGTGATGGCACACATAATTTGTTTTAAGGGAATCGTTTTTATCACGACCCTTGACTATTTAAAAATTCGTTACACATTTATGTTTTTATTTACTAATATTATTTACGTTCGTTTAGTCCAGTCGAGTATTGTTATTTTATTTAATATTTTTTGTAATTTTGTTTAAACATAAACGGTATTCATTCCCACAATTACAAACATGTATAAAATTAATTTATAACATCACATTCTTTTTATTAAATCATGTATTTTCAAAAACATGGAATGATTCAATGTTTAAACAACTAATCCTCTTTTTGTTAAAATGCACAATCCACCAACAAATTATATATTTTTATATAGTAAAACAAGTAAGTTACAGGATCACTTGTTACAAACTATATATCCCCTAAATCAATATTTTCCTAATTATCTAACTAGTCAAATATCCCAATGCAATAAGCAAAATATAACGAACTTTACGAATAATATATTTTTAGGTAATGACTCTTTTATCTTGTAAAATGTTTTAACAAGATTTGAACCTGGTACTTTTCATTTTTGGCGTGACTACACTGGAAGTTTGTTGTCTCCTTCTAATTGGAACGATCATGATAGATTGGATCAAATGCGAAAGGTTGCCAAACGAATACGAGAAATTTTATCAACGACCACGCGTTACAACTTATGTCACGACAAAGAGAAAAGGGTACATTCTCCTCTCTTAGCAAATAAGAAAATTGAGTTGGATAAGAAGTTGCCAACTAACTCCGAATTGGTATCAAGGCTGTCAAATGAAAATGCTAAACTTTTTAATGAAAATTCTAAGCTTTCAAATGAAATTCAAAATTTGAACCTTATCAATTCCAAATTCAACGAGTTTAAAGAGTTAACAACTTTTTTGAAGGAGAAATATGACTAAAGTGTGTTTAATATTCAAATTCTTACAAATGAACTTAATGAAAAATTTGATTTTATATATACACTTAAAAAGGAAAGAATGAATGAAAGGATGAATGAAAGTTCTAAAAGAATGGATTTAAGAAAAGAACTAGAAAATGAAAGAATGGAGAACATACGTGTTAAAGATAATCTTATGCTTTTAAGAAAACAAATTGAAGATTATAAAACAGAAATTAAATCTTTAAAATCACAAGCACTTGAAGTTGAAAATAGAAATGAAAATTTAAAGCGAAATGGTTTGAGAGAACAAACAACTCAATTCGTTTTTCCAAATAAACGGAAAGAGTTTCGATTTTTTAATCCACAAGAAGGTTTGGGTGATGATAATCCAAAGTATCCAAAGAAAGCTATGTATCATGCTCCCGGTCTTTAAAATACAACATCTTCGTGAAATGCAAATGTTACAATGGATTTCATTAGATCATCAAAAGAAATTGAAGAACAAGAGGATGAAAAACGACCAATTTAGAATACAACACAAATATCTTTTGATTACAATTCATTAAATCAGAGTTACAAAACTAGGAAAATTCCTCTTTTGGATGATTACTTTCCAAGTTATACCGAAAAGGAACTTCATTCCAATGATGTTTTGGAACAAGTTGTTTTTCAAAAAATATACGTTCCAACTCTTATTTTAGAAAAACAATTTTCGGAACTTGAACAAGCATTGGAATGTCGAACTAATTACTTTGAGAATGAAAAATGTAACTTTTTAGAGAAAATTGCGTCTCTTGAAAAAGCATCACTTGATATATCTTCAACTTCAGATGACAAATCTTCTTTGAAAAAGATGGTTAAAATTACCTCAATCTCAAAACAAGAATCTTCAAAGTCTTTCTCCTCAAATGACCAATCTCTTGCTAAAATATCATTTCTTCAAAATGCTTTACCTTCAAAAGAAAAGGATATTGAAGCTTTACGAATTTTTTTTTGATTTAGTGTGGAAAATGAATGGTTTCGTTTAACCAAAAGCACCAATCACTTCACATGAGGAGAAACAAAAATCTAAACTTTTTGAAAAAGATTCGAAAAAAAGATGTTAAGGTTCCATTGAAGGTTTACAACGGTGAATCTTCCAAAACATTTTCAAAAGTGATTTCTTTGAGTACTTATTCTTTACCGAAAAAGAGTCAAAAGTAGTCTCCGAAATCACAAACTAAGGGACCTTTTACACCACCTTTGAGAACTTCGAGTGTGAAATCAACAATCATATCACATTTTAAATATTCAGATCAAAAAGAAGCACTTTGTACTCCAATGACCAAAAAGGAAAAGAAATCATTCACTTATTCAATACCTGAGTTATTTGAATTTGCATCATCACATTTTAAATATTCGGTGCAAAGTATGAATACTTTTGTTTCTCAAATTAAAAAACGAACATCAATGAATTCATTCAAATCAAAGAAACAATTGTTTTCAAATGTACCATCAAATGAATCAAAAATGGTACATTCATCAAATGATTTTGTCCCAATAACTCCTTCACCAACTCATGAACGAAAATGGATTCCAAAGTCTCTACCAACTTCAAACACAAACACACCGATTTAAAAATCAACTACCTCAAATGTGTGTTTACCGGAGAAATGGAAGTCATATTCTTTGCACATAATTAATACGACTTATATATAGTTTTCGAACAAAGCTGACCAACAAGGACCCAAAATGCAATAGGTACCAAAAGAAGTTTGTTTTTATTGTGCAGAAACGTAGGTTTTCACGATGACTTCAAAACAATTTAGTTCTGGACTCGAACTTCATTGAAGTGCTTACATGAGATATCAAAAGGATTGGAACACGACAAATTCGTAACAAGACGGTTGCGGAATCGTGATTACAAGAGGGAGCATTCATGTTGTGACAACCGGCTTAAACACAGGTCGAGTTCTTCATCTATTAAAGTCAACCACATACTTATGATACTTGACATAACTAATCGCATGTGTCACGTAGTTACGTAAGCATAACCTATTAAGCTAAGCTCTTTGTAACTCATGCAAAGCTTTCTAACGTAGATTTTATGTTACATAAAATTTAAATGTGTGTGTCTCGGAATCGGAATCGAATCAATAAACGAACCCTAATACTAATAAAATATAGCATGAACTTTTCTAAGTCATTGCAAAACAATCGTAAACTCTAAACAACGCATGTACGTAACGATAACGCAAACGAAAAACGAGGAAACCCGGAAAATAGCGTGGTGCGCCGCACCTATACACTGGTGCGACGCACCATAGACAGATACACATTTTTTTATTATTATCTTTGATTAGTCATGGTTAGTTGTTTAAACAATTTCCATTTTTCCTAACCGTGGCAAGTACTCAACAAACACAGAAATGACTCATTAAGAGACATTTTTATATCATCACAAACTTAATTTCATAACGCTCTTTACACAGATTCATATCACATCCAAAATCATACACACCCTTTGAACAAGTAATTTGTAAAAGGTTTTCAAGGAGATTGTAGTGTTTTTGGGTTAATTTGGTTAAGCAAGGAAAGGTTTTGGGCAAGGAAATCTTGTGTTATTAATCAAGACTCAAAGCTACAATATCATTTTGGGTATATTTTATGTTAATTTCTTTTAATCTTTGTTTAAACATAATATGATTTTGTAATAAGTTACATGTTATTGTGATAATTTGGGTGTAAAATGATTATTGAACATAGATATAAATCATAATTTATGAAACCTACAACGATATTCTATAAATACTACTTTACAATTGTTATTGCAAACTTTATTTTTTAAACGTTATTTACAAGTTTTGCATGTTTAAAACAAGATACTCTTATACTTGAAACTTATACTTTATACATGGACTGTATACGCTTGAACTTACATTGTCGTTAAACTTAAAACTTTTGTTCGTCATGTTGTATAACATGTACGTGTGGTACCACTAAAATTCCAGATACTTCCAAGTGACATTAGTTGTTATTAATCCCTTTGGAAAGGACCGTTAGTAATTGTGGATAGCGCTATTAGGGTAGTTAGACCCTCACAACAACGTCAAATAACGATTGTGCACAATTATTAATTGGGTAGGCTTTGAGGCTTAGCAACGAAACATTGAACAATACGATAGGATTGTCAGATAACCGTACACTATGTGGTCAATACATACTTACTTTAAACTTATGCCACGTTACCTAGTTTGGTACAATGCGCAAAATATATACTTATACTTTACGCAAACGTTATGTGCGTCAAAACTTTATATGCTTATACTAAACATTGTAGCTCACTAACCACGTCACCCGTAGGTAACTTTTTACTCGTGTTTTCTAAAAATGAGTAAGTTGTTGGTTATGCTTGTAAGATACAAATGACTTAAGCGGGTGTTTGGCTGAATGATTTCGAGATTAGGTAATGGCTTGGCGGGTTAGAGTTGAACGTTTGTACTTTGTAAACATGTTGTAAACTTAAACTTATGTTGTTTTGTAAACTTTGAATGGTTGTTTTATATATATCAAAAACTTGGTACTTATCTATACACTTGCGTAATGAAAACCTCGTTCTTCACATCCCGTGTTTCCACTTTAGCGGGGTGTGACACATGTTATATCTAACATTTGGGGAAGCATGTTTGAAAAACGACTTAACTTATGTTTTCAACGTGCTCACAACGACTTCTAAACACACGGTTTAGGACTCAATCTTCAAAACGACTTCTAAAAACGATATTCTTTAAATGCTACTTTACAATTGTTATTGTAAACTTTATTTTATAAACGTTATTTATAACTTTTGCATGTTTAAAATGAGATACTCTTATACTTGAAACTTATACTTTATACATGGATTCTATACGCTTGAACTTACATTGTCGTTAAACTTAAAACTTTTGTTCGTCATGTTGTATAACATGTACGTGTGGTAGCACTAAAATTCCCGATACTTCCAAGTGACATTAGTTGCTATTAATCCCTTTGGAAAGGACCGCTAGTAATTGTGGATAGCGCTATTAGGGTAGTTAGACCCTCACAACAACGTCAAATAACGATTGTGCACAATTATTAATTGGGTAGGCTTTGAGGCTTAGCAACGAAACATTGAACAATACGATAGGATTGTCAGATAGCCGTACTCTATGTGGTCAATACCTGCATACTTGAAAGTTATGTCACGTTACCTAGTTTGGTACAATGCGCAAAGTATATACTTATACTTTACGCAAACGTTATGTGCGTCAAAACTTTATATGCTTATACTAAATATTATAGCTCACTAACTACGTAACCCGTAGTTAACTTTTTACTCGTGTTTTCAGAAAATGAGTAAGTTGTTGGTTATGCTTGTAAGATACAAATGACTTAAGCGGGTGTTTGGCTGAATGATTTCAAGATTAGGGAATGGCTTGGCGGGTTCGAGTTGAACGTTTGTACTTTGTAAACATGTTGTAAACTTAAACTTATGTTGTTTTGTAAACTTTGAATGGTTGTTTTATATATATCAAAAACTTGGTACTTATCTATACACTTGCGTAATGAAAACCTCGATCTTCACATCCCGTGTTTCCACTTTAGCGGGGTGTGACACATGTTATATCTAACATTTGGGGAAGCATGTTTGAAAAACGACTTCACGTATGTTTTCAACGTGCTCACAACGACTTCTAAACACACGGTTTAGGACTCAATCTTCAAAACGACTTCTAAAAACGATATTCTTTAAATGCTACTTTACAATTGTTATTGTAAACTTTATTTTATAAACGATATTTATAAGTTTTGCATGTTTAAAACGAGATACTCTTATACTTGAAACTTATACTTTATACATGGATTGTATACGCTTGAACTTACATTGTCGTTAAACTTAAAACTTTTGTTCGTCATGTTGTATAACATGTATGTGTGGTACCACTAAAATTCCCGATACTTCCAAGTGACATTAGTTGCTATTAATCCCTTTGGAAAGGACCGTTGGTAATTGTGGATAGCGCTATTAGGGTAGTTAGACCCTTACAACAACGTCAAATAACGATTGTGCACAATTATTAATTGGGTAGGGTTTGAGGCTTAGCAACGAAACATTGAACAATACGATAGGATTGTCAGATAGCCGTACACTATGTGGTCAATACCTCCATACTTGAAAGTTATGTCACGTTACCTAGTTTGGTACAATGAGCAAAATATATACTTATACTTTACGCAAACGTTATGTGCGTCAAAACTTTATATGCTTATACTAAACATTGTAGCTCACTAAGTACGTCACCGGTAGTTAAATTTTTACTCGTGTTTTCAGAAAATGAGTAAGTTGTTGGTTATGATTGTAAGATACAAATGACTTAAGCGGGTGTTTGGCAGAATGATTTCGAGATTAGGGAATGGCTTGGCGGGTTCGAGTTGAACTTGTTCTTTGTAAACATGTTGTAAACTTAAACTTATATTGTTTTGTAAACTTTGAATGGTTGTTTTATATATATCAAAAACTTGGTAATTATCTATACACTTGCGTAATGAAAACCTCGATCTTCACATCCCGTGTTTCACTTTAGCGGGGTGTGACACATGTTATATCTAACATTTGGGGAAGCATGTTTGAAAAACGACTTTACGTATGTTTTCAACGTACTCACAACGATTTCTAAACACACGGTTTAGGACTCAATCTTCAAAACGACTTATAAAAACGATATTCTTTAAATGCTACTTTACAATTGTTATTGTAAACTTTATTCTATACACGTTATTTATAACTTTTGCATGTTTAAAACGAGATACTCTTATACTTGAAACTTATACTTTATACATGGATTGTATACGCTTGAACTTACATTTTCGTTAAACTTAAAACTTTTGTTCGTCATGTTGTATAACATGTACGTGTGGTACCACTAAAATTCCCGATACTTCCAAGTGACATTAGTTCCTATTAATACCTTTGGAAAGGACCGCTAGTAATTGTGGATAGCGCTATTAGGGTAGTTAGACCCTCACAACAACGTCAAATAACGATTGTGCACAATTATTAATTGGGTAGACTTTGAGGCTTAGCAACGAAACATTGAACAATACGATAGGATTGTCAGATAGCCGTACACTATGTGGTCAATACCTGCATACTTGAAAGTTATGTCACATTACCTAGTTTGGTACAATGCGCAAAGTATATACTTATACTTTACGCAAACGTTATGTGCGACAAAACTTTATATGCTTATACTAAACATTGTAGCTCACTAACTACGTCACCCGTAGTTAACTTTTTACTCGTGTTTTCAGAAAATGAGTAAGTTGTTGGTTATGCTTGTAAGATACAAATGACTTAAGCGGGTGTTTGGCTGAATGATTTCGAGATTAGGGAATGGCTTGGCGGGTTCGAGTTGAATGTTTGTACTTTGTAAACATGTTGTAAACTTAAACTTATGTTGTTTTGTAAACTTTGAATGGTTGTTTTATATATATCAAAAACTTGGTACTTATCTATACACTTGCGTAATGAAAACCTCGATCTTCACATCTCGTGTTTCCACTTTAGCGGGGTGTGACACATGTTATATCTAACATTTGGGGAAGCATGTTTGAAAAACGACTTCACGTATGTTTTCAACGTACTCACAACGACTTCTAAACACACGGTTTAGCACTCAATCTTCAAAACGACTTCTAAAAACGATATTCTTTAAATGCTACTTTACAATTGTTATTGTAAACTTTTTTTATAAACGTTATTTATAAGTTTTTCATGTTTAAAACGAGATACTCTTATATTTGAAACTTATACTTTATACATGGATTGTATACGCTTGAACTTACATTGTCGTTAAACTTAAAACTTTTGTTCGTCATGTTGTATAACATGTACGTGTGGAACCACTAAAATTCCTGATACTTCCAAGTGACATTAGTTGCTATTAATCCCTTTGGAAATGACCGCTAGTAATTGTGGATAGCGCTATTAGGGTAGTTAGACCCTCACAACAACGTCAAATAACGACTGTGCACAATTATTAATTCGGTAGGCTTTGAGGCTTAGCAACGAAACATTGAACAATACGATAGGATTGTCAGATAGCCGTACACTATGTGGTCAATACCTGCATACTTGAAAGTTATGTCACGTTACCTAGTTTGGTACAACGCGCATTAACAAAACTTATATACTTATACTTTATGCAAACATTATGTTCGTCAAAACTTTAAATGCTTATACTAAACATTGTAGCTCACTAACTACGTTACCCGTAGTTTTTTTTACTCGTGTTTTTAGGAAACGAGTAAGTTGCTGGTTATGCTTGTAAGATACAAATGACTTAAGCGGGTTTTTGGCTGGATGATTTCGAGATCAGGGAATGGCTTGGCGGGTTGGAGTTGAACGTTTGTACTTTGTTAACATGTTGTAAACTTAAACTTATGTTGTTTTGTAAACTTTGAATGGTTGCTTTATATATATCAAAAACTTGGTACTTATCTTTACACTTGCGTAATGACAACCTCGCTCTTCACATCCCGTGTTTCCGTTTTAGCGGGGTGTGACAAACTTGGTATCAGAGCCAAAGTTATAGTGAATACCGATTTTCAAAATCAAACTATAACCAGTTTTCTAAAAGAAGGATTTTATTTACCCAAAACGTGAAAGCATTGTCTAAACTTAAATTATTCGGAGCCTGATACTCTACGAATAATTTAACCTAAATTATGCTAGAACGGGATTCGTAACCATTTTAAACGAACATTCCCTGGGATTCTTGAAATCAGATCCGTATGAACTTGATGCTAAACTTAAGATACACTATATGCTTCGCTTATTACTAACGTTGACGTAAGTCGTAGTACTAATTCAACTCATTTCATGTCTAGGCTATGCCGAATGGAAAAAAGTTAGCGTTATCTGATGACGAATCCGAGTCTTCTTACGGAACACAATCACGCTCAAGGATTTAGGAGCCGATACTACCTCCGACTCAGTCTGTGCCGACTTATTCAACACCGTATCGAAGAATTGCTAGAATGAGGACGGGTCCTCGCGGCCCGATGCCGACTCTGTCTCCTCTCCGTCAGAACGGGGAAGGATGCTCACGACACCCGACTCACTCTACTCGGCGTTGACCAGATCCTTACTCGAGGCCTCAAACGGTGACAGAAAGGTATTCTTTCAAGAATGCTATGCGTGAGGTTCGAGAGCGACAAGCCGATGGTAGACCTGTGAGGGATATGCTACCGCTACCTAGCCCACGAGGATTGACTCCCGACGAGATACGTGGGCAATGCAACATGTCTGTTGATCTTTGTGGATTCACACAGGTAGTGTTGGAGCACACTACCCAGATACAGAACTTGTATGTCGATATGCTGCACACGGAAATGATGGCGCGTAGGGCAATCCAAATGAATCGTTGGTGGATGTTGATATGTTTTGTGTTGATGTTTCTTATAGTTTTAATGGTCGTACGTAAGATTTAGATGTTGTTGGTTGATATATTTTGGTTGCAACTGGTAGTTGTAGTTGGTTGTAGACGTAGTAGTTGATGTACGACAATGGTCGGAGATGTTAATTTTTGGTTGTAAAAATGTACAAACATCGAATTTTGAAGCGTGATATATATATATATATATATATATATATATATATATATATATATATATATATATATATATATATATATAAAATGGTCGGATTATAACTACAATTGTTTATGTTCTTGTTATTTATCGTTGTTTGATTCTAAAGCGAAAAGTATCAAAACTCTAAACACGAGTTCTCTCTTGTGTAGGAAAATGGCCGATCGTAAATCAATGATCTCCCAACAAATCAATGATCGATTGAATGAGGCATTAACCGACCTCATGGCTCGAATCAATGCGGGCGTGAATCAAGAAGGAGAACATGGAAATGAAAATAACAATGAACCAAAAAATAACCAAGGTTATAGTTATAAGACCTTTATATCCTGTAGACCAAAAGAATTCCATGGTACGGAAGGTGCCATAGGACTATCACGTTTGATTGAAAGCATGAAAGCGGTACTAAGGATCAGCCAGTGCGCTGATAACCGAAAAGTGGAATTACATCCTGTATGCTCCATGGTCGAGCTTTAACTTGGTGTAAAAATCAACTACAAGTCCAAGGACATGACGCTTCCTACGGTATGACATGGGCGAGATTCAAAGAACTACTATTTTCCGAGTACTGTCCAAAAGAGGTTTTAAAGAGACTTAAGAACGAATTTTGGCACCATTCAATGGTTGCGACTGACATAGACTCATACACGACCCGATTTCACGAATTATCAAATTTAGTACCTGAACTGGTAACCCTTGAGGAGAAACGAATTGAGCAATATATTTGGGGACTTGCACCTGAGATCAGGGCGATGGTGATAGTTTCCGATCCAACCAAAATGAAGCATATTGTGAGTATGGCTAACCGCTTAACTAATGATTGGATAAGTAACGGGGGTGTGTCATTCATGGTCCAAGAGGATGCTAAGGGGAAACGAAAGGTTGATGAAACATATGGAAACAAGAAAGATCGTTTTAATAAGAAAGTTAAAACGGTAAGAAACTATGGAGTAGTGATGGCTGAGAATACCGCCGCCTATCAAGGAAAAAAACCAAGGTGTGATAGGTGAGCGTATCATCACTTTGAAAATTGTCGATCATGCACGAATTGCAACAGGCTTCGGCACTGGGCTCAACAATGCAGGGTAATTAACGTGAGACCGCAGCAGGCGAAAAGACAAAAACAGATTGAAAGGCCACGACAAGTGGAAAGGCCACAACAAAATGAGAGGCCTCGTCGTGGCGAATGTTTTGAATACGGTAGTAGGGGACACTACCGTAACGCCTGTCCAAGGTTAAACCTTGACCAAAATCCAAACCGGAATCGTAACCAAAATCATACCCAAAACCAGAACCAAAATCAGAACATTCAAAGGGGCAACAATGGGGGACAAGGCCGTGGCGGAGCCTTCGTGATAGGAGCTGAGGAAGCGAGACACGATCCCCGAGTGGTTGCAGGTACATTTCTTATTAACAACTATTATGCCTCAGTATTATTCGACTCTGGCGCATATAGAAATTTTGTATCTCTAGAATTTAGACCTTTGACTGAATCAGAAACCGAGCCTTTAAGAGAAAAGTTTATGGTAGAATACGCTAATGGTCAGATATATCAAGCTAAAGACGTAATTAAGCATTGTACTTTGACTTTAGCTGATCAACTTTTGAAAATAGATCTGATTCCTATAGAGCTTAAAAGTTTCGACGTAGTAGTAGGAATGGATTGGTTAACCCTTCAAGATGCAAAGATATTCTGCCTAGATAAAACGATTCGTATGCCAGTAGAGAATGGTAAAGAACTAGTTATACAAGGTGACAGACCGGGACAATCTTCAAAATTTATATCGGTAATGAAGATGCGTAAGTATTTGAATAAAGTTTGCTTCGCATTTTTAGTAAACATAAAAAACAAACAAGCAAAGGAAGGGAATCTTAAGGATATACCGATAGTTAGAGACCATCCAGAGTTATTTCCCGAAGAATTACTAGGACTACCACCTCAGAGACATGTAGAATTTAGGATCGAATTGATTCCAGGAGCAGCACCAGTGGCAAAGACGCCATATCATCTAGCTCCAACAAAAATGAAAGAACTATCCAATCAAATTAAGGAGTTATTGAATAGAGGATTTATTCGACCAAGCTCACCACCTTGGGGTGCGCCAATTCTTTTCGTTAAGAAGAAAGATGGATCATTTCGTATGTGTATCGATTACCGTGAGCTGAATAAACTAACCATTAAAAATCGATACCCTCTTCCACGAATCGATGATCTATTCGATCAACTTCAAGGCGCAACCTATTTCTCAAAAATCAATTTAAGATCTGGATATCATCAAGTCCTTGTTTCTGAAGATGATATTCCAGATACCACATTCCATACTAGATATGGACACTTTGAGTTCTTGGTAATGCCATTTGGACTCACAAATTCACCGACTATATACATTGATTTAATGAATAGAGTGTGTCGACCATATCTAGACAAATTTGTTATCGTATGCATTGATGAAATTCTTATATACTCTCAAACCAAAGAAGATCACGCAGAGCACTTGAAATTGTTGTTAGAATTACTCAAAGAACAACAACTTTATGCAAAGTTTTCTAAGTGCGAATTCTGGTTGCGTGAAGTAAAATTTCTTGGTCATGTAGTCAATGGATCCAGAATTCATGTTGATCCATCAAAAATCGAGGCTATAGAGAGATGGGAAACTCCTAAAAGTCCGACAGAAATCCGCTCATTTTTAGGATTGGTTGGATATTATCGGCGATTCATTCAAAATTTCTCTAAAGTAGCCAAACCATTGACGAAATTAACTTAAAAGAACGAGAAATTCAATTGGGGAGATGCACAAGAACGAGCTTTTGATATCTTAAAAAAAAAACTATGCAATGCTCCTATTCTATCTCTTCCCGAGGGAAATGAAGACTTCGTTGTATACTGTGACGCATCTAACCAAGGGTTAGGTTGTGTATTAATGAAACGAAACAAAGTTATAGCGTATGCATCTCGACAACTTAAGAAACATGAAGTCAATTACGCTACGCATGACTTAGAGTTGGGAGCAGTAGTCTTTGCTCTTAAAATCTGGAGACATTATCTATACGGAACCAAATGCACTGTATTCACAGATCATAGAAGCTTAGAATATATCTTAGATCAGAACCTACTCAACATGAGACAGAGGAGATGGTTAGAACTCCTTGGCGACTACGACTGTGATATTAAGTACCATCCTGGTAAGCCAAATGTCGTAGCAGATGCCTTAAGTAGGAAAGAAAGGCATCAATCAACTCGAGTACGTGCATTAGGTATCTATATTAAACCCGATTTGAGAATGCGTATAGAAAATGCTCAACAGGAAGCTTTGAAAACAGACAATAAAAAGGTTGAAACATTACATAATCATGATAATGATTTTGTGATAAAGAACGACGGTGTCTGTTATTTTAACGACCGAGCATGGATTCCCACACTTAACAACTTGAGGAAGATCGTTGTGGATGAAGCATAACGGACATGATACTCCATTCATCCGGGGTCGAGTAAGATGTACAAAGATCTCAAGGAACATTAATGGTGGCCCGGTATGAAAAGAGATATTGATTTGTATGTGGAGAAATGTTTGACTTGTGCAAAAGTGAAAGCTGAATATCAAAAACCATCAGGGTTACTACAACAACCCGAAATTTCCAAATGGAAATGGGAACAAATTACAATGGATTTCATTACCAAATTACCTCGTACAACAAAGGGTAATGACAAGATTTGGGTTATAGTAGACCGACTAACGAAATCAGCACACTTTAATCCCATCAAGGAAAGTTATAACATAGAAAAACTTGTCCAGATACACATTCACGAGGTACTAACTCGTCATGGAATTCCCACATCAATTATCTCGACAGAGATACCCGTTTTACTTCCAGATTTTGGAAGGCATTTCAAAAATCGTTTGGCACACGATTAGACTTAAGCACAACTTATCATCCGCAAACTGACGGACAAAGAGAGCATACAATACAAACATTAGAAGATATGCTAAGAGCATGTGCTATTGACTTTGGAGGAAGTTGGGATAGTCATTTACCACTAATAGAGTTTACAACAACAACTATCATGCTAGCATCAAATGTGCGCCATTTGAAGCTCTTAATGGAAGAAAATGCCGATCTCCACTATCTTGGTTGGAACCAGGGGATCGAAAACTAATCAGTATGGATGTAGTGCAAGAAACGATTGATAAAATCACAACGATAAAAGAACGACTTAAGACTGCTAGAAGTCGTCAAAAGAGTTACGATGATGTGTGTAGAAAAGACTTAGAATATAAAATTGGCGATAAAGTACTTCTTAAGGTATCACCTTGGAAAGGTGCTATACGTCGAGGAAAGCGTGGAAAACTTAGTCCAAGATATGTAGGACCATTTGAGACACTTGAAAGAATAGGTCTAGTACCGTATCGTTTGGAACTACCTCAAGAACTCGACAACATACATAACACTTTTCATGTATCAAAGTTGAAAAAGTGTGTATCTGATGAAACACTTATCACTCCTTTAGAAGAAGTACAACTAGACGAAAAACTTCAATTTATGGAGGAACCAATTGAAATCATTGACCGCGAAACTAAAAAGCTTAGACATAGCCGAATTCCCATTGAAATCAAATGATGCAAAAATATCCTCATCTTTTCACTTCTCCCACAACGAACGCTACAAGTTGAAATTTCGGGACTAAATTCTTTCAACGGGGGGAGAATGTGTCAACCGTCTTAAACACAGGTCGAGTTCTTCAACTATTAAACTCAACCGCATACATATGATACTTGACATAACTAATCTTATGTGTTACGTAGTTACGTAAGCATAAGTTATTAAGCTAAGCTCTTTGTAACACATGCAACGCTTTCTAACGTAGGTTTTACGTTACATAAACTTTAAATGTGTGTGTCTCGGAATCGGAATCGAATCAATAAACGAACCCTAATACCAATAAAACATAGAATGAACTTGTCTAAGTTCATTGCAAAACAGTCGTAAACTCTAAACAACACATATACGTCACGATAACGCAAACGAAAAACGAGGAAACCCGGAAAATAGCCCGGTGAACCGCACCTATACACTGGTGCGACGCACCATAGGCATACACATTTTGTTTTTAGCTTTGATTAGTCATGGTTAGGTTTTTAAACAATTTTCATTTGTCCTAAACGTGGCAAGTACTCAACAAACACATAAATGACTCATTAAGAGTCATTTCTATATCATCACAATCTCAATCTCATAACCCTCTTTACACAAATTAATATAACATACAAAATCATACACACCCTTTGAACAAGTAATTTGTAAAATGTTTTCAAGGAGATTGTAGTGTTTTTGGGTTAATTTGGTTAAGCAAGGAAAGGTTTTGGGCAAGGAAAGCTTGTGTTATTAATCAAGACTCAAAGCTACAAGATCATTTTGGGTATATTTCATGTTAATTTCTTTTAATAGTTATTTAAACATAATATGATTTTGTAATAAGTTACATGTTATTGTGATAATTTGGGTGTAAAATGATTATTGAACATATATATAAATCATAATTTATGAAACCTACAACGATATTCTTTAAATGCTACTTTACAATTGTTATTGTAAACTTTATTTTTTAAACGTTATTTACAAGTTTTGCATGTTTAAAACGAGATACTCTTATACTTGAAACTTATACTTTATACATGGATTGTATACGCTTGAACTTACATTTTCGTTAAACTTAAAACTTTTGTTCGTCATGTTGTATAACATGTACGTGTGGTACCACTAAAATTCCCGATACTTCCAAGTGACATTAGTTGCTATTAATCCCTTTGGAAAGGACCGTTAGTAATTGTGGATAGCGCTATTAGGGTAGTTAGACCCTCACAACAACGTCAAATAACGATTGTGCACGATTATTAATTGGGTAGGCTTTGAGGCTTAGCAACGAAACATTGAACAATACGATAGGATTGTCAGATAGCCGTACACTATGTGGTCCATACATACATACTTTAAACTTATGCCACGTTACCTAGTTTGGTACAATGCGCAAAATATATACTTATACTTTACGCAAACGTTATGTGCGTCAAAACTTTATATGCTTATACTAAACATTGTAGCTCACTAACTACGTCATCCGTAGTTAACTTCTTACTCGTGTTTTCAGAAAACGAGTAAGTTGTTGGTTATGCTTGTAAGATACAAATGACTTAAGCGGGTGTTTGGATGAATGATTTCGAGATTAGGGAATGGCTTGGCGGGTTAGAGTTGAACGTTTGTACTTTGTAAAGATGTTGTAAACTTAAACTTATGTTGATTTGTAAACTTTGAATAGTTGTTTTATATATATCAAAAACTTGGTACTTATCTATACACTTGCGTAGTGAAAACCTCGATCTTCACATCCCATGTTTCCACTTTAGCGGGGTGTGACACATGTTATATCTAACATTTGGGGAAGCATGTTTGAAAAACGACTTCATGTATGTTTTCAACGTACTCACAACGACTTCTAAACACACGGTTTAGGACTCAATCTTCAAGGAGAGCTCAACGCATATCTCTAAATCCGAGGGGAGTTTATTCTACATCTCATGAAATTACTTTCTTTAACTTTTAAGAAATAAATCGTGAATCACCTCCAATAAATTTCTCATGTTTTACGGGAGGGAATTCAAGATTGTTTTTGAAAAACTGTGTTGATACTGCCTATGTTCAAAGTAGTAACAATTCAAATTTTTAAGTAATATCTCACAAGTCGAAAACTTCCAAGTGTTTGAAATCATTTCTAAATCAAACACTTTGGATGATTTTTCACAAATTTGATCGAGAGCTTCCATTCTTCCACATTTTTGCAAAGAAAAATAACAATCGAATTTTCGAGGGGGAGAAGTATTAAAAACTAAACCATCAATTGTATTTTCAAAAAGGAAAGCTCTCAAATTTTATCGACAAACTTAAATGATGAAAATGTATTTTTTTAACGAATGGAAAAATATTATGAAGGATGTATTTTAGTAGCGGATTTTATATCTCGACTAGAACTAGCACATTCTTGTGATATTGATCTATTTTGACAAAATACATTTTATATCTTTTTCGATAATCTCAAAAATAAGTTCTGTTCAAAACACGATTTTTGTCTAATTAATGACATTATTTCATTTGGATGTATTTTAGTAGCGGATTTTAAAATCTCGACTATAACTAGTACATTAACATGTTATTTTGTTATTCGTTAACAAATTTCGTATTTCAAAAAAATAAATCCTTTTTGAACAAAATTACAAACTTAGTTTATCACTTGAGAGATGTCATATTTGGAAGTTTTTAGTAGAGGATTTTCGAAATCTCGACTAGAACTATCGCTTTCGAGTATTATTATCTTATATGATATTTTGAGTTTTTTTAGGCTTTCAATTATTTCAAATTGGAACCCATTCTAAAACCGGAAAATTACGAATTTATATATCTAATTACAAACTTAATATGATGGATGTGAATAGTAGCGGATTTTCAATCTCGACTAGAACTAACACATTCAAAGTATTAGATTTGTGTTTGATAGTATTTTCGTAATTAACAAATGTTTTCAAAATGACAAATCTTTTCAAAATCGTAAACTAGCAAATTTTATTAACTCGACTATAACTAGATTCAATCGAAAAAGATGATTTAATAGCAGATTTTTAATCTCGACTAGAATTATTTCATCTGTTAGAGAGGATTTAGTAGCGGCTTTTCTTATTTTATCTAGTTTTAAAAAATACTTGTTTGGTCGAACATGGAGAATCTAACTTTGAGGGGGAGTTCATAAAATAAACTACCTCCTAAATCTTCAAATGAATCTTTCAAAAATGCAATATTCTTTCTTGAACAAATCAAATGTATTTTCGAAAAAGACTTCCCATAATAAAAAACGTTTTTAACATGATTTGGTTTTCACGTAGTCTTCATATGCTAAGTTTTTGATAATGAAATGCATATATTGAGGGAGAGCGTCTTTTCGAAAATATTGCAAACTTCCACGTCACATTGGAAAATTGTCACCATATTGTAAGATAATTCCACATCTTTTGGTTGATTCTCAAAGTTTGGTAAAATGTTGATGCACCTTGAGTGTTTTTCAAAAATATATATTTTTCCTATATTCCAACCAGAGCCGGAGGGACTTTCCCAAAGAAATACTTTCGAATGTGAGGGTATTTTAGGTCTAGGATTGGAGATTAAAAGGTACAAAATCAACAAAACATGGTTTTCAAAATGCCAAACCGAGGGTGGAGTTGAATTGTTTTTTTATGAGAGGTTGAGTGAGGAGTGTGTGACACGGTTAAAAGAATGAGAGACCGTTTCTTCACCCACTAAATCGTCGGGTAGCCAAGTTTCTATCGAATTTCATACGTTGATTTTCGATATTGAAAAAGACATCATAGACCCAGTGATGCAATGCACATATACTCATCGCCACTCAAATTCTTCACAACAATTTGTTTGAATATTCACGTAGAATTAACACATTTCTATCAAATTTTTACTCGGAGAATGTTGATATTGAAACAAGAGAAAACCAACTCCATTTCTTGACTTCATTTCATGCATTATTGAGTCTAGCGCCAAATGTTAAACATTTTTAGGACACAAATGAATTATCAAAAAGCATGTCTTCGTGATATAGCTCGGAACATTTGTTGTGGTACCAACGATCTGGGTATTTCACAATGATCGAATGAAAATCCTACCAATGCTAACGCTTTTCCAACATAGAACGTAGGTCATACAATCGAGTCTTTTGTGATTTTGGTTGTTGTGTTAACGAGCAATCTAAGTGATCCCGTAGTTACTTTCCCATTTTCACGACTATTGTTACTATTTGAGTTCACGATCAAGATTTCAATGATCAAGACTTCGGAACGATAAGATTTTTTTTAAGTCTTTAAGCGAGAAAGTTTCCAACCATGATCTCAACGAAGACAAGTGTTGCAAGTCAAGAGAGTTCAGTGATTTTTCACGGGGAATCAAAGATCATATTCAACAATGGAATATCACCGAATTTTTCTTCATTTTGGAAGGATACTTTTCTCAAATTACGATATTTGGGGAAATATGTATTATTTTGTCACGATGTAATATACGTTCACATGATGATCACAACGAGTCATAATCATCATGAGGGGGAAGAACATGTAACAATGAAGAAATGGGAAGAACTTGTAACAAAAGCAAAAATAGGAATGTACAAAAGGAAAGATTGGATAAGAACGTGTAACAATGGACCGTATGAAGAACAAAAGCAAAAGTTGGATGAACAAAAGAAGAGATTGGGGAAGAACGTGTAACAATGGAGCGTATGAAGAAATGTGTGGAACGGGAAACGCAAAGAATGCAAAAAATGGGGAATTGTGAAAAGAATGAAAGAATGAGAACTTGTGAAAGAAAAGATGGGTACACACAATAGAGAATATGCTCAACAAGAATTGGTATTTGTGAAAGATAACACGGTGCACAGTTTGTACAAAGGATTGTAAATAAGACAAATGGAGAATTTATGTAAATAAAGAAAAGCCGGATGCATTTCGAAGTATATATGTGAAAGAAAAACAAGAATGAATAATGAAGATGCATCGGGTCAAGTGAAATGTTTTGCTTAAGTGATAAGATGTCAAGATAAATAAAGCTTCGAAAAGATTCCAAGAATAAGAAATGTGTGACAACCGTCTAAATTTCAGGTGAAATGCGTACTCTATATCTTTTGAGATGTCTGTCGTTGTCTTTAACTGAACTTTTACTGGAAACGCATCAGTGTCGGAATCAAATTCGGAATCAATATATGTAAGTCCTAATACCAAGAAAACACCCAAGGAACTTTTCCTAAATTCATATCGTACAAAAATCAAAAACTTTCATTTAACGAAAGGGTCTAACGGAACAAAAACGTACAAACGAAAAATCGTAAAATACTGAGAATTGGACCAGGACGCCGCACAGGTCAAACCAGGGCAACGTCCTGCTGTCGCAGATTCAAAAAAATGAAATAAGCTTTAAAGCTCCATCTCGTTTTACACAAACCCAACCACTCTAAACTCGGATTGGACAACCCAATTACAGTCTTTTACTGTCCATATACTGCATATACCCCCCATAACACTTCTTTTCATTTTTATTTTACAAAATCATAAAAACACACACAAACACTTTTTCTCTCCAATCTCCCTCTAAAAATTTCTTCATTTCCTTCCATTTCCAGTCACAACACAGGACTTAATCACCATAAAATACGCATAAAAATCATTCAAACAACCATGGAAGCAAGGAGAATCAAACTATTTTGGTTAAAAATCACTTTCTACCGATTTTGAAGCTCAAATGTCTACCAAACTGTCATCCAAGCTTTTCATCCGGTAGAAACCTTTCTTTTTACTGTATTTACTGTTTTAAACATTTGCATAGATGATCTAAAGCATAAAAATGAGTTTTGATAATGTTTTATAACAAGTTCTATACAAAAACGAATTTTAACCGAACGATACTTAGATCTATGTTTTTATGGATAAAATTTATTTATAAAATGAGAAAACAATAGATAATGAAGTTTTTATCAATTGCATGTCGAGATCTATGACCTAAATAACCATTTTTGCAAGAAAAACAAAAGTTGGAGAAAAACAGGAGCGAGGGCGCCGTCCCTTTTGACCCAGGACGACGCACCGTGGCACAAAAGTGTTCAGGGCGCCGTCCTAGAGATCCAGATCGGCGCACTGAGCCGCTGAGTTTTCCCGAAAGTCGTCGTTTGGCGTTATAAAGTTATGTACACGTTTTGATTTTTCGAGACTAACATTTTGGGACTGAGTTTAGTAAAATACTTATACTTGTGACATTATATTGGACTTATTATACCTAAATGAACTCTTTTATTTATATTATGTAAATATATGTGTTTTACAAGTGGGAAGGTGTTGACAATATTGGACATAAAAATTATGGCGCGGAAGCGTTGCCCAAATTTTGTTAGAAATTATAAAACACTCCAGCGACTAAAATATAATTTATCTTAATAATAATAACGTTAACTTTGGATACTTTTGTACTACACGTGACGATAACCTATTTGGACAATATTGAGACAATTTAACTTTGACACTTAAAGTTTAACTAAAGATTTCAACTTATAATGTATTATATATATGTTAACTTCATGTAATCATAATACTCAATCAATCTTGGTATTTTTTTAGGCCTTCCGTGATTCCCGACACGTTTTCGACCGTTTCTCACTCTTGTTTAATCTTCGCAATCCGTGAGTTACATCCCCTCTATTTAATGTCTTTTAAGTACTCTATTGGGGGAAACATGAGATCTAAATGCTTTATGAACTATGACGTTTTATGAACTATGACTTTTATGACTATGACTTTATGAACTATGACATTTATGAACTATTTGACGTTGATCGAACTTATATGCGTAAAACTATTTTAAATTGCCCTATTCCGCATTCTTTGACATTTTGACGTTTTGACATTATGGCTTTCCCCCGATCGACACTTGACTAAAACTATGATTGATTGTATTATACGACCTCGCCGCTGTATCAGCACCTCCGTTAAACCCTTGATGAAAATATAACATGTATGTAATTTCCTACTATCAGTTTTTAAATTAAATCAAATTGCCCCATTTTCAGACGTGACATTTACACACTATTAGCTATAAGCCGTTAGTAACTATGAGTATCGATACTTAGGAGAGGATCGCTTCTTACTTTAGATGGCAATCTAAGTACATATTACTAAGTTCAGACGAACCTTGTAGATAGTTCGGGGTTGGGGATGTTCACGATCAGGATTAATCGGTTTAGTGTGAACACTTACAGTTATATTATGCCAAGTGGTGGATACAATGCTTTAATCATAAGTTACCTTTATTTACGCATATACATATTTACTTTGCGATTGCTCCGCATCTAATCTTTTTACAAGTTTTACTCTACTTGTCCATTATCTTCTTTAAAGTATATATATTTTAAGCGACTTTTTCGCTCATCTTTCTTTAAGAAAACTTTCTACTTATATATACTTGTCTGAACTTTTGTCGAGAACTTATAAACTTTAACTCACTCACTACGTTATGTAGTTGACACATTATCTCTTGTTTCAGGAAATCAAGTGTAAGTCATGAAGTGCATAACTCGGGCGGCTCAGGAGTGTTACATGAAGTTTGAATCGGGAGAAGACATGTCTTATTTTGGGAATTTTATAAAAACAATTTAATGATGTATTGTTGTCATGAATTTTAAGTACTCTTGGTTATGTATTTTGAAACATGTGAACTTTTAAACTTTATTTTAATGACTTGGAACCGTTAAATTTTGTTATGACTCGTGTAATGATTCTCTTGCTCTTCGCACCTCGTGTTTCCGCTTTAGCGGGGTGTGACAGACTTGGTTCAAAATGAATTATGCAAGAACGGAAAGTAATTGCTATTGTTAATGGTTTTTGAATCAAAATTCCGGGTCTTATCGATTCCCGATTCTCACGTAACTAACTCGTGCATGCATTTCAATTACACTTTTCCTATTTTAGTTTCCCCTATACTTAGGTAACTCACTATTCGTAGATCCGCCAATGCCTTTGGTCTCTCAGTCGTCTCTCGGTTCGCGATCACCTTCAGCTACGGCTATCTTAACGAACCGTATCGCTCAACTCTCCGAAGCGGCTTCATGCGGCGAAGCTTTCGGAGGATCGCGCCGCTATCGAGAAGTCAGCGTCACCTCTGACTACTGGACCGAAGGAGGATACCTCTATGGCCGTCTCCAACCAACATCGGTTTCCTGTACTAGGGATCCGTGATACCGCCTGCTCCCCTAGAGCCTGGTTTCCGCACTTCCTCAGCAGCACGGGCCTGGCACGAGATGACCGCGCGTAATCAGGTCATTCCTGCCATGGCCTTCTGCCGGATCGGAATGGTCGAGACCAGCAGCCCTGGTCCATCCAGACCGCTCTCCCCTCACCTAGCCCCGTTTCGGAGACCCGTACGCCGAGGCTCCTCGAACTTCCATGTAGGACCACTACATACATGGGAGAAGAGACAGCTCGAGAGAGAGAAATGCCTCGTGCTCGCGACGCTTGAAACCTCCAGGCCCATGATGCCGCCTACTCTACAGCCTCCCCACCAGCAACATTCCTGCACCTCCACCGCGAGGTCCGAGGACTTTCTGAGGAGGCCCAACAGCAGGTTCTTCTCCTCTGTGAAGGCTCTGATGCCGCACACCCGCTGTCGGAACAGTCGATGCGAGTCATCGCATTGGCTCAAGCCACAACCAGGACTGTGCAGCGTCTCGTGGGCGCGTGCTTGGTCATGGGGACCTTGATCGCGGTTATAGTGGCGAAGATGTTCCTGGAGAAGCGCCGTTAGTTATTTCTTTTATGTATTGTACTGTAAGCTAAGTCGTATTTTTCCATGTACACGACTTAAGCTATTTATCTTATTATTGTATTGTACTTGTATTTCATCTTTCCTTATTATGAACTATGTACTCAACTTTACTATTATTAATGGAAATTCTACTTTTATTATCCGTACTTATCGTTGTCGTGTGAATCGTTACATTTATTGTCGTATCATTATATTGTTATCTCCTGAATCATTATCGTGCGTGTGCTGTTATTTCCTTGTTTACTCTTTTATCATTATCGTTGTTGACCTTCATTAATTTAAACTCCTTATCACTCGCGCCTATTCGTGCGTTCTAAACTTTTCTCCTTTCTGTTACGGAATCATGGCACCCAGACGATCCAACGCCGAAATCATCGCTGAGCACGTTGCGGAGCAACTCAACGCGGCCATGCCGAATATGATCGCCCAGATCACGTCCGGTATCAACAACAACATCAACAACCACCAACAGCAACAGGGACAACAACAACAACAGCAACAGCAACAGGAGCAACAACAGCAGAACCAGAATCAAAACCAGAATCGAAACCCTCCTGCCTACAACTATAAGGTCTTCATGGTCTGTAAGCCAAAGGAGTTTCACGGCACAACTGGTGCCATGGGACTATTGCAATGGTTCGAGAGCATCGAATCAGTTCTGCACATCAGCAGGTGTGCTGAAGCGGACAAGGTGGAGTACGCCTCTTGCGTGTTCCATGGTAGAGCCCTATCATGGTGGAACAGTGTGGTCCGCACCCGAGGGCGTGAAACTGCCTATGCTCTTTCCTGGAACGCCTTCAAGAACCTTCTGATCGAGGAGTACTGCCCCAAAGGGGAAATCAAGAAGCTCGAGGCAGAGCTTTGGGATCAAAAGATGGGCGACAACGACATCAAAGGGTACACTACCCGGTTCCATGAGCTCGCCCGACTAGTCCCAAGATTAGTGACCCCCGAGGAGAACCGGATCGACCTTTACATCTCCGGTCTTGTTCCGGAAATCCGAGGCATGGTTATCTCTTCCGAACCCTAGACACTTCAGAGCGCAATCATTTTAGCTCACAGACTCACCAGAAATCTCCTCACCAGTCCTGCATCTTCCAAGAAGGAGTCGGGTGAGAAAAGGAAATCGGAGCAGACCCCGAGAAGAAGTGACCGGAATAAGAAAGCCCAAACCACCCGTAATTATGTTGTGACTGCTACACCCGCACCTGCACCACCTACTGGACCCCGACCTTACACTGGGCCGCACCCCAAGTGTGACAAGTGTCCTTACCACCACATCGGTAATTTTCCGGTATGTTTCAAGTGCTAGAAGGTGGGGCACTTCACCAAGTAATGTACAGAGAAAACCATGAATCAGGGTCAGAAGCCGGTATGCTATGAGTGTGGTAGTGACCAACATCTCCGGAATACCTGCCCTAAGCTCCAGAATGCCCAACCAAACCAAGGAAGGCGAGGTCGAGGAAGTGCCTTTGCACTCACAACAGAGGAAGCTCGTCAGGACTCGAACGCGGTTACGGGTACATTTTCTATAAATGACCACTATTCCTCTGTTTTATTCGATTCAGGAGCTGAGAGAAGCTTTGTGTCCTTAGAATTTAGACCCCTCATTAACCTAAGATTTAAAGTTAAGGATAGATTTACTATCGAATATGCTAATGGCCAAGAATTCGAAGCCAAGGATATTATTCTAGGATGTTCAATATGCTTATTTGACAAAACGTTCCCCATCGATTTAATTCCTATTGAGCTGAAAAGCTTTGACGTCATCGTCGGAATGGACTGGCTATCTCGTTTCCGAGCCGAGATCGTCTGTTTCGACAAAATTATTCGTATTCTCCTTTCGGACAGTGAGACTCTCGTTGTTCATGTAGACAAACCTGGACGACAACTCCGTATGGTCTCTATCGTCAAAATGCGCAAATACATCAAAAAGGACTGCGACGCCTTCCTCGCGCATGTCGTTGAACGCAAACCCAAAGAAAACTGAGTACAAGACATTCCAGTAGTCAAGGATCATCCAGAGGTCTTTCCAGAGGATTTACCTGGGTTACCGCCGCATCGACAAATGGAATTCCGAATAGACCTCGTTCCTGGCGCAGCACCGGTTGCCAAGACACCGTATCGTCTAGCACCACCTGAAATGCAAGAACTGTCAAAACAGCTGCAGGAACTTTTAGATCATGGTCTTATTCGTCCGAGCTCGTCCCCCTGGGGAGCCCCAATCCTCTTTGACAAAAATAAAGACGGATCCTTTCGTATGTGTATCGACTATCGTGAACTTAACAATCTGACCGTCAAGAACCGATACCCACTCCGAGAATCGATGATCTGTTCGACCAGTTGCAGGGTGAAACTTACTTCTCTAGATCGATCTCCGTTCGGGTTGTCATCAGGTTCGTGTCAGTGAGACAGAACATTCCTAAAACGCATTCCGAACTCGATACGGATATTACGGAATTCCTCGTCATGCCATTTGGTCTGACCAACACAACCAGCCGTGTTCATGGACTAATGAACAGGAGTGTGGACCATATCTAGACAAATTCGTGATCGTATTCATAGACGACATTCTTATATACTCAAGGAATAAGGAAGAATCATGCGAAACATCTAAAGCTCATCTTAGAAGTCCTCAGAGATCAGAAATTGTACGCCAAATTCTTGAAGTGCGAATTTTGGCTCCGGGAGGTACATTTCCTTGGTCATGTGGTCAACCAAGAGGGAATTCATCTACACCCGGCAAAGATCGAGGCGATCGAGAAATGGAAACCCCAACGACTCCTACGTAAATCCGACAATTCCTAGGGTTGGCTGGCTATTATCGAAGGTTCATCAAAAATTTCTCGAAGATCGCTAAGCCCCTGACCGAGCTCACTCAAAAAGACAAGGAATTCATTTGGGGAAAAGAACAGGACGAATCCTTCCAGAGACTCAAACACCAACTTTTTCACGCACCGATTCTATCCCTACCGGAGGGCACGAATAATTTCGTAGTGTTTTGCGCTGCGTCTCACCAAGGGCTTGGGTGTGTCCTTATGCAGAAGGACAAAGTCATCGCATATTCTTCGAGACAACTGAAGGTGCACGAGCATAATTACACGACACACGACTTAGAGTTGGGAGCCGTTGTATTCGCGCTAAAAATCTGGAGACATTACTTGTACGGCATTAAGTGTACGGTTTTCACGGATCATAAAAGACTTCAGCACATTCTTGATCAGAAAATGCTCAACATGAGGCAACAGAGATGGATTGAACTTTTGAGCGACTACGATTGCGAGATCAAATACCACCCGGGTAAAGCAAACGTAGTAGCGGATGCGCTGAATCGGAAGGAAAGGGTAAAACCATCTCGAGTTAGAGCATTGGGAATTCAGATCCAGACAAGCCTTCAAACGCAAATCGCCAGAGATCAGCGAGAATCGTTGAAACCCGAGAACATAAAGGACGAAACGCTGCATAATCACGAGAAGGAATTCGAACTCAAAACAGACGGAATCCACTCCTTTAAGGGCCGAGCATGGATTCCGAAATCCGAAGATCTTCGTAAACTCATTTTGGACGAGGGCCACCGATCCAGATACTCTATTCATCCGGGATCCGACAAGTTGAATAAGGACCTCCGAGAATATTACTGGTGGCCGGGCATGAAGAAGGATATTTCCTTGTACATAGCTAAGTGTCTTACTTGCTCGAAGGTTAAGGTGGAATATAAGAAGCCTTCAGGTCTATTGCAGCAGCCGGAGATTCCCATGTGGAAATGGGAACAGATCTCCATGGACTTCAGCACCAAACTGCCTCGTACGGCAAGAGGAAACGACACGATCTGGGTCATTGTGGACCGATTGTCGAAATCCGCTTATTTCCTACCAGTTCGAGAAAACCACTCGATGGAGAAGTTCGCTCAGATCTACAATAACGAGATCATCTCTCGTCACGGAACGCCTCTCTCCATTATCTACGACAGGGATAGTCGATTCACGTCCCGCTTTTAGACCGCGCTTCAGAAATACTCGGGACGCGGCTAGACCTTAGCACCGCTTACCATCCCCAGACCGATGGTCAGAGTGAAGGGACGATCCAAACGCTTGAGGATATACTAAGAGCGTGTGTAGTTGACTTCGGAGAAAGTTGGGACGCTCACCTTCCTTTGGTAGAGTTTTCTTATAACAACACCTACCACGCTAGCATCAAGTGCGCACCGTTCGAGGCCTTATATGGACGCAAGTGTCGGTCACCGCTTTGTTGGCTAGAACCAGGCGATCAACAACCTACGAGGCTCGACATCGTCCAGGAAACCATCGACAAGATCACCACCATCAGGGAAAGGCTGAAGACATCCCGTACCCGGCAGAAGAGCTACGCCGAAAACCGGAGGAAACCCATCGAGTTCCAAGTTGGCGATAGAGTGCTTCTCAACATATCGCCATGGAAGGGGGTAATTCTCTTCGGGAAGCGCGGGAAGCTAAGCCCGAGGTACACCGGTCCATTCGAGGTGATAGAGCGAATCGGCGCGGTTGCGTATCGACTCCAACTTCCGCAGGCTCTTTAAAACGTTCATAATGTTTTCCATATCTCGCACTTGAAAAAGTGCCTACCTGAAGAGACCATCGTTATCCCGCTCGACGAAGTCCAGATCGATAACAAGCTTAATTTCATTGAATAACCGCTTGAGGTTGTGGATCGCGAGGGCAAACAACTCAGGGAAAGTCGTGTTCCTATTGTCAAAGTTCGGTGGAATTCCCGACGTGGTCATGAATTCACGTGGGAACGTGAGGACCGAATCCGTCAGAAGTATCCACATCTGTTCAAGGACACTTCTTCCTGATGGGACGAATTAAATTTCGGGACGAAATTCCTTTCAATATATGTAAGTCCTAATACCTAGAAAACACCCAAGGAACTTTCTTAAGTTCATATCGTACAAAAATCAAAAACTTTCATTTAACGAAAAGGTCTAACCGAACAAAAACGTAAAAACGAAAAATCAGTAAAATACTGAGAATAGGACCAGGACGCCGCACAGGTCAAACCAGGGCGACGTTGGATGTCGCAGATTCAAAAAAAAAAAAGCTTTAAAGCTCCATCTCGTTTTACACAAACCCAAACACTCTAAACTCGGATTTGACAACCAAATTACAATCTTTTACTGTCCCTAGATTGTCATACATCCCCCATAACACTTCTTTTCGTTTTCATTATACAAAAACATAAAAACATACACAAACACTTTTTCTCTCCAATCTCTCTCTAAAAGGTTCTTAATTTCCTTCCATTTCCAGTCACAAAACAGAACTTAATCACCATAAAATACACATAACAATCGTTCAAACAACCAAGGAAGCAAGGAGAATCAAACTATTTCGGTTAAAATGAACTTCCTACCAATTTTGAAGCTCAAATCTCTACCAAACCGTCATCCAAGCTTTTCATCCGGTAGAAACCTTTCTTTTTACTATATTTATTGTTTTAAACATTTGTATGGATGATCTAAATCATAAAAATGAGTTTTGATAAAGTTTTATAACAAGTTCTATACAAAAAAGAATTTTAACCGAATGATACTTAGATCTATGTTTTTATGGATAAAAGTTACCTATAAACCGAGAAAACAGTAGATAATGAAGGTTTTATCAATTGCATGTCGATATCTATGACTTAAATAACCATTTTTGCAAGAAAAACGAAAGTTGGAGAAAAACAACAGCGAGGGCGCCGTCCCTTTTGACCTAGGATGACGCACCGTGGCACAAAAGTGTTCAGGGCGCCGTCCTAGAGGTCCAGAACGGCGCACTGAGCCGCTGAGTTTTCCCGAAAGTCGTCGTTTGGCGTTAAAAACTTATGTACAAGTTCTGATTTTTCGAGACTAACATTTTGTGACAACCGTCAAAGTTTCAGGTGAAATTCGCACTCTATGTCTTTGAAATGTCTATCGTTGTCTTTAACCGTACTTTTACCGGAAACGCGTCAGTGTCGGAATCAAATTTGGAATCAAAATATATAAGTCCTAATACCAAGAAAACACCTAAGGAACTTTCCTAAGTTCATATCGTACAAAAATCAGAAACTTTCATTTAACAAAAAGGTCTAACGGAACAAAAACGCAAAAAGCGAAAAATCAGTAAAATACTGAAAAGGAGCTAGCACGCCGCACAGGTGAACCCGGGGCGACGCCCTAGCATCGCAGATTCAAAAAAAAAGAAGATTTTAAAGCTTATTCTCGTTTTACACAAACCTAACCACTCTAAACTCGGATTTGACAACTCAATTACTGTATTTTACTGTCCCAAGACTGCCATACACTCCCTCCCTTTTGTTTTCTTTTCATTATTCACTTTACAAAACTAAAAACACACACATACACCATTTCTCTCTACCTTCTATCTAACTTTTCTCTCAAATCCTTACAAATCCAGTAACATCTAGCCACAAAAATCCACTAAAACATACACAAAAATCGTTCAAACAACCAAGGAAGCAAGAACCGTTCCTTACTTAGATGGCAGTCTAAGTACATATTACTATGATCAGAATACTCCTCGTAGATAGTGCGGGGTAAGGGGCCTCACGGTTTGATAATCGGGTTAGTGTGATCACTTATGTTATATTATGCCAAGGGGTTGATACAAGATTTTAATCATTAGTTAATTAAATTACGCATATATACTTTCAGCAATTAATCCGCAAACTATTCTACAAGTATTGCTATACTTGCCTTTGTACAAACTTAAGGTGTTTCTACACCTCGTTTCCATGCGAACTATTAAAGTATATAATATTTAAGCGTCGTTCCGCTTCTTTAATTCATGAAACCTTTATACTTATATACTTTACGGAAACTTTTATCTAGAACTTATAAACATTAACTCACTCACTACTTTATGTAGTTGACACTTTATCTCATGTTTCAGGAAACCAAGTGTAAGAATGAGGTGCATAGCATGGACGGGTCAGGATGGTTACGTGAGACACTCTTTGGGAAAAGACCTGTTTTTATTACCTTGGGAATTTGTCTAAAAGTTTAATTATGTAATTTTATTTTCTTCGTTAAACGACTTGGTTGTCTTTTGAAATTGTGAACTCTTTGTTTTTATATCAATGACTTGAAACCGTTATATATTGTTATAACCCGTGTAATGATGTTCCAGCTCTTCGCACCTCGTGTTTCCGCTTTAGCGGGCTGTGACGGACTTGGTATCATAGCACAGGTTATAGTGAAAACGGTTTTCAAAATTTTTCAAAATTTTCGAAACCAAACTATAACCAAGGCTTTTTCGGAAAATTATTTATGGGTTCAGACTTTAGTGTATTAATTCCGCAATAGCATGATTGATTTCAATTATGCATGACTTGATCACTTATGCCTAGTTCAAAATATATTATGCAAAAACGGAACGTAATTGCTATTGTTAACGGTTTTTGAGTCAAAAATTCCCGGACTTATCGATTCCGGATTCTCACGTAACTGACCCGTGCATGCATTTCATTACAATTTCCTTTACTATTTTTCTTCCCCATACTTACGTAACTCTTTGTTCACAGATCCGTTATGTCTCAATCATCACGATCACGATCACCGTCACGATCCCAGTCTCGCTCGCTCCCACTAGCCGCTTCTTCTCGCGAACCTTCTGAGGACCGCGCTGCTTCTGAAAGCCAGCGCCACCAGACCACCGACCCAACTGAGGAGACGTCAATGGCCTTCTCCAGCGGTATCTTGTCCAGCCCGAGGACTGTACTTCCACCCGCTCCCTCGGTGCATGTTCCTGCACCACCTCAGCACCAAGGGCCTCGCACGAGATTGACCGCACGTAAGCAGGTCATTCTCCCTGGCCGTCTGCCGGATCGGATGGTCGGACAGCAGCCCGGTCCATCCAGACCTACTCCTCCTCAGTCCTTCGTGGACCCGTACGACCCGGCTATGCGTACACCAGTCATGGAACGGTAAGCTTGGGATCGTCAGTTCCTCGAGGAGAGGCGACGTGCCCAGGAAACCGGACCCTCCAAGCCCATGATGCCGCCTACTCTACAGCCTCCCCCACCAGCATCATTCCTCCACCTTCACCGCGAGGTCCGGGGACTTTTCGAGGAGGCCCAACAACAGGGTCTTCTCCTCTGTGAAGTCTTCGACCTCGCACACCGGCTTTCAGAACAGTCGATGCGAGTCATCGCATTGGCTCAAGCCACAGCCAGGACCGTGCAGCGCCTCGTTGGGGCGTGTTTGGTCATGGGGACCTTGATCGCGGTTATAGTGGCGAAGATGTTCCTGGAGAAGCGTCTTTAGTTATTTCCTTTATGTATTGTAATGAAAGCGAAGTCGTATTTTTCCATGTACACGACTTAAGCTATTTATCTTATTATTGTATTGTAATTGTATTCCATCTTTCCTTATTATGAACTATGTACTCAAATTTACTTTTATTAATGGAAATTCTACTTTTATTATCCGTACTTGACGTTGTCGTGTGAATCATTATATTATTATCGCTTGAATCATTATCGTGCGTGTGCTGTTATTTCCTTGTTTACTCTTTTATCATTATCGTTGTTGATATTCATTAATTTAAACTCTTTATCGCTGGCGCCTATTCGTGCGTTCTAAACTTTTCTCCTTTCTGTTACAGAATCATGGCACCCAGATGATCCAACGTCGATATCATCGTTGAGCAAGTTGTCGAGCAACTCAGCGCTGCCATGCCGAACAAGATAGCTCAGATCACGGCCGACATCAACAACAACGTCAACAACCACCAACAACAGCAACAACAACAGGAGCAATAGCAGCAACAGCAACAGGAGCAACAACAACAAAAACATGAGCAACAACAACAACAGCAACAACAACAACAACATCAGCAACAACAACAACAAGGAGGCAACCCAAACCCTCCAGATTGTAACTACAAGAGCTTCATGGCGTGTAAACCTAAGGAGTTCCACGACACCACCGGTGCTGTAGGACTGGTGACCTGGTTCGAGAGCATCGAATCGGCCCTGCACATCAGCCGATGTGCTGAGGCTATCAAGGTGGAGTACGCCTCATGCGGGCTTCACGAAAGGGCGCTGTCATGGTGGAACGGCGTATTCCGAGCCCGAGGAAGTGAAACTTCTTATGCCCTCACTTGGGATGAGCTCAAGAATCTCCTGGTGACGGAGTACTTTTAGAAAGGGGAAGTCAAGAAGCTCGAGGCTGAGCTTTGGGATCACAAGATGGTCGATAACGACATCGAGGGGTACACTGCCCGATTCCACAAGCTATCCCGGCTAGTTCCAAGACTGGTAACCCCAGAGGAGGACAAGATCGACCTCTACATCTCAGGTCTTGTCCCAGAGATTCGGGGTATGGTTCTCTCCCGAGAGCCACAGACGCTCCAAAGTGCTATCATCCTGGCACAACGTTTAACCATCAACCTTCTCTGCACCCCTGCATCCTCCAAGAAGGAGGTAGGTGACAAAATAAAGGCTGAGCAAACGCCTAGACGAAGCGACAGAAACAAGAAGGCGAAGACCACCCGCAACTCTGCGGTGACAACGGCTGCTAGACCACTACCACCGCCACCACCTGGACCTCGACCTTACATTGGGACACACCCCAAGTGTAACAAATGAAATTTTCACCACCAAGGGAACTGCCCGGTGTATCAAAGGTGCCAGAAGGTGGGGCACTACGGCAAGTATTGTACGGAGAAGACCGCGAACCCAGGCCAGAAGCCGGTGTGCTTCGAATGTGGGAGTGATCAGCACTTCCGGAACACCTTTCCCAGACTTCAGAATGCCCAACCAAACCAAGGCGGACGAGGTCGAGGACGTGACTTTGCACTCGGAGCAGAGGAAGCTCGTCAGGACCCGAACGCGGTTACGGGTACGTTTTCTATAAATGACCATTATGCCTCTGTACTATTCGATTCGGGAGCCGAGAGGTGCTTTGTGTCCTTAGAATTTAGACCCCTTATTACCCTAGGATCTAAAGTTCTTAAGGATAGCTTTAGTATGGAATATGCTAACGGACAAGAGTTCCAAGCCAAGGATATTATTCTAGGATGTTCAATATGCCTATCTGACAAAACTTTCCCCATCGACTTAATCCCGATCGAGCTGAAAATATTTGACGTAATCGTTGAAATGGACTGGATATCTCGTTTCCGAGCCGAGATCGTCTGTTTCGACAAACTTATTCGTACTCCTCTCCCGGACAGTGAAACTCTAGTTGTTCAAGGAGACAAACCTGGACGACAACTACGTATCGTATCTATTATGAAAATGCGCAAGTACCTCGAGAAGGACTGCGATGCATTCCTTGCGCACGCTGTCGAACGTAAACCTAAGGAAAATCGAGTACAAGATATCCCAGTAGTCAAGGATCACCCATAAGTCTTTCCTGAAGATTTGCCCGGGCTACCGCCTTATCGACAAGTGGAATTCCGGATAGACCTAGTTCCTGGCGAAGCACCGGTTGCCAAGACACCGTATCGTCTAGCACTACCAAAAATGCAAGAGCTATCGAAACAGTTGCAGGAACGTTTGGATTACGGTCTCATTCGTCCAAGTTCGTCCCATAGGGATCCCCAATTCTCTTCGTTAAAAAGAAAGACGGATCCTTTCGTATGTGTATTGACTACCGTAAACTGAACAAGCTGACCGTAAAGAACCGATACCCAGTCCCGAGGATTGATAATCTGTTCGAGGAGTTGCAGGGTGAAACTTACATCTCTAAGATCGACCTCCGTTCGGGTTATCATCAGGTTCGAGTCAGTGAGACCGACATCCCTAAAACCGCTTTTCAAACTCGATATGGGCACTACGAGTTTCTCGTTATGCCTTTCGGTCTGACCAACGCACCAGCAGTGTTCATGGACTTGATGAATAGGGTGTGTAGACCATATCTGGACAAATTTGTGATCGTAGTCATTGACGACATCCTTATCTACTCGAGAAACAAAGAGGATCACGCGAAACATTTGAAGCTTATCCTAGAACTCCTCAGAGATTAGAAACTATACGCCAAATTCTCGAAGTGCGAATTTTGGCTCCGGAAGGTACATTTCCTTGGTAATGTGGTCAACCAAAAAGGAATTCATGTAGACCTGAAAAAGATCGAAGCGATCGAGAAATGGAAAGCCCCAACGACTCCTACGGAAATTCGACGATTCCTAGGATTGGCCGGCTATTATCGAAGGTTCATAGAGAATTTCTCGAAGATCGCTAAGCCGTTAACCGAACTCACTCAGAAAGACAAGGATTTTGTTTGGGGTACAAAACAGAGGAATCCTTCCAGAAACTTAAAGACCAGCTATGTCATGCACCGATCTTGACCCTACCAGAAGGTATAGATAATTGTATAGTGTTTTGCGATGCATCCCACCAAGGCCTAGGGTGCATCCTTATGCAGAAGGACAAAGTCATCGCATACGCTTCAAGGCAACTTAAGGTGCACGAACATAACTACACCACACACGACCTAGAGCTGGGAGCTGTCGTGTTCGCTTTAAAGATCTGGAGACATTACCTGTATGGTACTAAGTGCACGGTTTTCACGGATCACAAAAGCCTTCAACATATTCTCGATCATAAAATGCTCAACATGAGGCAACGAAGATGGATCGAACTGCTGAGGGACTACGATTGCGAGATCAAATACCACCCGGGTAAGGCAAACGTAGTGGCAGATGCCCTGAGTTCGAAGGAAAGGGTAAGACCATCTCGAGTTAGAGCATTAGGAATACAGATTCAAACAAGCCTTCAGACGCAAATCGCCAGTCCTCAGCGAGAAGCGTTGAAACCCGAGAACCTTAAGGAGGAAACCTTGCAAAATCACGATACGGAAATCGAGCTTAAAACGGACGGATCCATTACTTTAAGAATCGAGAATGGATTCCAAAGTCCGAGAACCTTCGTAAACTAATTTTGGACGAGGGCCACCGTTCCCGATATTCTATTCACCCCGGATCCGACAAGTTGTACAAGGACCTACGGGAATACTATTGGTGGTCGGGCATGAAGAAGGATATCGCCTTGTACGTAGCGTAGTGTCATACTTGTTCGAAGGTCAAGGCGGAGTATCAGAAGCCTTAAGGTCTATTGCAGCAACCGGAGATTCCCATGTGGAAGTGGGAAAAGATCTCCATGGACTTTATCACCAAGCTACCTCGTACGGCAAGTGGTAACGACATGATTTGGGTCATCATGGACCGATTGACGAAATCCGCCCACTTCCTACCGGTACGAGAAAACCACTCGATGGAAAAATTCGCTCAAATCTACATCAACGAGATCGTCTCTCGTCACGGAACACCTCTCTCCATTATCTCCGACAGGGATAGTCGATTCACGTCCCGTTTCTGGAACGCCCTTCAGAAATAGCTCGGGACGCGACTAGTCCTTAGCACTGCTTACCATCCTCAGACCGATGGTCAGAGTGAAAGGACGATCCAAATGCTTGAGGATATGCTAAGAGCGTGTGTAGTTTACTTCGGAGGAAGTTGGGACGATCACCTCCTTTTGGTCGAGTTTTCCTATAACAACGGCTACCACGCTAGCATCAAGTGCGCTCCGTTCGAGGCCTTATACGGACGTAAGTGCCGGTCGCCGCTCTGTTGGCTAGAAGTCGTCGATCGACAACTCATAAGGCTCGACATCGTCCAGGAAACATCGACAAGATTACTACCATCAAGGAAAGACTGAAGACGTCCCGTACTCGGCAGAAGAGCTACGCCGATAACCGAAGGAAACCCCTCGAGTTCCAAGTTGGCGATAGAGTGCTTCTCAAAATATCTCCATGGAAGGGGGTAGTTCGCTTCGGGAAGCGCGGAATGCTAAGCCCAAGGTATAACGGACCGTTCGAGGTGACAAAGCGAATTGGCCCAGTAGCGTATCGACTCCAACTCCTGCATATTCTCTCCAACGTTCACAACGTATTCCATGTCTCGCACTTGAAAAAGTGCTTATCTGATGAGACCATCGTCATTCCACTTGACGAGGTCCAGATCGACAACAAGCTCAACTTTATCGAAGAACCGCTTGAGGTTGTAGACCGAGAGGTCAAACAACTCAGGCAAAGTCGCATTCCTATTGTCAATGTTTGGTGGAACTCCCGACGTGGTCATGAATTCACGTGGTAACGTGAGGACCAAATCCGTCAGAAGTATCCGCATCTATTCAAGACTCCCCCTCCCGAAAAATGGAACTAAATTTCGGGACGAAATTCCTTTCAACACGGGGAGAATATGACAACCGTCAAAATTTCAGTTGAAATTCGTACTCTATGTCTTTGAAATGTCTATCGTTTTCTTTAACCGTACTTTTACTGGAAACGCGTCAATGTCGAAATCAAATTCGGAATGAAAATATATAAGTCCTAATACCAAGAAAACACCTAAGGAACTTTCCTAAGTTCATATCGTACAAAAATCAGAAACTTTCATTTAACAAAAAGGTCTAACGGAAACAAAACGTAAAAAGCGAAAAATCAGTAAAATACTGAAAATAAGCTAGGACGCCGCACAGGTGAACCCAGGGTGACGCCCTAGCATCACAGATTCAAAAAAAAAAAAAAAAAGCTTTTAGAACTTATTCTCGTTTTACACAAACCCAACCACTCTAAACTCGGATTTTACAACTCAATTACTGTATTTTACTGTCCCAAGACTGCCATACACTCCCTCCCTTTTGTTTTCTTTTCATTATTCACTTTACAAAACTAAAAACACACACATACACCATTTCTCTCTACCTTCTCTCTAACTTCTCTCTAAAATCCTTACAAATCCAATAACATCTAGCCACGAAAATCCACTAAAACATACACAAAAATTGTTCAAACAACCAAGGAAGCAAGGAGAATCAAGTCATTTCGGTTAAAAAGCATTGCCTACCGATTTTGAAGCTCAAATCTCTACCAAATCGTCATCCAAGCTTTTAATCCGGTAGAAACCTTTCTTTTTACTATATTTACTGTTTTAAACATTTGCATGGATGATCTAAAGCATAAAAATGAGTTTTGATAAAGTTTTATAACACTTGTTATACAAAAACGGATTTTAACCAAATACTACTTAGATCTATGTTTTTATGGACAAAAGTTATTTATAAACTGTGAAAATGATATATAATGAAGTTTTTATCAATTGCATGTCGAGATCGATGACCTAAATGACCATTTTTACAAGAAAAACGAAAGTTGGAGAAAAATTGCAGCTAGGGCGCAGTCCCTTTTGACCCAGGACGACGCACCGTGGCACAAAAGTGTTCAGGGCGCCGTCCTAGAGGTCCAGAACGGCGCACCGAGCCGCTGATTTTTCCGGAAATCGTCATTTGGAGTTAAAAACTTATATGTACAATCTGATTTTTCGAGACTAACTTTTTGGGACTGAGTTTAGTAAAATACTTATATTTGTGATATCTTATTGGACTTATTACACCTAAATGAACTCATTTAATTATGTTATGTAAATATATATGTTTTGTAAGCGGGAAAGTGTTGACTATTTTGGACATAAAAATTATGGCGCGGAAGCGCTGCCCAAATTTTGTTAGAAATTATAAAACACTTCAGCGACTAAAATATGTTTATCATAATAATAATAACCTTAACTTTGGACACTTTTGGACTAAACGTGACGATATCCGATTCGGACAATATTTGGACAATTTAACCTTGACACTTAAAGTTTAACTAAAGATTACAACTTATAATATTATATTTATATATATATATATATATATATATATATATATATATATATATATATATATATATATGTATATATATATATATATATATATATATATATATATATATATACATATATATATATATATGTTAACTTAATGTAATCATAATACTTAATCAATCTTGGTATTCTTTTAGGCCTTCCGTGATTCCCGACAAGCTTTCGACTGTAGGTCCGATTAATACAGGAACGCATTAACAAGAACGTGCAACGGATTGATTAGACGGAAGAGATAAACACGAATAATCAAAGATAAACCAAATATTATTAATAAACGTTAATGATTACAATGGTTTAAACTGAGAAATCGTGGTTAGGCTAAGGAGAAGATTAAACATAATCTTCTCCCTAATCCGGTGATCGGCCGGATCGGGGCGCCTCAAAAGCCCTAAATGTCACACCCCGCTAAAGCGGAAACACGGAATGTGAAGAGCGAAGAATCATTTCACGGGTCACAATAAAGATCACGGTTCAAGTCATTAAGATTTAAATTGAAAAGTACAAATCAAAGGTACAACCAAGATTCAACGTAAGACCATAGTACATAACAAAATGTTTTTAAAACAAAATTCCCAAAATAAGGTCTTCTTCCCAAGGTACACTTCACATAAAGGACTTGACCCGCCCGAGCAATGCACTTCATAACTTACGCTTAGGTCCTGAAACATGAGATAAAGTGTCAACTACGAAAACGTAGTGAGTGAGTTACAGTTTGAATTCAAGAAAAGTTCAATTTAAAAGTTCATAAGAGTCCGAGACGAGTTCGAGATTTATAAAAGTTCAAGAGTCGTTCGAGGTCAAAGAATTTCGAGATAAGATCAAGTACTTAAAAATTCAAGAATAACTTAATTAAATTTAAGTGCTTAAAATTCAAGAATAAATTTAGTCTCAGGCCAATTTTCAAGTATGCTTAAAATAAGTTCAAGTACGTTCAAAATAAGTTCAAGTACGTTCAAAATAAGTTCAAGTACGTTCAAAATAAGTTCAAGTACGTCCAAAATAAGTTCAAGTACGTTCAAAATAAGTTCAAGTACGACCAAAGTAATTTCAAGTCAAATGCAAAAGTCAAGTAGTGTAGCGAGCAAAAAGGGTTGTAGTCATTACCTCAGCGGTGGATTAATCCACATGACAATAAGTAAGTATATGCGTAATATAGACCTATGATCCTCGAGTTGTACCAACCACTAAGCTTAATATACGTAAGATTTAGTCTACACACTAATCCGATTCTAGTCAAGTACCTGCCCACTAGTCAAGTCTAAAGTCAGAGTCCGCGAGGACTTAGCAATATGTACCTTGGTCGCTACCCATTGGTAAGGAGTGACCGCTCCTAAGTATCGATACCCATAATATATGCTAACGGCTTGTGTTAATAGTGTGTATAGTCGTCCAAGTAAATTGTGGGACTTTTAGTCGAACTATTTTTAAAAGTCTTTTAGTCTGCACTTACGGCGTTATATTCTCACCTAGGGTTTAGTACTTAAATACAACCAAGCTATCAATGTCTATTCAAGTATCCAAAGAGGCAAACCTAGGGAGTCTAAGGTAAGCCAATCCGAACAGTTGATGTTTTTTACGCATATTAGTCCAAATAGTCGTCCAAAAATAGTCCCAAAGTCGTCCAAATAGTTCGTACTAAAAACAGTTCCTTTAGTTCAAAAGTTTTCATAAATAGAAAGTCGTTCAAATAGTCAAAAGGTTTCCAAAGGTTCGCAAAACTTTAACAAGTCCGTAAAAGTTTTATATAATAAGTAGCCAATAAGGCAATAAAGCATTTTTACGCATAAAAGTCTCTAAGAATTCGTCCAAAATAGTTCAAGGGTCCACAAGTCAAAATAGTTAAAATAGACCAAGGTCAAACTAGTTCAAATAGTGCAACAGTCAAAATAGTTTATAAGTCCAAAAGTCAAATTAGTCCGATAAGTAGAAAAAGTCAAAATAATCGTACAAATTCCATAAGTCAAAATAGTTTGATAAGCAATTTCACATAAATGCCATAGTCCGAAACAATTTGATCTCATGTTTCCCCCAAAAAGTATATTTAAATGTAAAAGTAAGGAGGGGTGTAACTCACGGTTTGCGAAGAGAGTGAACTCGGAATCGGTCGGATAAGGGAGCCGGGAATCACGGAATGCCTAGGAATACCAAGATTGTCCAAAAGTTAATGTCTTATTAGGTCCTTTATATAAGATTAGGTAACTTTTGTTTATGATTATGTGTTGAAGTCAAATTGTCTCAAAAATTGGTCCGAAGCGGTTAACGTTTATTTTTAGTTTGAAAGCTAAATGTTAAAGTTATTAATATGATAAACATGTTTAGGTTACTGAAATGGTTTAGATTTTCGGGTGAAATTTGGGCAGCGCTTCCGCGCCCAAATTTCATGTCCAAAACCTACAACCATTTCCGCTCACAAACATGCATATACACATAATAACTCCAAGACAAGTCAAATAAGTCTAAAGAGTCCAATATAAGTCATCATTATTATTAGTTTTACTTATCTCAGTCTTATAATAATATTAGCAACAGTCCAGAAGGTGTGTACAAGTTTAAAACGGACAAATGACGATTTTTTTCGGGAGAACAGCAGCTCGGTGCTGCGCACCAGGGCACAGGTGCTGCGCACCTACCTGCTGTCTTTTTCCCATTTTGTGTTTTTCTTGCTAAAAACGTTATGTGACTCAAAGATTTTGACATGCAACCAGTAGATAACTTATAAAACACCATTTTAATAGTTTCTAAACAACTTTTATTCATAAAAACATAGATCTAAGTATCATCTAGATAAAAATCGTTTTTGTAGAGAAAGTGATTTAAATCTTTATAAAAACTCATCTTTACTGTTTAGATCTAACATGCAATTAGTAAAAACAGTAAATAAAGATAGGAGAAAGGTTTCTACCGAAGGAGATTGAATGGATGATGTTTTTGGTCGGATAAAGCTCCAAAATCTTTACAAACTTGGTCCTTTTTCGAAATAAATGGCACCTCCTTGCTCCTCTAGATGATTCAAACGTTTTCTACGGGTTGTAATGATGTTTTGATGGTGTAAAGTTTCTGGAAATGAAGAACACTTGAAAGGTTTTTGAGAGAAATGAGTTGTGTGTGTTTTTATGTGTGTGTTTTGATTTTTGTAAAATGAAAAATGATAATGGAAAAGAATGAGTGTTAACACTGGACTTAGGGACTGAGGAAAAGCAGTAATTATGGCCTGAAGTTCGAGTTTGATTGGTGGAAGGTTTACAAAAACGAGACAAGGACTAAAAATGTAACATTTTTGAAAACTGGCGTGAGGTGCTGCGCACCTATACCATAGGTGCTGCGCACCGGGCCTTTTTTTTCAGCATTTTCTAATTTTTCGTTTTTACGTTATTGCTTCGTTGGACCTTTTTGTTAATTGAAAGTTCTTAATTATGATTAGTTATGAACTTAGGGAAGTTCAATGTGTGTTTTCTTGGTATTAGGACTTTTATAATTGATTCCGGAAGTTATTCCGACACTGGTTCCGACAAGGTACAGACTCAAAAGTTACGAACTAGAACAAAGCGAATACGATAAAAGAGTGACTAATGATTCGAACCGATGTAGTAGCTGAACAAGTACCTAGATTTTTGACGGTTGTCACATTCTCCCCGGGTTGAAAGGAATTTCGTCCCGAAATTTAGTTCGTCTCTTGGGGGAAAAGTTTGCCGTCGGATCGTGGTGGATTCTCCTGACGGATTTCGGTCCCTGCGTTTCCACGCGGCTGAGGGGCTACGTCGGAGGTTCCACTGAACTCAGAGGTGGGGACAAGGTTCGGTCTAAGTTGTTTGACCTTGAAGTCAACAACCTAAGCGTTTCAACAAGGGAGTTGATTCGGTAGCAGTTTTGACCTTGTTTAGAGGGAGATGACAAAGGTCTCATCCGATGAACACTTTACAAGTGTGAGGAGGGAGCACGTAAGAACATTGGGAGACGGTTGGGAAAGTTAAAAGCGATGAGAGGTCGGATCGGTATATCCCGAGACTTAGATTGAACCGGTGTACTTCGGCTTAGTTTGCCGCGTTTCCTGAAGCAGACTGTCCTCCTTCCGTGGCGATATCCTAAGGGATACCCTATTGCCAGCCAAGGAAGTGAGGCTTTACTTTTAGATGGTCCCGCGGCTCCTTGGCCGGGTACGGGAACGTTTCCGGTCCTTCGCGAGAAGAGGTAGACGTAGGACCTTGCAAGTCGTCAACCGTCAGCTTCTAGCCGATGGGACGGTGTTTGACACTTGCGTCCAGGTATAGACCGATGGGTGTGCACTTAGTGCTGGCACGGGGTCCGTGACATAAGTGTACCCGATTAAAGGAAGGCGAATAGTGAGAGATGATGAGGTCTAGTCGCGTTCCTGGCGATTCTCAGGAGGGCACTCCAAAGAGAGGGGGACGTAGATCGACTAATAGTGGGGTGAGTTTCGGTGTCCTGCCTTGACCTCGAGGTAAGTGAGGCACTTGGCGGGATACAGGGTAGTGTCCTTACACATGTCCGACCAGAATAGTATTCTCGGGAACTCCTGTTATGGTAAGTCGGATCCCGGGTGGGTGGAATAACAATTCGATGGCCCTTGACGGGAATGGGTTCACGAATACCTTCGGATTTCGGACTCGTGCTTGGAGCTTGGCGCAACAAGTTGCGTTCGACCTGAGTCCAAGTTCCTTCAAGGTTGACTATGGGATCAGGGAAATGTTCTGCTCAGAGTCGGAATTTGCACTTTGAGCATTGGGCGTACAACCTCTGATCTCGGGAGCGTTCTAGGGTGAGTTTGGGATGCTCACAGGATCTTCCTTGAGTAGGTGTGAGTGTTGGCGAGGGGGTATGATTATCGATCATCCAAGTACGGCCTACACACTTTGTTCATTAAGTCCATGAATACCGGCGATGTGTTGTTTAGACGTACTGACAGAGGGAAGGCTTGAGTGGTTTGCATCGAGTTTGAGGAGATGCGGTCCTCGGAAGTGTTGGTCAAAATGTCGCGAACCTGGTGATAACTCGGGCGCGACCTTTGAGAGGTATGATGCATCCTGCAACTATTCGGACCGGTTGTCGATCCTCGGGGATGGTTATCGGTTCTTGACGGTCGGTCTTGATGAGTTCATGACGCTTAGCGTCAAGGCTTGATGGTTCGGTAAGAACTGGGCCGATGGAGGAATTTTAGGCAAACGAAGTACTGGGAATCCTAAATTTGCATTTCTAGCTGCGACTATTGGGCCGTTGGCACATTCGAAGGAAAACTATCCGTAAGAACTGAGGTCCTAAACTGATGAGATGTCTAATCTCTAAAGGGCAAGGTTTTCTTCAGCTCTTGTATCAAATAGTGCGGAAGGAAGAAGGGTCATTTGACAGAGAACGTACCAGTAGTTGTTTTGAGGTTCTGGGAAGTTTCCTCGGCTGTGATTGCGAGAGCACTGAGGGTCTCTGTGGTATGCTCTAAGAGACAATCCTCACGGAGGTGCTGGTCGCTCCCACATTCGAGACATAGCGATTTTCTGTTCGCATTTTCTGGACAGCACCAGGGGTAGTGCCCCACTGTGTTGCAAAGTCTGCATACCGGGCACTTCCGGACATGGTGGAAGGGGCATCTGCTGCATTGGGTGTGCGGTCCAGTGTGGGTTCGAGGTATGGTGGGGTATCCCTGGGTGATACTAGTCCGTGATATTTGGTGGTGGAGTTTCCTTCTCTTGTTCTCCCTTCGTTGGAAGAGAGCAGGAGAGGGAGGTAAGGGGTTAGTTCCAAGGTCCTCGTCCTGCCTAGCAGCATATTCGCGACAATGTCGGAAGAGGTGCCCGATTTTGTTGCATGCGTAGCAAGCGTGGCAGTCCCCAGTGTGATGCCGGTGGCACTTACCGCACTTAGGGTGCGGTCCGGCATACTCTCGGCGTCTGATGGCGGGCTTCTTGTCGTGGTTGCCCCTTATGGGTTGGTGACTAGCCCTACGCTTCTCACTTTTCCTTCGAGTGACGGGGGCTGGAGGAGAAGGGAGGTTGTTGTCATGATTGATCTCCGAGTCGGGGTTATCACCTCCGAAAATCCTGTCGCTCACTCCGGCGATTACCTGGGCGATCAAGTCGGGTATTGCTGCGTTCATCTGGGCAATGACTTGCTCGGCGAGGTCACTAGCACTCAAGTGCGGGGGTGCCATGATTCTGCAATCAGAAAGAATTTAGGTTGGGTTTAGAACGCGCGGATGAGATATGATAAGAATTACGATTTAAGTGACCATAGATAGTCATAGCACGAGATTGACACGAATGATCAAGTAGTTCACGCAAGGTTATGATTTAAGAGATCGAACCATAGTGCTCGCAGCAAGTACAAAGTTCACCAGATACGATAAGCCTAATGATAAAAGATAGAATTTTCATTAATAATAAGAAGTTTCGGTACACATGACAAATTTACTAAGAGAAATGCAAGTACAATACATAGAGAAATAATAAATAATGGCTTAAGTCGTGTACAATGGGAAAATTACGACTAAGCCGGTACAGTACAATGAAAAGGAAATTATGCCTAGTAACGCTCTTCCAAGAACATCATGGCGGCGAGAGCTACGACAAGTGCTCCCATGACTATGCAAGCTCTGACGAGGCACTGGACGGTCCGGGCGGTGGCCTGAGCCGTCAGGATGATCCGCCGGGACTGATGTGCTAACTCGTTCGCAGCATCGGAGACTTCAAAGAGAAGGAGGCCCTGCTCCTGGGCTTCCTCAGCGAGTCCACGGACTTGACGGTGTAAGTTGAGGAAGGCATCTGGCGGAAGAGGCTGATGAGTAGGTGGCATCATGGGTCGGGAGGGTCCGGACTCCTGCGCACGTCGTCTTTCCTCGATGAACTGACGATCCCATGCGTAACGCTCCGATATCGGAGTGCGAAAGGCGGGATCGTAGGGGTCCAAGAAAGACTGTGGAGGCGCGGGTCGGAACGGGCCCGACTGCGGATGCATAGGTGCTCCAGCATTGGGTCCTCGGGGCTGTGGCGCTGCAACGGGCACCAACCTAGGAGGTGGAAGTACCGTCCTTGGGCTGGACCCATTACTGCTACTGATAGTCTGGGGCGTGTCTTCCGTTGGGTCAGTCGTCTGGTGACGCTGACTCTCGGATGCGGTGTGGCCCTCAGAGGGTTCGTGAGAGGGGGAGGCGGCTCGGGAAAGTGATCGAGTCTGGTATCGGGAGTTCGAGAACTGAGACATGGCGTATCTGCGAATAGAGAGTTACGTAAGTACGGGGAAACTAAGAATAGGAAAAACGTAAGTAAAATGCATGCACGGGTCAATCATGTGAGGGTCGGGAATTGACAAGACCGGGAATTTATGGACTCAAAACCGTTTAACGATAGCCTTTCATTTTCCGTTCTTGCATAATTCATTTTGAACTACGGGTGGTTGATCAAGTCACGCATAGTTGAAAAAGTTAATCATGCAATTGCGGAAAAAAAAGCATAACTATAGTTTGAACCCGAAAATGACGTTTTCTGAAAAGCCTTGGTTATAGTTTTGGTTTCGAAAACTTTTTGAAAGATTTTAAAACCGTTTTCACTATAACCCGTGCTCTGATACCAAGTCTGTCACACCCCGCTAAAGCGGAAACACGGAATGTGAAGAGCGAAGAATCATTTCACGGGTCACAATAAAGATCACGGTTCAAGTCATTAAGATTTAAATTGAAAAGTACAAATCAAAGGTACAACCAAGATTCAACGTAAGACCATAGTACATAACAAAATGTTTTTAAAACAAAATTCCCAAAATAAGGTCTTCTTCCCAAGGTACACTTCACATAAAGGACTTGACCCGCCCGAGCAATGCACTTCATAACTTACGCTTAGTTCCTGAAACATGAGATAAAGTGTCAACTACGAAAACGTAGTGAGTGAGTTACAGTTTGAATTGAAGAAAAGTTCAATTTAAAAGTTCATAAGAGTCCGAGACGAGTTCGAGATTTATAAAAGTTCAAGAGTCGTTCGAGGTCAAAGAATTTCAAGATAAGATCAAGTACTTAAAATTCAAGAATAACTTAATTAAATTTAAGTGCTTAAAATTCAAGAATAAATTTAGTCTCAGGCCAATTTTCAAGTATGCTTAAAATAAGTTCAAGTACGTTCAAAATAAGTTCAAGTACGTTCAAAATAAGTTCAAGTACGTTCAAAATAAGTTCAAATACGTTCAAAATAAGTTCAAGTACGTTCAAAATAAGTTCAAGTACGACCAAAGTAAGTTCAAGTCAAATGCAAAAGTCAAGTAGTGTAGCGAGCAAAAAGGGTTGTAGTCATTACCTCAGCGGTGGATTAATCCACATGTGCAAGACAATAAGTAAGTATATGCGTAATATAGACCTATGATCCTCGAGTTGTACCAACCACTAAGCTTAATATACGTAAGATTTAGTCTACACACTAATCCGATTCTAGTCAAGTACCTGCCCACTAGTCAAGTCTAAAGTCAGAGTCCGCGAGGACTTAGCAATATGTACCTTGGTCGCTACCCATTGGTAAGGAGTGACCGCTCCTAAGTATCGATACCCATAATATATGCTAACGGCTTGTGTTAATAGTGTGTATAGTCGTCCAAGTAAATTGTGGGACTTTTAGTCGAACTATTTTTAAAAGTCTTTTAGTCTGCACTTACGGCGTTATATTCTCACCTAGGGTTTAGTACTTAAATACAACCAAGCTATCAATGTCTATTCAAGTATCCAAAGAGGCAAACCTAGGGAGTCTAAGGTAAGCCAATCCGAACAGTTGATGTTGTTTACGCATATTAGTCCAAATAGTCGTCCAAAAATAGTCCCAAAGTCGTCCAAATAGTTCGTACTAAAAACAGTTCCTTTAGTTCAAAAGTTTTCATAAATAGAAAGTCGTTCAAATAGTCAAAAGGTTTCCAAAGGTTCGCAAAACTTTAACAAGTCCGTAAAAGTTTTATATAATAAGTAGCCAATAAGGCAATAAAGCATTTTTACGCATAAAAGTCTCTAAGAATTCGTCCAAAATAGTTCAAGGGTCCACAAGTCAAAATAGTTAAAATAGACCAAGGTCAAACTAGTTCAAATAGTGCAACAGTCAAAATAGTTTATAAGTCCAAAAGTCAAATTAGTCCGATAAGTACCAAAAGTCAAAATAGTCGTACAAATTCCATAAGTCAAAATAGTTTGATAAGCAATTTCACATAAATGCCATAGTCCGAAACAATTTGATCTCATGTTTCCCCCAAAAAGTATATTTAAATGTAAAAGTAAGGAGGGGTGTAACTCACGGTTTGCGAAGAGAGTGAACTCGGAATCGGTCGGATAAGGGAGCCGGGAATCACGGAATGCAAAGGAATACCAAGATTGTCCAAAAGTTAATGTCTTATTAGGTCCTTTATATAAGATTAGGTAACTTTTGTTTATGATTATGTGTTGAAGTCAAATTGTCTCAAAAATTGGTCCGAAGCGGTTAACGTTTATTTTTAGTTTGAAAGCTCAATGTTAAAGTTATTAATATGATAAACATGTTTAGGTTACTGAAATGGTTTAGATTTTCGGGTGAAATTTGGGCAGCGCTTCCGCGCCCAAATTTCATGTCCAAAACCTACAACCATTTCCGCTCACAAACATGCATATACACATAATAACTCCAAGACAAGTCAAATAAGTCTAAAGAGTCCAATATAAGTCATCATTATTATTAGTTTTACTTATCTCAGTCTTATAATAATATTAGCAACAGTCCAGAAGGTGTGTACAAGTTTAAAACGGACAAATGACGATTTTTTTCGGGAGAACAGCAGCTCGGTGCTGCGCACCTAGCTGCTGTCTTTTTCCCATTTTGTGTTTTTCTTGCTAAAAACGTTATGTGACTCAAAGATTTCGACATGCAACCAGTAGATAACTTATAAAACACCATTTTAATAGTTTCTAAACAACTTTTATTCATAAAAACATAGATCTAAGTATCATCTAGATAAAAATCGTTTTTGTAGAGAAAGTGATATAAATCTTTATAAAAACTCATCTTTACTGTTTAGATCTAACATGCAATTAGTAAAAACACTAAATAAAGATAGGAGAAAGGTTTCTACCGAAGGAGATTGAATGGATGATGTTTTTGGTCGGATTAAAGCTCCAAAATCTTTACAAACTTGGTCCTTTTTCGAAATAAATGGCACCTCCTTGCTCCTCTAGATGATTCAAACGTTTTCTATGGGTTGTAATGATGTTTTGATGGTGTAAAGTTTCTGGAAATGAAGAACACTTGAAAGGTTTTTGAGAGAAATGAGTTGTGTGTGTTTTTATGTGTGTGTTTTGATTTTTGTAAAATGAAAAATGATAATGGAAAAGAAGGAGTGTTAACACTGGACTTAGGGACTGAGGAAAAGCAGTAATTATGGCCTGAAGTTCGAGTTTGATTGGTGGAAGGTTTACAAAAACGAGACAAGGACTAAAAATGTAACATTTTTGAAAACTGGCGTGAGGTGCTGCGCACCTATACCATAGGTGCTGCGCACCGGGCCTTTTTTTTTTCAGCATTTTCTAATTTTTCGTTTTTACGTTATTGCTTCGTTGGACCTTTTTGTTAATTGAAAGTTCTTAATTATGATTAGTTATGAACTTAGGGAAGTTCAATGTGTGTTTTCTTGGTATTAGGACTTTTATAATTGATTCCGGAAGTTATTCCGACACTGGTTCCGACAAGGTACAGACTCAAAAGTTACGAACTAGAACAAAGCGAATACGATAAAAGAGTGACTAATGATTCGAACCGATGTAGTAGCTGAACAAGTACCTAGATTTTTGACGGTTGTCACATTCTCCCAGGGTTGAAAGGAATTTCGTCCCGAAATTTAGTTCGTCTCATGGGGGAAAAGTTTGCCGTCGGATCGTGGTGGATTCTCCTGACGGATTTCGGTCCCTGCGTTTCCACGCGGCTGTGGGGCTACGTCGGTGGTTCCACTGAACTCAGAGGTGGGGACAAGGTTCGGTCTAAGTTGTTTGACCTTGAAGTCAACAACCTAAGCGTTTCAACAAGGGAGTTGATTCGGTAGCAGTTTTGACCTTGTTTAGAGGGAGATGACAAAGGTCTCATCCGATGAACACTTTACAAGTGTGAGGAGGGAGCACGTAAGAACATTGGGAGACGGTTGGGAAAGTTAAAAGCGATGAGAGGTCGGATCGGTATATCCTGAGACTTAGATTGAACCGGTGTACTTCGGCTTAGTTTGCCGCGTTTCCTGAAGCAGACTGTCCTCCTTCCGTGGCGATATCCTAAGGGATACCCTATTGCCAGCCAAGGAATTGAGGCTTTACTTTTAGATGGTCACGCGGCTCCTTGGCCGGGTACGGGAACGTTTCCGGTCCTTCGCGAGAAGAGGTAGACGTAGGACCTTGCAAGTCGTCAACCGTCAGCTTCTAGCCGATGGGACGGTGTTTGACACTTGCGTCCAGGTATAGACCGATGGGTGTGCACTTAGTGCTGGCACGGGGTCCGTGACATAAGTGTACCCGATTAAAGGAAGGCGAATAGTGAGAGATGATGAGGTCTAGTCGCGTTCCTGGCGATTCTCAGGAGGGCACTCCAAAGAGAGGGGGACGTAGATCGACTAATAGTGGGGTGAGTTTCGGTGTCCTGCCTTGACCTCGAGGTAAGTGAGGCACTTGGCGGGATACAGGGTAGTGTCCTTACACATGTCCGGCCAGAATAGTATTCTCGGGAACTCCTGTTATGGCAAGTCGGATCCCGGGTGGGTGGAATAACAATTCGATGGCCCTTGACGGGAATGGGTTCACGAATACCTTCGGATTTCGGAACTCGTGCTTGGAGCTTGGCGCAACAAGTTGCGTTCGACCTGAGTCCAAGTTCCTTCAAGGTTGACTATGGGATCAGGGAAATGTTCTGCTCAGAGTCGGAATTTGCACTTTGAGCATTGGGCGTACAACCTCTGATCTCGGGAGCGTTCTAGGGTGAGTTTGGGATGCTCACAGGATCTTCCTTGAGTAGGTGTGAGTGTTGGCGAGGGGGTATGATTATCGATCATCCAAGTACGGCCTACACACTTTGTTCATTAAGTCCATGAATACCGGCGATGTGTTGTTTAGACGTACTGACAGAGGGAAGGCTTGAGTGGTTTGCATCGAGTTTGAGGAGATGCGGTCCTCGGAAGTGTTGGTCAAAATGTCGCGAACCTGGTGATAACTCGGGCGGGGTCGACCTTTGAGAGGTATGATGCATCCTGCAACTATTCGGACCGGTTGTCGATCCTCGGGGATGGTTATCGGTTCTTGACGGTCGGTCTTGATGAGTTCATGACGCTTAGCGTCAAGGCTTGATGGTTCGGTAAGAACTGGGCCGATGGAGGAATTTTAGGCAAACGAAGTACTGGGAATCCTAAATTTGCATTTGTAGCTGCGACTATTGGGCCGTTGGCACATTCGAAGGAAAACTATCCGTAAGACCTGAGGTCCTAAACTGATGAGATGTCTAATCTCTAAAGGGCAAGGTTTTCTTCAGCTCTTGTATCAAATAGTGCGGAAGGAAGAAGGGTCATTTGACAGAGAACGTACCAGTAGTTGTTTTGAGGTTCTGGGAAGTTTCCTCGGCTGTGATTGCGAGAGCACTGAGGGTCTCTGTGGTATGCTCTAAGAGACAATCCTCACGGAGGTGCTGGTCGCTCCCACATTCGAGACATAGCGATTTTCTGTTCGCATTTTCTGGACAGCACCAGGGGTAGTGCCCCACTGTGTTGCAAAGTCTGCATACCGGGTACTTCCGGACATGGTGGAAGGGGCATCTGCTGCATTGGGTGTGCGGTCCAGTGTGGGTTCGAGGTATGGTGGGGTATCCCTGGGTGATACTAGTCCGTGATATTTGGTGGTGGAGTTTCCTTCTCTTGTTCTCCCTTCGTTGGAAGAGAGCAGGAGAGGGAGGTAAGGGGTTAGTTCCAAGGTCCTCGTCCTGCCTAGCAGCATATTCGCGACAATGTCGGAAGAGGTGCCCGATTTTTTGCATGCGTAGCACGCGTGGCAGTCCCCAGTGTGATGCTTACCGCACTTAGGGTGCGGTCCGGCATACTCTCGGCGTCTGATGGCGGGCTTCTTGTCGTGGTTGCCCCTTATGGGTTGGTGACTAGCCCTACGCTTCTCACATTTCCTTCGAGTGACGGGGGCTGGAGGAGAAGGGAGGTTGTTCTCATGATTGATCTCCGAACAAAAGGTGTCGGGGTTATCACCTCCGAAAATCCTGTCGCTCACTCCGGCGATTACCTGGGCGATCAAGTCGGGTATTGCTGCGTTCATCTGGGCAATGACTTGCTCGGCGAGGTCACTAGCACTCAAGTGCGGGGGTGCCATGATTCTGCAATCAGAAAGAATTTAGGTTGGGTTTAGAACGCGCGGATGAGATATGATAAGAATTACGATTTAAGTGACCATAGATAGTCATAGCACGAGATTGACACGAATGATCAAGTAGTTCACGCAAGGTTATGACTTAAGAGATCGAACCATAGTGCTCGCAGCAAGTACAAAGTTCACCAGATACGATAAGCCTAATGATAAAAGATAGAATTTTCATTAATAATAAGAAGTTTCGGTACACATGACAAATTTACTGAGAGAAATGCAAGTACAATACATAGAGAAATAATAAATAATGGCTTAAGTCGTGTACAATGGGAAAATTACGACTAAGCCGGTACAGTACAATGAAAAGGAAATTATGCCTAGTAACGCTCTTCCAAGAACATCATGGCGGCGAGAGCTACGACAAGTGCTCCCATGACTATGCAAGCTCTGACGAGGCACTGGACGGTCCGGGCGGTGGCCTGAGCCGTCAGGATGATCCGCCGGGACTGATGTGCTAACTCGTTCGCAGCATCGGAGACTTCAAAGAGAAGGAGGCCCTGCTCCTGGGCTTCCTCAGCGAGTCCACGGACTTGACGGTGTAAGTTGAGGAAGGCATCTGGCGGAAGAGGCTGATGAGTAGGTGGCATCATGGGTCGGGAGGGTCCGGACTCCTGCGCACGTCGTCTTTCCTCGATGAACTGACGATCCCATGCGTAACGCTCCGATATCGGAGTGCGAAAGGTGGGATCGTAGGGGTCCAAGAAAGACTGTGGAGGCGCGGGTCGGAACGGGCCCGACTGCGGATGCATAGGTGCTCCAGCATTGGGTCCTCGGGGCTGTGGCGCTGCAACGGGCACCAACCTAGGAGGTGGAAGTACCGTCCTTGGGCTGGACCCATTACTGCTACTGATAGTCTGGGACGTGTCTTCCGTTGGGTCAGTCGTCTGGTGACGCTGACTCTCGGATGCGGTGTGGCCCTCAGAGGGTTCGTGAGAGGGGGAGGCGGCTCGGGAAAGTGATCGAGTCTGGGATCGGGAGTTCGAGAACTGAGACATGGCGTATCTGCGAATAGAGAGTTACGTAAGTACGGGGAAACTAAGAATAGGAAAAACGTAAGTAAAATGCATGCACGGGTCAATCATGTGAGGGTCGGGAATTGACAAGACCGGGAATTTATGGACTCAAAACCGTTTAACGATAGCCTTTCATTTTCCGTTCTTGCATAATTCATTTTGAACTACGGGTGGTTGATCAAGTCACGCATAGTTGAAAAAGTTAATCATGCAATTGCGGAAAAAAAAGCATACTATAGTTTGAACCCGAAAATGACGTTTTCTGAAAAGCCTTGGTTATAGTTTTGGTTTCGAAAACTTTTTGAAAGATTTTTAAAACCGTTTTCACTATAACCCGTGCTCTGATACCAAGTATGTCACACCCCGCTAAAGCGGAAACACGGAATGTGAAGAGCGAAGAATCATTTCACGGGTCACAATAAAGATCACGGTTCAAGTCATTAAGATTTAAATTGAAAAGTACAAATCAAAGGTACAACCAAGATTCAACGTAAGACCATAGTACATAACAAAATGTTTTTAAAACAAAATTCCCAAAATAAGGTCTTCTTCCCAAGGTACACTTCACATAAAGGACTTGACCCGCCCGAGCAATGCACTTCATAACTTACGCTTAGTTCCTGAAACATGAGATAAAGTGTCAACTACGAAAACGTAGTGAGTGAGTTACAGTTTGAATTGAAGAAAAGTTCAATTTAAAAGTTCATAAGAGTCCGAGACGAGTTCGAGATTTATAAAAGTTCAAGAGTCGTTCGAGGTCAAAGAATTTCGAGATAAGATCAAGTACTTAAAAATTCAAGAATAACTTAATTAAATTTAAGTGCTTAAAATTCAAGAATAAATTTAGTCTCAGGCCAATTTTCAAGTATGCTTAAAATAAGTTCAAGTACGTTCAAAATAAGTTCAAGTACGTTCAAAATAAGTTCAAGTACGTTCAAAATAAGTTCAAGTACGTTCAAAATAAGTTCAAGTACGTTCAAAATAAGTTCAAGTACGACCAAAGTAAGTTCAAGTCAAATGCAAAAGTCAAGTAGTGTAGCGAGCAAAAAGGGTTGTAGTCATTACCTCAGCGGTGGATTAATCCACATGTGCAAGACAATAAGTAAGTATATGCGTAATATAGACCTATGATCCTCGAGTTGTACCAACCACTAAGCTTAATATACGTAAGATTTAGTCTACACACTAATCCGATTCTAGTCAAGTACCTGCCCACTAGTCAAGTCTAAAGTCAGAGTCCGCGAGGACTTAGCAATATGTACCTTGGTCGCTACCCATTGGTAAGGAGTGACCGCTCCTAAGTATCGATACCCATAATACTGCAGAAGGTGAATTTCGCACTTTTACAACCAACTAGGTGTACAACATTACAAGTGAACATTAATAATGCGTTTGCAAAGCTATGGACATCCAAAAAGTGCATCAACAAACTCCCCCTTGGACAAAGCTTGCAAAATCTTGTAGACACCTCTTGCAATCTTCAGTCAGTCTCTGCCGTGGTATCAGTATTTCTTGAATCTTCAAGCTTCATCAAAGTCTTCCCGAATAAACATGACAAATCAAACTTCGAACACTAACGTTTTCCGCTCGTTGTCGTCGAAATGCTAATTGGACATTCTGTAGTTTCTCCGACTTCACTCGAGTAAACATGCAACACATAATACCATAAGCAGTAAGACTCCCCCTGAGACTGAACTCTACAGACTTCGATACAATCATTTCAATAATGTGACAATCTTCACATACAACAATCTGCCATGAACTACCAACTGTAAATTTCCCCCTCCAGATAAGCTCATCCCAATATGTAGACATTGTAGCTCAAATTGTCTTCATCATGATTTAAAATGTATTAGGCAAAAATTAGAGGACTCCATTCACAACTAATAATCCGTAACAAATTGGCACACATTCAGATTCATCAAAGATCATGCACCATAACCTGTGATTGCGAAACAATAACCAGATTCCCTCCACAACGGAATCACAATAAACGCGGAATAAATAAATAAACGTTAATGGCCCATAAATAACCGGATGTTCCCGATTACCCCACAAAAATCTTCATAATACTGTTTTTCTCCACAACTTCACTTTAAAACTGACCCGATAAAATAAGGAGATTACATACCGGATCTAGACATGATACAACCAAAAGTGAAGGTTCTGATCCTCATCCGTACGGATGAAATACCCGTTCGTGCGGATGATGACTTATCCGTACGTATAGACATTTAATCTCAACTGATTCTTTCAAGCGCACGGATGAAGAGTTCATCCGTGTGGATCAGCTTCTGGTTCGTACGGATGGATCTATCCGTTAGTCTTGAAATGGAACACCTCATTCGTACGTATGACTTAACTCATTTGCACGCATGAATTCACATACGTACGAATGAACTTACATCCGCACGGACGAAGTTCGTCGATAGCTGGTAAAACAGTCCGCCGACAGAAAACCCAAAATCCATTTTTGGTCGTTTTGATCGAGATTTTGACCCCGTAAAATGCCCAGAAACTCCAGATAACCTGATTTACAAACCCTTTGAACCATACCATCAATCCAACCTCAAAACATAACAAAATCAATCCGAAAACGTGGAGAAAAATCTAAACCTTTTAACGTCTTCAATCCCGTTTGATCCAGAACAAGAGCACGGTGTTAACCGGCTCTGATACCAATTTGTAGGTCCGATTAATACAGGAACGCATTAACAAGAACGTGCAACGGATTGATTAGACGGAAGAGATAAACAATAATAATCAAAGATAAACCAAATATTATTAATAAACGTTAATGATTACAATGGTTTAAACTGAGAAATCGTGGTTAGGCTAAGGAGAAGATTAAACATAATCTTCTCCCTAATCCGGTGATCGGACGGATCGGGGCGCCTCAAAAGCCCTAAAAACCTCTGCAAAAATCGCAGCCTCTCTCACTCTTCAAGAACTCTCTTGAAACTCTTAACCTAAAAGATGCAGAAAATTCACTATATATAGGACTGTTTCTCATCCGTACGGATGAGACTCTCGTCCGTACGGATGAGACTCTCGTCCGTACGGATGAACGTTAAGCAAATCAGACCAAATATAAGTGTTCATCCGCACGGATGAGACTCTCATCCGTGCGTATGAACCCACATCCGCATGAATCAGTGCAGAAGGTGAATTTCGCACTTTTACAACCAACTAGGTGTACAACATTACAAGTGAACATTAATAATGCGTTTGCAAAGCTATGGACATCCAAAAAGTGCATCAACATCGACCGTTTCCCCGATCTTGTTTAATTTTCGCAACCCATGAGTTACATCCCCTCTTACTTATTGTATTTTTTTTTGACATAACTCTTTTTGGGGGAAACATGAGATTACTTGTTTTATGAACTTGAACAAATTTATGAAACTTATATGCGTAAACTGTTTTAATTTCCCCGATTGGCATACAATGAACTTTATGGCTTGCCCCCTTTTATTGGCTAGAACTAAACTATGATTGCTTGTATATGTGACCAACCCTTGATGAGAATATAACGCGCTTCATAAGAGACTATTATCAGTTTTAAATAAAATTACTTAGTGTCCGCTTTCAATCACTTCACACTATTAGCTTTGTTAAGCCGTCTAGTAACTATGGGTATCGATACTTAGGAAAGAACCGTTCCTTACTTAGATGGCAGTCTAAGTACATATTACTATGATCAGAATACTCCTCGTAGATAGTGCGGGGTAAGGGGCCTCACGGTTTGATAATCGGGTTAGTGTGATCACTTATGTTATATCATGCCAAGGGGTTGATACAAGATTTTAATCATTAGTTAATTAAATTACGCATATACACTTTTAGCGATTCATCCGCAATCTATTCTACATGTATTGCTATACTTGCCTTTGTACAAACTTAAGGTGTTGCTACACCTCGTTTCCATGCGAACTATTAAAGTATATAATATTTAAGCGTCGTTCCGCTTCTTTAATTCATGAAACCTTTATACTTATATACTTTACGGAAACTTTTATAGAGAACTTATAAACTATAACTCACTCACTACTTTTTGTAGTTGACAGTTTATCTCATGTTTCAGGAAACCAAGTGTAAGAAGGAAGTGCATAGCATGGACGGGTCAGGATGGTTACGTGAGACACTCATTGGGAAAAGACATGTTTTTATTACCTTGGGAATTTGTTTAAAAGTTTAATTATGTAATTGCATTTGCTTCGTTAAACGACTTGGTTGTCTTTTGAAATTGTGAACTCTTTGTTTTTATATCAATTACTCGAAACCGTTATATTTTGTTATAACCCGTGTAATGATGCTCCAGCTCTTCGCACCTCGTGTTTCCGCTTTAGCGGGGTGACACATTTTGGGACTGATTTTAATAAAATACTTATATTTGTGACATTATATTGGACTTATTATACCTAAATGAATTTGTTTAATTATGTTATGTAAATATATGTGTTTTGTAAGCGGGAAAGTGTTGACAATTTTGGACATAAAAATTATCGGGCGGAAGCGCTGCCCAAATTTTGTTAGAAATTATAAAACACTTCAGCGACTAAAATATAATTTATCTTAATAATATTAACGTTAACTTTGGACACTTTTGTACTAAACGTGACGATAACAGATTTGGACAATATTGCGAAAATTTAACCTTGACACTTAAAGTTTAACTAAAGATTTCAACTTATAATGTATTATATATATGTTAACTTAATGTAATCATAATACTCAATCAATCTTGGTATTTTTTTAGGCCTTCCGTGATTTTCGACACGTTTTCGACCGTTTCTCGCTCTTGTTTAATCTTCGCAATCCGTGAGTTATATCCCCTCTATTTAATGTCTTTTAAGTACTCTTTTGGGGGAAACATGAGATCTAAATGCTTTATGAACTATGACGTTTTATGAACTATGACTTTTATGACTATGACTTTCATGAACTATGATATTTATGAACTATTTGACATTGATCGAACTTATATGCGTAAAACTATTTTAAGTTAACCTATTCGGCACTCTTTGACATTTTGACGTTTTGACATTATGGCTTGCCCCCGATCGGCACTTGACTAAAACTATGATTGATTATATTATACGACCTCGCCACTGTATCGGCACCTCCGTTAAACCCTTGATGAAAATATAACATGTATGTAAGTGCCTACTATCAGTTTTTAAATAAATCAAATTTCCCCTTTTTCAGACGTGACGTTTACACACTATTAGCTATAAGTCGTTAGTAACTATGAGTATCGATACTTAGGAGAGGATCGCCCCTTACTTTAGATGGAAATCTAAGTACATATTACTAAGTTCAGACGAACCTCGTAGATAGTGCGGGGTTGGGGCTGTTCACGATCAGGATTAATCGCTTTAGTGTGAACACTTACAGTTATATTATGCCAAGTGGTTGATACAATGCTTTAATCATAAGTTACCTTTATTTACGCATATACATATTTACTTTGCGATTGCTTCGCATCTAATCTTTTTACAAGTTTTACTCTACTTGTCCATTATCTTTTTTAAAGTATATATATTATAAGCGACTTTTCCGCTCATCTTTTTTTAAGAAAACTTTCTACTTATATATACTTGTCGGAACTTTTGTCGAGAACTTATAAACTGTAACTCATTCACTACGTTATGTAGTTGACACTTTATCTCATGTTTCAGGAAATCAAGTGTAAGTCATGAAGTGCATAGCTCGGGCGGGTCAGGAGTGTTACGTGAAGTTTGAATCGGGAGAAGACATGTCTTATTTTGGGATTTTATAAAAACAATTTAATGATGTATTGTTGTCATGAATTTTAAGTACTCTTGGTTATGTCTTTTGAAACATGTGAACTTTTAAACTTTATTTTAATGACTTGGAACCATTAAATTTTTTTATGACTCGTGTAATGATTCTCTTGCTCTTCGCACCTCGTGTTTCCGCTTTAGCGGGGTGTGACAAAATGTTACTTCAAAGAAGATATAATCAAGTTTTGAAAATAAGTGCAAGTAAACAAAATTTGGAAAGAATAAGAGTTTTATTGTACAAGTTTCATGGAGAGTTCAAATGATCAAGATTCAAACTTTTAAGAATAAAATAGAACCAACAACATGACAAGCATGCAAGTAAAGAAGATTGTTCATCATCAAGCTACAACGAAGTAACACATCAACTTTCGGATAGTTGTTTATAAGTATGTGTTGAGGGAGAGCTAAATGAAAGATCAAAACTTCAAAGAATTTGGAAATGATTATTCAATAAAAAAGAAGCTTCAAATAAAGAAATCTAATCAAGCTTCTACAAGTTGAAAGATGTGACAACCACGATTTTCGAAGTATTATTCCGCCTTTTACCGCGTATCGTTTTATGTATTTATATTTGGTTTTGACCCTGGTATTTATGTATTTCGGCATTTTGCGTTTATCGCGTATCATTTATTTATTTATTTGGTTGCATTTTATGCAAGTATGAGTATCGTATTTATTGAGTTATTGAAATTGTCGTATTCATCGAGTTTATATTTATTATCGTAGTATTCTATATAACTATGTTTTGTCAGGATAGTATCGTTTGGTTTCTCGTTCTTTATAACGGAAATCGTATTAGAACCTAAGTGCTTAGTAGAAATAAGTATGCTCGTAAGTTAAGTTATGGTAGAATATGCCTTTATTTATGCGAGAAAATTAACATTAAAAGAAATGTATTATCATCACTATTATTATTATTATTAATATCATAAAACCAGTATTTATATTATTTTACCACCGCTATATTTATTTCAAGATTTTCTTTACCGAGACTTAACGGAAAAGTTTACGAAAATTATTATTATTACTTAACGGAATTTTTATGCAACTTAATCCTTTACTTTCCCCTTTTATTCCTCCTTTTTACCTACACCTTCCTTCCTTATTCCTTCATTTTTCACCTTTCACTCTCTCTCTAGAAAAAAACACATACAAGCCTCCCACTTCTCTCTAAAATATCTCGAGAACTAAACGTCAAAACTAAATTCCGAAGCTTGATTATCGATCACCATAATTATCTTCAACATCTCTCCGATTTTCTCTTCGATCAGGTAAGTTTTTCTTCGTTTTTGTTTGAAACTTTATTTGTAAGTCTACTTCAAAAACACCACTTTTTACCATTAAAACCCGAAATTTATTGAGGGTTTATGTACCTAAACATATCCTAAGACCATAGATGCTAAAAAATACTATTTTCAGCCCAAAAATTGTAGAAAACGAGTCGTTTTAAGTTATTCCGCGGTGTAACCGTTACGCAGCATAACTCTTAAAGTCACGCAGCGTAACTGTTAAAGTCACGTAGCGCAATTGTTCGTGTTCGAGTGTAAAGCCTTGTAATCGAGTGAACATCATGGGGCGTAACGTGGCACCCATAGGGGCGCAACATGCTGCCCGAAGTCACGTTATCGCTCGGTTTTCGTTATATAAACCCTAAACTTGATCAAACCCATTTATAATGACGGTATAACTTACGTAAAGTTTTACACCCTTTCAAATCTTATGTTTTAACCCCAAAACACTTATCAATCTTAAAATATACACTATTAACACGTTTTTGGTCGAAAACGCGTATTTTGCTATATAATGCCATATCCTTCCTTTAAACCATCGAGATTATAAACTCTTCATAACTAAAACATATTATATCATATTATAAGACGTTAATCGCATAAGGCAACCCTACTAAGCTTAAGAGATACTTAGTCGGTTTATTGTATGTATTGTTAGGGCACTTAGGCGAAGGAGCTACTTTCGGTTGATTTTCTTCCCGGTGTAGTTTATTGTTTTTGCTTTGCTCTCCAGTGACTTATTCGTTGCCCTTTTTACTATTTTTAAACCTTGGGCATTATAAGCGTTATTGTAAAATATGGATGTATATATGTATCTTGGTTATGTTATGATATGGTGCCTTTAGATAAGTAGTGTCGTATGACTTATACGGCCGTGTGGTAGTATGAGGCCCTCCCACCTGTTAATTAGCCGACGGGGCATATATATAGATCTATATGGGTTTTACAAACCCTCATCACTCACGTATGTGAGGGGATGTTATGACCGACCACATATTTGGTAGTTTTTCTGTAGCTCGACACGCTACGTATTGAGGGTTGTATTGTGTATTGTAAGGGTCAGGTGTAATTTGGAATATCTATAGTTTTGTACCATTTAAAGCTGAGCACATATCATATTATGGTTACTATTCGAATTATTATTTTATTGACATTATTTCTATTGGTCCGATGTATTTCAACAGGGTCAAAACTTATTCAATTATCGAGTATATTTAATATTTTATAAAAATACGATTAATTCACGAACTTTATGTTGATGTTGCATTATTTTTTAACGCTTTTCAGGAGGTTGAGATTTTACATCGGTTATGGAGTACGTACCTTATATTGAATTTTGAGGATTTCGGAGAGACTTGACTAGACGTAGTTCGGTTTCTTTATTATTTGCGTGGACTTCGAAGAGACTCAACTAGACGTAGTTTAGTTTCTATTTAAGCCACACACTTGTATTTATATTGTACTTAATGTACTCCTAACGTTATTTAATGTAAACTTAATGTTGTGGTTTCTATTCGACGTAAAATTTTTAAACAAATAAGCCAATAACACACATGATTTTAACTTTAAATGTGAATTTAAAAACACAACAATATTATATGAGGTATAATCTGTATAGACCCGGAAAAGAAAATCAAATTTTGACAACTTTTTTTGTTTTTCATTTTTGGTCAAATGTTGATATTTGTAAGGTAATATCACATGAGATATGAACACTAAATGTGACTTTTAAAACCTAAATATATTCTATGATGTATATTTAACTAGAATCAAAAAGAAGAACACAAAAAACATAAGTTAAACTACTAAAATCACATGTAATAAAATTGTGGTTTTATAATATAAATTTTCCAAAACTCGTCACAAAATCCAGAAAAAAAAATTCCATTAAAAGTATATCAAGTAGGTGCTCTATATAAAGAGGAAATAATGCTCATTTTGATAGTGTAATTTATTCGTTTAATACATTTACGGTTTTTGAGATAATTAATTTTTAAACAAAAGTCAATTAAAGTGAGTTTTTAAAATAAAAAATTGTGAATTATTCTCAAATTTTATAATAATATTAAGAGTTAATTACATGGTTCGTCCATATGGTTTGCACCATTTTCACCCGTCATCCCTATTACTTTTTTATTACACCACTAGTACCTAAGTTTGAAATTTGTTGCCTCCAGAGTCCCTAAAATGGACGTGACGTTAAAAAGGCCGTTAAGTGACCTCACGTGTGTCACACGTGATGGGTAATTTGGTCATTTTACATGTCATCTTCCCCATTTTCAATATGAACATCCCAAAAATCCAAAACCCCAAAATCAAAACCCAAGATTCAATCCTAAACTAAATAAAAACCATTAAACCCAAATTAAAACCCAAATAAACACGTGATTTGCAGATTTGATAACGATTTGTAGGTTTTTTTTTTGGATTGGGATAATTAGCTTTTTTTTTTTTGGCGGAGTACAACGGAGTACGGTGGTTAGGGCAGAGTTGGAGTGGTGGTACCGGTGGTTGGAAGATAGATTTATAACAGAAATCTGATAACGGAAGAGATGCAACTTAACCCCAACATTAACCCCAGCAAAGAAAAATGTGATTCTTTATTTAGGGATTTACTCAAACACGGATATCCTTGTTTGTCGCTTCATGGGGCCAAAGATCAGACTGATCGAGAATCTACAATTTCTGATTTCAAGAGTAACGTTTGCAATTTACTGATTGCAACAAGTATTGCTGCTAGGGGTTTGGATGTCAAGGAGCTTGAACTAGTCGTCAATTATGATGTGCCAAATCATTATGAAGATTATGTTCATCGTGTTGGACGTACAGGGAGAGCAGGGAGGAAAGGTTGTGCTGTTACGTTTTTATCAAGTGAAGACGAAAAATACGCACCAGATCTTGTAAAAGCTCTGGAACTTTCTAGTCAAGTTGTTCCTGACGATCTGAAAGCTCTTGCCGATGCGTTTATGGCGAAGGTGAATCAAGGACTTGTGCAAGCTCATGGGACTGGTTATGGTGGAAGTGGTTTTAAGTTTAACGAAGAAGAAGATGAACTGAGGAAAGCAGCAAAGAAAGCACAAGCAAGAGAATATGGATTTGAAGAACTTACTGTTTATTTGGGTTTTAATTTGGGTTTAATGGTTTTTATTTAGTTTAGGATTGAATATGGGTTTTGATTTTGGGGTTTTGGATTTTTGGGATGTTCATATTGAAAATGGGGAAGATGACATGTAAAATGACCAAATTACCCATCACGTGTGACACACGTGAGGTCACTTAACGGCCTTTTAACGTCACGTCCATTTTAGGGACTCTGGAGGCAACAAATTTCAAACTTAGGTACCAGTGGTGTAATAAAAAAGTAATAGGGATGACGAGTGAAAATGGTGCAAACCATAGGGACGAACCATGTAATTAACTCTAATATTAAATGATCTTATCATAAATTTTATTTTTCATAATAGCCAATAAAATAAATCTACCAAATTTTAGGCATATCACTTTTTTTAAGCTCATATACATAGTTAAATTATTTTTGGTTGATACTTTTTAAAATATTTAAGATATCATATAATTTGAAAAAGGAAATTAGGAAAGAATGACCTCGCTTGTCTAACTCATTTTGAGTACTATTCTTTAAAATTATACGGACTATTACTAACTCCATGCGTGTGTGGATCTGACATACGGACTACTACTAACATGCGTGCATAGATTTGACCGGGGTTTCTCCTTTCATGGGGTTAACTAGTAGCGGTTTTACAGCGGGTCAGACTGCTTTGAAGGCCGCTTCAGGCAAAGTGACAAAACACGAGAAAGCATGCATTGAAAATCAACACGTGTTTATTCCCTTTGCTTTTGATACCTTCGGTTTTCTTGCACCAGAGGCGGTAGAGCTACTCAGTCGAGTTCAACGGGTTATGCATAGCAATGTTATGACACCTAGACGTTTTGATGTAGTTTTTAAACGTATTGGTTTTGCAATCCAAAAAGGGTCAGCTGCGCAGTTTGTTGCCTGCTTGCCTTCTGCCATTTTATAAATTCTTACGTTCTAAAAGTAAGTAATCTGCCAATTACAATTTATGTTCATGTTTAACTCCATTTATTTTACCAATATCAATGTGACACTAAATACACATCCGGTTGTTCGTGAATTATCTATATACATGATTAAAAAGGTGAAAAGATAGAGCTGAAGACAGTTTTATAAGGGCTTTGAGGCGATGGTCGAGTTTAGGTTGCGGGCTTTTTATGTAGTTTGTTTAATTTAATCTGACTTATAAGCTGCTTCGAGGCGATGGTCGAGTTCAAGTTGCGGGTTTTTTATGTGGTTTGTTTGGTTTAATCTGACTTATAAGCCGCTTCGAGGTGATGGTTGAGTTTAGGTTACGGGTTTCTATGTGGTTTGTTTAGTTTAGTCTGACAAGGGTTATTTTTCTCGTGTTTCTTTTATGGAAGTCCCATCTTGTATTCTATTTGTTTTTTAAATTTATAAAAGATTTATCGGAATACTATTCCCCTTTCACCGAAAAAAAGAAGGTGAAAAGAACATAAAAATTAAGGGACCTTCTTTTGAATCATTTTCATCGTATTATTATATTCTGTTTGAAGTTAGAATATTTAGTCTATTATTAATTGGAATAGATAGTTCGGCTAACCTTGTGTGTCACATTATCAATGATGATATTGATTATCGAGTGCTTGTCAAGTTTTACTAAATAGTATTTGTTCAATGATGAAACAAATGTTCAACTGAAAAATTAATACTCGTGAGAAACTATAAAATCGAGTCCAAAGAATCTCTCTAATCAAACCTTGTGTACATGTAAAAATTCACGATAACTATACTATCGATCAAACACCAAGAACGCTAATTAAATAGTACTAGTCTTTGCAAAAGTAACCTAGACTGTTTTTGTTTGAGTTTGTATATTGGCTTATGAACTTATCTGTTATTAGTTTATGAAACGTAATAAGTTCATTAGTTACAAAATAAACGGAACAAAATTTGGATATGTTAAACATAGGCTAAAAAAATAAACCCGTAAACCTAAAAATAAGTCATACAAACAGTCGTACTAAAATGCTATAGCGGGCCTCTTTGGGCCTATTCTAATTTTGATGGGGAATTTTGGGACGTTATAATTTTGGAATAGGTCTTTTTGAGTCCAAATAAGACCGTGGTGATCGAAATTTTAGAATGGCCGAATGGGTCATGTTGCTTTTTTACTTCGTTTTCTTTTTACATTATGTTTCTTTCATCCCAAAACACCTTCTAATCGCCATTAAAACTCGCGAAGATTGAACGATGTTTTAGCCTATTCTTCACTTTACCTGCGTTCTTTAATGTATCCGTAGATGATAAATTACCTATAAATTTATTATTTCTGTAATAAATATAATTGATGTATTAGTGAGGACATAATATTTTATCTAAATATTTAACTTTACAGTTCACACACAATTTTTTCACCTCTAAATGTCATTAAACATTTGTGAAAAAGGAAAATGGCATTTTGGTTTCTCGACCAAATATCCTATTGAAAAATGTGTCTTGCAAGATTTTACTAACATGCAAACTTCAATATAAATATACACTAGATTTATCCAAATTAGTATGATTAGATGTTAAACTTTTGACCCTTGGAATACAAGACTTTAATATAACAATGAAGATTCTTTAAACTTTTGCTAAACAATGTATAAAGCATTACCCTTTAAAACATACATTGTCATGTAAGCAGAAACAAAATGTTTTATTTTAACCATCTTCTAAATAGATTTTAAACTAAGACCAATCATGATTTACTAAAAAGATCATACATGTCACTATCGATAGGTTTATGTAAACACAACCACGGTTTATGAATGAAGATATTGATCTATCAAAGAAGTTTAGCAGCGGATATAAACACTTTGATATCACAAGTTTTATTGATTAAACGAATATTGTTAACAAAGAATAAGAACAATAACGAATATCAAATATAAGCCTCAATATATTAATCTTGAAAGAATGATCAATATACGTGTTTTTCTTAATACAAGGGTCTATGTATATAGAGACCTTGAGGCTAACCTAGCTAATCTAGGAAACGACTTTACAATCACAATTGTATTATAACTACAATTGCTACAAATAAGGAAGAGATAATTACAAATTTATTCAAGAATTATCTAAATTGTTCATGCAGTAATAATATGAGACGGAAGTAGTAACAGTCTTTAGCAGTAGTAACCATCACTCTTTAGCATTATTAACCAATACACTTGTAGTAGTAACTGGTATACATGCATTATTAATGAGTAGTAGTTGTACAGTTGTACAATATTAATGAGCAGTATTAATGAACTTAAACTCATTTTTCAAACATTTTAATCCCAACAATCTCCCCCTAAACTTGAACTTTTATTATCATTAAAGTACCAAAACTACTCTTTACTGTTTCTCCTCTTTGCATCCCTTTCTTCCTTCATCCTCAGCTGTTTTTCATTCCTTTGAAGCACCATCCTCCAAATCAAATCATATACCATTTGAGAGTGTCTTAGAGCAAACAATCTTATAGTGATCATCTCATGTAGAGTGCTGAAATCCAAGTCATACTTCTTTTCAACTATGTAGAACCGGATTGTTCCTTGTCTTCTGATTATAGAATGTATCCCACTTCATTCATACAGATACCACTTCATTACTGGATCATGTCCTCCTCCTCTATGAAATACACTGCTAACCATTTTAACTTCAGGAGTGAACATTCCATTAAGCCAATCAAGAGCAAGATCAGTGCCAGAACATGAACCTCTGTTTTGTGAATATTTCTTACTCCAATTTTATGTAGTCTTACAACATCTTGTCTTGAGAATTCTTTGATCATTCTGTAGAAAGCAGACATCTGATACTTTTTATTTTCAGCTCTTGTAACCACATAAGTCGTCTTGTTTTCTCCTCCAATAAACTCCTAATCTATGATTTCTGATAAATCAACTGCCAAAGGCTCAACATGTATGCCTTCTTCATAAAGAATTAAAGTTGAACAATCATGAGGAGATATCTCTACATCTCATTCTCTTTCCACTATTGCAGAAGAATCAATTAGAATAAACTTAGTTGAAGCAGTGGTTTGTTTTTCAAGTGGAACTTCAGCCTGAGTTGTTCAACTTCAATATCCTCCTTCTCTACACTAGTTGATGCAGTAGTTGACACCTCCACTCTTTGTCTCTTGCTAGGCTGCTTAGAAGAAATTGATTTCTTCCTTTTAAGTTACTCAGATTGAATAACAGGTTGAGGTTGATATGGGTTTGGAACTACCTTTCCATCTGTGATCACTCTAGCTCCCACTTCATGAGCTCTCTTCACAGTATTTCCAATTCATACCTCCCGTTTTCTTCTTGTTCATATAATTTGGCAGCTTCTTCCCTATCTTTCTTTTTCTCTTTCTCAAAAAATCCAAGGATGTTACCAAAGCTCATGGGTCCCAAAGATTTACCACTATACCCTCTAGCCTTCAAATAGACCATAAACTTCTGTTTGTCAGTTGTTATCTTTTCCTTCTTGATTGTCTTCTTTACTTCTGATTTAGACTTCTTTGCAGCTTCACTTCTTTGAATCTTAGCCAGCTCTTTGTTATACTCAGCAAGCAAAGACAGTCTCTCATTCTCCTCCCTTGCAATCTTCTCAAATTCTCTCCTTTGGGGTTCTGCATGTACCTCCCTTGCAATAGCAGGATCTCCAGACACATCCACTGTTTTAGAGGCAAATTGTAATGCAGAAAGCTCATCCGGTTTCAATTTCTTGGCCTCTTTAGTTTTCGTTCTATCTTTTTCAATCAAGACACCTTTACCTTTCCCCTTTACTGCAGTGTCAGTTGGGTCAACCCTTCTTCCTCCAATATATTGTTTCATAGGTATGTTGGGTTGTCTTGTGTCTGGAGGAATGATAGGATTCACACCATATCTTGCTGTAGGATCCAGAACATAATCCTCACCCTCAACTATCCTGACTCCTGGTCAACAATATGAATAGTTACTCCTTTTTGCTTGATTAGTTCTGGATTTATCTTTTGAATAATGTCACTCTTAATCTTCAGTAACTTCTCAGCAAGATTTCTTTCTTCTACTGTAGGTTCTTCAATGATAGGAACAGCAGTAGAAATGGTGGTTGTGGTAGCATTAGTAATGGTTGCAGTAGTTGGAAGCTTAGTAGGAATGGTATCAGTAGTAATAGGAGCAACAGTAGTAATAACTTCAGGTTGAATTACTGCTGCAGTAGAAACAGCATCTTGAGCAGCATTAATTGCAGTAGTAACCATAGCATTAAGTACAGTAGTAACCACAACAGTTAATTCAGTATCAACAACTTCTTTTTCCTGCTCCTCCTGAACTATAGCAGTATCAACATCCGTTTCCCTCATGCTCCCCCCTCAACGACAGTACTAACATGTCATCATTCTTTCCCACAATCACATCAACATCAATATCTTCATCATTAATTTCCAATCCCTTAACTGCAGTATGATCACTCTCATCATTACCTTCTTCTTTATCAGCAGCAGTAACAACAATTTGATCACTATCTTCAGCATTTTAATCCTTCTCCCCCTCAATATCAACTTCTTCTTCCTCATGTATTGGAGATAATACTGTAGTAGAAACTGAAACTGCAGTACTACCTCTAGAAGCAGTAGAAATGTCATCAGACCTCTTTTTCATCTCCCCCTTTTTGGAATCATCATCATCATCCGAAGAACTGGAGGTGTCAGAGGGAAAGATAGAGGTACCAACATCCTTCATCACAGTCTTTTTCTTCCTAAGTTGATACTTAAGATGTTTCTGATTATGTACCGGCTTAAGGACCATCTTCTTGAGGACTGCAAGCTCCTCTGCCTGTTTTTCAACCTTTGTAGTGAATTTCAGGCACATTTATTTCAATTCCATGTTTGAGTATTCACAACTATCCTCACCCCTTTCCTATTGGGTACCAACAACAGGAAGATCACAGGAAGGAACAGAAGGAGCCTCCTGCCTAGCAGAAGCATCTCCTTCACCCACGGTTTCTTGGCACCTGGGTCCACTCTCTAAGGCTGCCTCAAAATAAGCATCATCAGAGAGTGTTTCCAATGGTTGGATATTAAAGCCTTTCAAAATGCCTTGTGCCCCACTAGGTGATGCAAAAATAGTTTGAGCCTTTCCATCATGGTCATCCCTCTACTTAAAGACCACCTCCCTGAGCCTGGGAAAGAGCTCATTGTGTTCCCATAATAAAGCCTCACTTGAAGGTTGTTCAGGCAAGGTACTTTCAACTAAAGTTTCAGGGGTAGGTTTTGACAAAAGAGAAGGAGGAGTTCTCTTTGCCTTTCTTTTAAAGTGTTTAACAACAGGTTGTTGTTGGGTGTGTTGAGAAGCAGATGGGTTGGATGTTTTAGTCACTGAACGAGTGACATTAGGAACTGGTGTTGTACTCACAGGTGGTACTGTAGAAGTACTCACAGTAGAAATAGGGGAAGGTGTGGGTTGAGACAAAGGTTGATCACTTTGTCTCTCACTCGAAGAAGGAGTTACCCCCATCATTGTAGAGAACAATGGGGTAACACGACCAAAAAAAACCTTTATTGACTCTTTTCATATTTACAAACACTTTTCTCCCATGAGATTTAGATGGAAAAACAGTTTTGGATTTTGAAAGATCCTTAATCTCACAGCTTAGAATATGTTGTAGAAATCTTGTATACATCAAAAATATTTGATCAGGATGAGCCAAGTTCCACAACATACCATCAAATATCAGTTTTAAAAAGTTGAAAGATTGGTTTGTTGCAAGACAGACCATGGTTGTAGCCAAAGAGTTGCCTACTTCATTCCAACCAGTTCTCTTTTGAGAGAGGGATTGTTGCAAAGTATGCATTAAAAATTTCCATTGAGGGGACAACATGGATTTTTGAAAAGTAGTAGTAGTCAGTTGCCCCTCATATCCCATTCTCTGAAAGTTTTCAAAAAGTGTTTGAATAGGGAGAGTGAATATACCTTTTGCATCTTGAAGTTGAAGATGGGTTCTTAGAGAAGCTTCATACACAGTGATCTTTCTACCATCCATAGTGGCTGGGATAACATGGACATTCCCTTCTGTAGAGACATGATATCGCATATTTATATAGTTATTTATATGCGATATTTGGTCGTTTTTCATATTAAACATGAAGGATAGGATAGGATTTTGCATTTAATTGTGTGGAAAAGTGTTTTTGTCCATTTTACAGGTTTACATGATCGGGAAGTGGAAATGGTGGAAGAAATGAGCTTAAAAGACGAAAAAATAGTGATTTCTGACGAAGAGAACGTTGCAGTATCACCTCCACCGTTTTGATCATAACTTCTTCATACGATATCCGATTGAGGTGATTCAAATTGGAGAAGAAAGAAGAAAGAGAGAGATACAAAACCAAAATTTTGAATATGGGAAAAAAGGAACCCACTGCGCCGTCCTGGTCAAGTAGGACGACGCACTGAGCTGTTTTCAACAATATTGCAATTCGACTCAAACACGAATTCTCTTGATTTTTGCCTATAAATACCAACCCAAATCGTCCAAAATAATCATCAATCGGTTCTTATCAATATTTGCAGCTGGAGATCTCGGTTTGGAAGCTTGGAGAGCAAGGAAAAGAGTTAGAGTCGGAGTACGATTACAATTCGATCACGACACGTTTTGCAACTTTCCTAGTTTGTTTCTTACTCTTTTATTCCAGATTTTTAGTATGTTTTCTCTACTTTTATTTGTTTTTTAGAACTTTAATATGAGTAGCTAAACACTTTTGAATGCTCGTTTGAATAATGGATCTTGTTTGACGGTTTTGTTTCGTTTTTGAATGTTTAGGTGTTTATGTTTAATCGTAGATCCTTATTTGTTCAAGTTTTAATATATTATCATAAAGTTGTTTATATATAAATTAATTAATCAATATTCTAGGTATTCGAGAGGAATCTAGATAGGTTAAATAAATTGTATGAAATAATCAATCGGTCTTTAATTGGTTTAAAATTGTTAGGATTCGAGAGGACCTAGTAATAAATACTTAGCTAATTAAACGTGAACGAGTAAGTCTAGTTAATAAGATTCGAGAGGACTTAGTAATTAGAAAAGTTATTCGAGAGGAAACTTTATAAGATTAAATCATAGAACACCGGCTTGTTAATTAATGCTTAATTGTTGATAATTATAACTATATTCGAGAGGAACATTATAGTTTGAAATAGTTAAAGTTAGTAAGGTATTAGAGAGGAATTTTACTATACATTAGAAGTTAAATATAAATTCAATTACGTAAACTTAACTAGATTTCATGTGAAGTATCAAACGAGTGTTTTTCTCCATTATTTGATAACAAACAATTACTTTTTCTAAATCGATTTTTATAATCATCTTTAGTTTTAATTAGTTAATTAATCGTGACAACACAAAAACCCCAAAACAAACTTAGTATTATTAATTCGTTATTTAAAAACTATTCAGTCCCTGCGAACGAACCTTTACTTACTTAAAGCTATATTATATAAGAATAGGTCCACTGCCTATAAGTGTGTAATTAAGTCCACAAGTAGGTCGAGTTTATTAAACTAGATTTTACACATCAAGTTTTTGGCGCCGCTGCCGGGGACTCATTTTTAAGTTTTTGTTTCGAATTTGTGATACAATCCTTTTGACTATTTATTTACTTGGAAGTTACTTTTAATTGTCATTACACCGGTGCGTTTTACGATTTTCTTATTTCTGTCTTTGTAGGTATTCAGGTAGTGGATGAACACAAGGGCTTCGGGATTACCACTCCTAAAGTCCTAAATCCAATCCAGGAGTATCAAAGAAGCGAGGCAAGAAGAGAGGAAACATCTTAATTCAGACACCACCAGGTTTTGGACCGTTCTCACCAGTGAAGTTTGAAGATATCACATTTTCAGAAGGAGGAGGAAGCGCTACAGAATCTGAAGTCGAAGAGTTAGTTTGTGAAGACAAACCGAAACCACAACCGGCTATGGATCCATTGGACATGCCGATACACCTACGGGCTGCAGCCGTTGCAGTACCAGCTACTAGAGGTTCAACTATGACCACCCCGGACTTGGGTGACGATTTAGTTGTCAAAGGTCATCATCTCAAGATGATCCAAGACAACACTTTCGATGGAAGATACCATGCCAATCCACATTCATACTCCACTGAGGCAACCTGTTTTCGTATTGATGATTTTTATGACATGTTTGACCTAGATGTGCAGGAAATGCTTGGAGGAAAGGTTGCAGTTGACGATGAGGAAGATGAGGAGCTCGAGGATTTTGACCCCATCTTAAAAATGGAGTTGGAGGAATTTGAAAAGACTTGTTCGAGCATGACATTTGAGAAATCCGACCCGGGTTTAGACTTATTAGAGATAGAATTTTTAATAAATAATTCGGGTGCAACATTTTTGGATGGAAGAAGTTCATTTGAGGAAAAGCTCGAAGATTCTGACTCAATGTCGAAAAAGGAGCTCGCGGAATTGGACAAGTTGAACCCACACATGAAGAATAAAATATCTTATTCCGGCCTGGGGGAAAACTGTCAAGGTACATATCACGACCCTTTTGATTTATTTTCACTAACTTGTCAGGAAAAGGAAAATATTTTGCAGGAATTCGACTATGCCGAAAGTGATACGTCTTGGAGCGAGTTTAAGACGAAGGAAATCAATGTCAGCAGATGTGATGGCCGAAGAGATGCAGGTTACTATTTTCCGAGGCTCAAGAGTGGCATGACGCTTGGTTAAAGCGGAATAAGATGCTCGATGTTGGAAAGGAGGCATTTCTTCTTGGTGATCATTTTGGACATGAGTCGGAGGAAGAATCGGTTCTTTTTAGAGAATACGTGGGAAAGAAAGGCGAGAGATATCTCGACCTTTCCTTGAATTCGTAAGTGGAGACATATCGAGTCAAGCTAAGGACTCATTCGTAAAAAAAAAATTAGCGCTTCTCGGGAGGCAACCCGGGTTTTATTTTTACTTTTCGTAGCTGAACTTTTCCATTTTCCGTTATTTTTATTTCTTATTTAGTATTCGGTATTTTTAACATTCTCTTTTGCAGTTTCAGTTTTTAGGTACCAAGAAAACCAACGAAAAAACCAAAAAAAATATCAAAACGAAAAAAGAAAAAATAAATTTTGTAAATTTTTGTAAAGTTATTGTTTACCATTTTTCTCTATTAGACTTTAAAACCACAAAGAAACAAGTATTATTAATTCGAGATATAAAACCAAATTAGTCCCTGAGTTCGAACCTTTACTTGCTTTAAACTATATTACATACGAATAGGTCCACTGCCTATAAGTGTGTAATTACGTGAAATAGTAGGTTAAGTTTTAAGACTAGATTTTACACATAAAGTTTTTGGCGCCGCTGCCGGGGACTGATTTTTAGTTTTTGTTTTGAATTTGTGATACGATCCTTTTGAGTATTTATTTACTTGGATGTAACTTTTAATTATTATTACACCGTTGCGTTTTACGGTTTTCTTGTTTCTGTCTTTGTAGGTATCCAGGTAATGGATGAACAGAAGGGCTTCGAGATTACCACTTGCAAGTCCAAAATCCAATCCAGGAGTATCGAAGAAGCGAGGCAAGAAGAAGGGAAACATATTGATTCAGACACCACCAGGTTTTGGACCGTTCTCACTAGTAAAGTTTGAATATATCACATCTTCAAAAGGAGGAGGAAGCGCTACAGAATCCGAAGTCGAAGAGTTAGTTTGTGAAGACAAACCGGAACCACAACCGGCTATGGATCCATTGGACATGCCGATGCACCAACGGGCTGCAGCCGTTGCAGTACCAGCTACCAGAGGGTCAACTATTACCACCCCGGACTTGGGTGAGGACTTCGTTGTCAAGGGTCATCATCTTAAATTGATCCAAGACAACACTTTCGATGGAAGTTACCACGCCGATCCACATAAGCATGTAGCAAAATTCAACGAGCTATGCGAGATGTTTAAGTATGGAGAAGGAAAAAGAAACAGTGTCAAGCTGAGGTTGTTCCCTTCGTCTCTCACCGGAAATACGAAGGTTTGGTTTGAATAAATCGAAGAAAACACAATCACAACATGGACACAAATGCGCGAAACCTTCATCAAAAGATTTTTCCCACCTGCCCTGGGTAGGAAATTACTACGAGACATTAGGGGATTTCGACAGGAAGATGGAGAGACGTCTACTGAGGCGTGGGCTGTGACAACCGTCAAAACTCAGGTCGATAACGCTAACTTATAACCTCGATATGTTTATATTTGATACCCGATTTAACTAACTTTATGTGTTAGCTCTTTAAGCTAAGCTCGATGTAACTCACACAAAACTTTTAAACATAAGTTTACGTTATTTAATCCCTTAAGCGCGAATCGGAATCGTAAATCAATTCGGATCAATTTATATAAATCCTAATACCAAGAAAACACCTAAGGAACTTTCCTAAGTTCATAACGTACCATAATCAAAAACTTTCTGATGTGTATTTTATAACATAAAATTATTTAATGTTTATGAAAGGATTTTACCAAAATAGATTAACACACAATACAGGCAGTGTACCTGATCGTACGCAAATATAGAATCAGTAAGTCCGGATCGAACTCAGGGAACGTGTATTTATATCCGTTATCTCAAATTATATAATTAAACTAAATAAGCAAGTAAATATGGGGGGCGTTTTAGTTCTGTGAGAACATATTTCAGAAAACAAATAATTAAAGTAAAATAGCAAATTAATTAACTAAATGGATTTGCGGATGAAGAACTGTTTCGAAAAGACTTAAAGATTTAATCAATATTTAAAAGGAACGATTACTTGAAATTACGTTTCACCTGGATCATGATTAACAAGAATATGTTTGATTGGTTTAACTGTGATTTCTAACTAGATTTCCCGCTAGAGTTATCTAATCCTACAATTTTAGAGAAATATCATACGACTAATCGTACATCAAGAGCTATCTTAGACTATCCACTCTAAATTGTGCTTTAATGTCACTATTATTTACAATTTAATCTGTCGACTACGAATTAACAAAAGTCTCAATTATTCAATCTTGATATAACTGTCATGTTCATTCAATTCACTAAATACTAATATCTTAGCCTATCTCAATTAAGTCTCAAGCCACAATTATCAAATAAATCATATAATCGTAAATAACTGATAAACTTATAAGAACGCTAGTTATGTTATAGATCTATCAATCACGCTAAGTAGTAGATTTAATAACTTTGAATAAACATGGATCTCGATTAAACGTAAACAATAATAGAAAAACCAATTAGTTCAAACATAAACTTGATTAAAACATAAATCCAGGTTCAACAATCCAAGCAATCGCTTAATGAGTTTAGCTCATGTTGGATTGTAAGCAAATAACAAAAAAAGTCTTAAAACAAAACACTGTATCAAGAAAATAATGCATGAAAGTTCAAACCAAAATTAGCTAACTTCAAAGATGATTAATGATGATTAACCAAAGCTTCCACGTGATCAACGGCTTCTAGGACTCTCCTTGCAGCTTTCCAGGTCGGATGTAGGTTGAAAATAATGAATAAGATGTTTAAAATCCGAACCCTAGAAGCCTTATTTATAGATATCTGATCACGCCATTTTAGCCGGCGGCTGGCTGAATTCAGCCGGCGGCTGGAATGCACGGGTGAAAAAGTTGCTTCCGCGGCACGTTATGAACAAATGGTTAAAATTTAATTCATCCGCCGGCTGTTTTCCTATCTTCACATTTCTTGCTCGTTTGTCTCCGTTTTAAGCCGGTTTCAGCTCCTTTTCGCTCCATGATCCAAATATAACTCTAATCTGCAATTATTACTGAAAATATACCAAATCATAACAAAAGTTGCAGAAAACTAGAGTAAATACGAGAAATATGGTTACAAAATATAGATTATTTTCAGCATATCAAATTCCCCACACTTGAATCTTACTTGTCCTCAAGTAAACTATCAGATTTAGAACAAAACAAACATCTTCAATAAAAATAAAATACCCAACGAATCAAGTAAATTACAAAAAAATTTATTTACGAAGATGAATTTAATAGTTACCAAGCCAAATTTAAATGCATAACTAAACATCTCACGATTTGGGAAAGTATAACACCAATCACTCAAAAAGCTAATCTAAGTGTATTAATATGTGAAATCGCTCAAAGCTCAGTCATGACAAGTATTCTATCATAGGCTTGATAACGATACGCTTCTCCACCCAATAGAGTCTAAGTAACTAGTTCAGAGGACTTATGGTCATATCACTGGGTGATGGGTTAAAATAATGGAAAATGGGATGAACGTGAATTAATATGAATGATATGAAACAAATAACTTCCAATTAGTCTACAAATCCAAATATTTTAGTCAAAAATCATATTACTTTCAAAACTCGATTGATTATTCCTAATGGCTCATTCTGATGAAACTCCTAAGACCAAACTTCGCCTTAATTCTTCAACGGTTCAATTGAGAATTTTTATTTCTCGCAAAATTTCGTTAAATCACTTCAACACTTATTGGCTACCTGTACGGGCTTTAATAAATATTTTTTTCTGTTTTTTTTTTTTTATTCTATTAAAGACACCGCTCAAAAGGTCCATCAAAATCATGAATAACTCTTAACTTATATCCACATGTAACTTATTTCGTGAACTTAAGTAAATTAAACAACTCCATGTCATCATATATAACATTCCGTCTAATAATCAATCAAGTTAAGAAAGAGGAAAATTTTCAACAAAATATCTGGATTAAACGACTTAGACATTTAGGCTCAATTTATGGAATATATATGGAAAGGTGATAAAAGAAAAAGGTTTGGCGCAAATATGGTATCTAAACGTCAAAAACACTAAAAACGAGTGCTCGATAGGTAGTGTGAGTCAAATAACCAGTGTAGCTACTGACTATAAGAAACGAATAGGCCAATCAACGGTTTAACAATCCTAATTCTTTTGCCTCTTTCCTAGTTACTAATAAGTAAAACTTATGCTCATTCATAGCCTCGAAGCGTATATAGTGTCAAGTTCTAAAGTCTACAAGTCACCGGCACACTCATAACAATTGAAGATAAAAGCATATAAATGTATGCTATAATGGCTCAAATCCTCACAATTATGTAACGGGTAGGTGTGCCTAGTTATGCAACTAGTTAAAACTAATTACGAGAAACATGTCAAAAATTTTTAAATTTTCACACAAAATGTTCCTAAGGACAAATAGATTCTTTCCTAACCCCTTCCCCACACTTAAACAATACAATGTCCTCATTGTAAAAAAAATTCAGCGAATAAGTGTAAAAAGAAAAAGAGAAAGGAAAAAGAACTCCCCCATTTAGATGTCGAATGCTGTGAACGGAGATAGCAGTGGAAAGAATGTATGGCTGTAAAAGCATAACGTCCTCAAAAAATCTGCATAGCTTCCATTGAAAATTCGGATTTTCGGCATTACGTCCACTAGGAAAAACACATGCACACATATTAAGTACCACAAATAAATAATAAAAAGTACATAATTAAACCATAATACAAAAATCCAAACAATCATCCATACGAGAAAAATAAAAATAGAAATAGTTTCAAATACACAAATAGAAAACCCAAATCATCACATGTCGGGCCACTGTCCCTGTCTGCGCCAAGAGTCCATCTGCCGCTCCTGAGTGGCTCTCTGCTCCTCCTCATCCTGCTGTCGCTGGGCCTCGGTGGGAGGATGGTACTGGTAGTGCTGAGCGGACCACATGTGGTGGCGATCCTCAAAGGTCGAGGAGGATGGCTGATCCTGGTCCATCGGAGCGCTACTGCCAAAAGAGTGATAAGAATCCGTCATATGCCTGATAGCTAATACCGCACGCTGGTGGTACTGGTAAAATACCTCATCCTGATAACGGCTCCTGCTATCAAACTCCGACTGCAAGTACCCGACCTGGCTGCTGACCTGGCTGATGTTGGAGTTGAGATCGTAGTAACGATCCTCCATGCGGTCCGCGAATGAGTCGAACCGAGATGACATCTGTCCCATACTCGATGTCAAAGCAGCAATCTGAGCAGTCAAATCTAACTCCTGAACCGGTGGAGCCTCCTCATCATCGGACTCCTCTACACCCTGACTACTGCTCGCTCCCTCAACCCGTCTAATGGGAGCCCATCTATAGCTAACATGGCCCCCAGGAGCTACAAACCGAGTCACGATACCGGCTGACTTAAACCATGCTGCCCCCAAAAGACGCATCCCTGGTGTCAAAGTGGTGCAACTGTCAAAACCTGCGCCCCAGAACCTCAACCGTTTACCAATAGCAGACACAAAGTGACCTCCCCGAATCACACTTCCGGGTCGTGCGCCCTTCAGTATGTGGGTCATCCAACGGGCTAACACATAGGGAACATTGACGGGCCGCTTTTGCACAATGCAGCCTAACCAATATAACTCCTCCTTGTGGCATTTCTCAATGCCCGACTTGCGGCCAATCACATATAAACAAACCATCGCAAAGATAGCCCTAACCTTAGGGTCTCGAATCTGAGTGTAAGAGGGGGCACGTGCGGTGGTGAAGACTCCGTCGGCTATAGTGGGCCATATGGCTGCGTTCTCTCTATAATCGGGATTTTTAATCCCCTCAGCCATAAAATCACCAAAATCCGGGTGTGCCATGTCAGACTCGTCAAATAACCCGAGGGCCTCCCCAAACTCTGTCAAAGTCATCTTCCTAACCTCTCCCCCTAATAGAAACTGTACGGTTTTGTGGGTAGGATCGGGGTCAGCGTGGTTGAAAGTGAAGAGCTATAGAACTCATAGGTGGCCTCGATGTAGATCGGCTCATTGATAGAAAATAATCGATCCCAAGCTCTACAGATAAATCCCCCATAAGTAAACTCTAACATCTCCTCAAGCTCTAGCATCTCCTGATTGAAAATGTGTATCGTGTGGGATAACCTCGTTCAAGAAAGTCCAATCAATACCGTTAGGGGCATAGACTGGATATTGCTGCATATTGGTTAACTTGGCCTGGATTTCTTCCCTCCTTTGATGAGTAAGTCCGCGCCTAACTGCGGCCACTTGTAGATACGGGTGATTGATGTCGTAAATGGGAACGTGAGGTGGACCTCTTGTTGGACATTTTCATCGGCCATAATCTGTATAAAACAAGTCAGGACAACCATATTAGTAATAATAACAGCTCGAGAAAATAGAAGGTCGCAAGAACAATCGAAACAGAAAGCAATAAATTTTTAAACAGCCAATATTTAGCCGCCGGCTGGCTGAATTCAGCCGCCGGCTGGAAGGCAAACCGCCGGCTGGCCAGAATCAGCTGCCCGGCTAAATGCCCAGTGCTGTAATTTTTGCTGTTAACTGCTCGAGCTTTTGTTACGGACCCCTATCAAAAATAACATGCAAGCCACGAAATTGCACACATAAGTCTCGCTGAATTTGTTAAACCACATCCTTAACTATAATCCCATTCAACCATCACAACTAAATCCTACCAAGAATTCAATTATCAATTCCAAACTCACTTAAACACACAATTCCTTCTCGTCAATTATAACATGGAAATTGATTTTCAAGCTCAATGTACCTAATAATCAGTAGCAAAAGTAAATCCTACTAACAAATTTAATTAACACCAAGTTACAAATTCCTATCAAAAACCTCAATTTTTCAATTACTTCTCGACAAAATTAAACCATGGAAATCCAAAATTAAGCAAGGCCTAAGCATACAAATCATCTAAGGAGTGAATCCTAACAATTAATTATAAACTCAAGCAATAAAATTTCGGATTTGAAAAACAACCCCAATTTGTGTTCTTCATGAAGAAATCAAAGAAAAACAATAAAGAGGATTGAATAAATCATACCTTGGTGTTTGAATTATAGAATGAAATGAACAATTGAAGAAAATCGACGATTTGGGGAAATTTTTTCTCCAGCCGCCGGTTATAAGATAAGTGTGTGTGTGTGTGGATGTGAAGAAAACGAGGTTATATATTTTTTTCTAAAACCTGATGTTTCAGCCGGGCGGCTTGGAATATTTTAGCCGCCGTCTGGGAGTTCAGCCGCCCGGCCAAATTTTCTGTTCCAAAAAAAATGTTTTTTGCTTCGGTGATTTAGCACGATCTACCTGATGTCCGATATGTTTAGCAGCTCTCATATGATGATCTAAGTGGACCTGAAACAAAAAATCAACAGATTAAATAGAAGAAACCACGTAGTGTACATATATTTTTGGTTTTTTTTTGTTGTTTTCTAATTTTTTTGTATTTTTAATTTTTTTTCTGAACAAAATAAAAAAAAAAGGGAAAAGAAGCGGGTTGTCTCCCGTAAGCGCTATTTGTTTAGTGAAGAGTCGTTAAGCTCGACTCAAACCACGTTTGTTAACCGTCACGTTCATGGAGATCGAGCTCCTCGTCGTCTCCGAACAAGTCAAACTGGTTGTCACGTCCATCGGCATAATATTTCTTCAATCGATGCCCATTCACCTTAAAACTTTCGCCCTTTTCGTTGGCAATCTCCACCGTACCGTAAGGGAATACATCTAGCACGATATACGGCCCCGACCATCTTGACCGTAATTTCCACGGAAATAGCTTCAATCTGGAATTATAGAGTAGAACCATATCACCGTCGATAAAGTTCCTATCCGTCTTGATACGCTTATCGTGCCATTTCTTTGTTTGTTCCTTGTAAAATGCCGAGTTCTCATAAGCGTTCATGCGCAACTCGTCCAATTCCTGTATCTGGTGGAACCTGTTCTTCCCTGCAGGTATCATTTCCATATTGGCAGCCTTCAAAGCGCAATAGGCCTTGTGCTTAATTTCAACGGGTAAGTGACACGCTTTACCATAAATTAAACGATAAGGAGTACAACCAATAGGAGTTTTAAATGCAGTCCTATGCGCCCAAAGAGCATCGTCTAACTTATCGGACCAATCCTTACGATTTGCACCGACCGACTTTTCCAAAATGCGCTTCAAGCCTCGGTTAGTAACCTCGACTTGTCCGCTTGTTTGGGGGTGATAAGCTGTTGAAAATTTATGGTTAACTCCATATCGTTTCAACACCTTCTCAAGTTGGGCGTTACAAAAGTGTGTACCCCTATCACTAATTAAAGCTTTAGGGGTACCAAACCGGGAAAATAATTGTTTCAAAAAATTGACGACGACCCGCGCATCATTGGTGGGTAAAGCTTTCGCTTCGGCCCACTTTGATACGTAGTCGACGGCTACTAAAATATATTTATTTCCCCGACTTGAAGGAAAAGGTCCCATAAAATCTATACCACATACATCGAAAATTTCACATACCTGGATGCCCGTTTGTGGCATCTCATCTCGCGAAGAAATATTACCGGTCCGTTGACAAGCGTCGCATTTCTTCACAAATTCCTGAGCATCCTTGTACACTGATGGCCAATAGAACCCGACATCAAAAACACGTTTGGCTGTGAAAGGATTTTACCAAAATAGATTAACACACAATACAGGCAGTGTACCTGATCGTACGCAAATATAGAATCAGTAAGTCCGGATCGAACTCAGGGAACGTGTATTTATATCCGTTATCTCAAATTATATAATTAAACTAAATAAGCAAGTAAATATGGGGGGCGTTTTAGTTCTGCGAGAACATATTTCAGAAAACAAATAATTAAAGTAAAATAGCAAATTAATTAACTAAATGGATTTGCGGATGAAGAACTGTTTCGAAAAGACTTAAAGATTAAATCAATATTAAAAAGCAACGATTACTTGGAATTACGTTTCACCTGGATCATGATTAACAAGAATATGTTTGATTGGTTTAACTGTGATTTCTAACTAGATTTCCCGCTAGAGTTATCTAATCCTACAATTTTAGAGAAAGATCATACGACTAATCGTACATCAAGAGCTATCTTAGACTATCCACTCTAAATTGTGCTTTAATGTCACTATTATTTACAATTTAATCTGTCGACTACGAATTAACAAAAGTCTCAATTATTCAATTTTGATATAACTGTCATGTTCATTCAATTCACTAAATTACTAATATCTTAGCCTATCTCAATTAAGTCTCAAGCTACAATTATCTAATAAATCATATAATCGTAAATAACTGATAAACTTATAAGAACGCTAGTTATGTTATAGATCTATCAATCACGCTAAGTAGTAAATTTAATGATTTTGAATAAACATGGATCTCGATTAAACGTAAATAATAATAGAAAAACCAATTAGTTCAAACATAAACTTGATTAAAACATAAATCCAGGTTCAACAATCCAAGCAATCGCTTAATGAGTTTAGCTCATGTTGGATTGTAAGCAAATAACAATAGAATTCTTAAAACAAAACATTGTATCAAGAAAATAATGCATAAGAGTTCAAAACAATATTAACTAACTTCGAGAATGATTAAAGATGATTAACCAATGCTTCCAACGTGATTAAGTACTTCTAGGACTCTCCTTGCAGCTTTCCAGGTCGGATGTAGGTTGAATATAATGAATAATGTGTTTAAAATCCGAACCCTAGAAGCCTTATTTATAGATATCTGATCACGCCTTTTTAGCCGGCGGCTGAATTAAATTTAAAGTTTATGAAATTCAGCCGGCGGCTGGAATGCACGGGTGAAAAAGTTGCTTCCGCGGCACGTTATGAACAAATTGTGAAAATTTAATTCAGCCGCCGGCTAAAATAATTCAGCCACCGGCTGTTTTCCCATCTTCACATTTCTTGCTCGTTTGTCTCCGTTTTAAGCCGGTTTCAGCTCCTTTTCGCTCCATGATCCAAATATAACTCTAATCTGCAATTATTACTGAAAATATACCAAATCATAACAAAAGTTGTAGAAAACTAGAGTAAATACGAGAAATATGGTTACAAAATATAGATTATTTTCAGCATATCACTTTCAGTTAACGAAAAGATCCAACGAAACAAAACGCAAAAACGAAAAATCAGTAAAATACTGAAAAGGGGTCAGGACGCCGCACAGGTCACCTTGTGCGACGTCCTGAATGCGCAGATTCAAAGATTTTGGCTTTTAAAAACTCATCTCGTTTTACACCAAAAATCTAACCAATCAAACTCGGTTTAGACAATTTATTACTGCATTTTCCCACTGTCCCAAGTTACTTTACTACCTTCCTTCCTTATCTTTTCATTTTCAATTTGCACAACATAAGAACACAAACACACACTCAAAACACACACATAACAAACACTCTCAAAAACTATTTCACCCCCTTTCATTTCCAGCCTTAAAACACAGAGAAAACACAATAAAAACACCATCAAAATCGTTCTATTAGCTAGGGGAATAAAGGGCGAGTCAAGAAAACGTTTTCTACACTTTTTGGAGCTCAAATCTCTCCGAAGACATCATCTAAGCTTTTCTTTCGGTAGAAACTCTTCCTTTTTACTTATATTACTAATATAACTCGTTGCATGGATGATCTAACCCTTAAAATAAGTTTTTACAAATTTTTATAACACATTTTATACAAAAACGGGTTTTTATCAAATATTACTTAGATCTATATTTTTATGGGTAAAAGTTATGTATAAACTGTAAAAATGACCTATAATGAAGTTTATACCGATTGCATGTAAAGATATATGGCCAAAACTTGTTTTATCAAGAAAAATCGAAAATGGGGAAGAGACAACAGCCTGTGCGCCGTCCCTGTGGCCCATGACGACGTAGCGAGCTGTTGTCCTTCCCGAAAAATCGTCGTTTGACGCTTAAAAACTTATACGTACGTACTGATTTTTCGAGACTAATGTTTTTGAACTGAGAATTAGTAAAATACTTATATTGGAGAAATTTTATTGGACTACTTACACATAAATGAACTCGTTTAACTATATAATGTAAATATATATGTTTTGTAAGCGGGAAAGTGTTGACTATTTTGGACATAAAATTATGGCGCGGAAGCACTGCCCAAATTCGGTTAGAATATAATAAAACACTTCAGCGGCTAAAACATAACTTATCATATTAATAATAACGTTAACATTGGACACTTTTGGACAAAACGTGATGATAACGATTTGAAAGATTTTCGGACATAATAACTTTTTGTACCTAGAGTAAAACAAAACATGACATCTTGTAAATATTATACGGCATGCGAATACCAAAGTTAATCAATAACATTATACTTACCCAAAATTTGACACGTATTAGGATTCCGGTGATTCCGAGCACTTTTCAAGCTTTTCCGAGAACGTACGATATTCGCAAACATTGACTTACAAACCCCTACTTTTTAAACGCTTTTAATATATTTTGGGGTGAAATGCGAGTCTTAGGCTTAAACTTTATATTTAAGCGGAAAAACGCTTTGATACTTGAATGCTAAACGAAAACGTTTTGATACTCGAATACTATTACGAAAACATTCGTATACTTCGAATGCTATTACGAAAACACTTCTATACTTCGAATGCTATTACGAAACGCTTTGATATTTTGAATACTATTACAAATGACTATTTTGTCGGCATTGTTGATGGTTTTGCCAACAATGCCGAGGATATGAAAACTATTTTTTCCAATGACTAAAACATCGATCGTCATGTTGCGGACGTTGTACAACATGGACGTGAGACACCATTAAAATTCCCGATACTACCAAGGACATTAGTTGCTATTAATCCCTTTGGAAAGGACCCTTAGTAGATATGGATAGCGCTATTAGGGTTAGTAGACCCTCACCACAACGACTCATAACGATGGTGCATAATACTAATAGGTTAGGCTATAGGCTTAGCAACAATCATTGGGCAATACTTAGGATTGTCACATAGTCGCGCTATGTGGAAAATGCCTACAAACACGAATGCAATGCTTTACACATGTTTATGTGGTAACTATTTGGATACTAATACTTCATGCATGGTTATGCGGCAACTATTTGAAAACTATACTTTACGCCATTTTTATGTGCGTCGAAACTTGAATGCTTTTACTTAAACTTTGTAGCTCACTAACTACGTCTCCCGTAGTTAACACTTGACTCGTATTTTCAGGTAACGAGTAAGCTAGCGATGATGAAATTATGCTTTGGGCGGATGACTTCAATAATGGGAAGGGTTTGGGTGGATTGGTTATGAACACCCTATTTTGGATTCGGATATGTAATCGATGTTTTAAACTATTTTGTAAACTTGGATGTAACTTTTATTTAATATAAGTTGGCGTTTATCTATATCTTGCTATCAAATGCTATTGATCTTCACATCCCGTGTTTCCGCTTTAGCGGGGTGTGACATGGGCTAGGTTAAAGGAGTTGCTATGGTAATGGATTGGGCAAGGAAAACATAATTGAGATTTTCTTTTACGGTTTAACCAAGGAATCACAGAATGGGTTGGATTTAGCCGGAGGAGGAGATTTGATGTACAAGACCACAAATGAAGCATACAACTTGATGGAGGATAAGTTAGTCATAAGCTTATCGAGGGAGTATCGAGACGATGGTAGAGGTCGAAGAGCAAGAGGACAAGTAGCTCAAGTGGAAGGAAACAGTGATGCGTCTATTATTCTGAAAGAGATCAAGACGATGGAAGACAAGCTTGATAGATGAATGACTTATCTAGAAAAAGAGGTACATGTGATCAAGTATGGGTGTGAGAATTGTGGGGGACCACATTATTCGAGTGATTGTCGAATGGAGGAAGCCAATTATGCGAATTATGGCTATCCTAATCGGGGAGAAAATTGGCCACACTACGGAGGTAAATACAACCGGGGTGAGAATCGGGAAAATGTATGGCAACGAAACAACACACGATCATCCCCACCACGACAAGGATACAACCCACCAAAGAATGAAGAAGACCAAAGTTTGAAGGATCTTATGAAGTCATTTATTCACACTCAGAATGCAAAGAATGACACGATGACCAATCAATTGAAGGTTTTAAATGATCACATCGAGCAAGGGTAGCGAAATCATCAGGAAGCAATGCAGGACAAAATCCACGAGCACAAAATCAAGGAAACAATTCAAATAATCAGGGCCCGAAATATCAACCTCCTCCAATGAGAGAAGAACACGTGAACGCAATCATGACACGTTCACAAATTAAGTTTGGGGGAGAAGACGAAGATTTTTCGGAGAAACAGTCAAATAGTGCACCGCACCCCTCTGCAGAACCAGTTTTGGACGATTTCGAGGATGACGAGGAAGAGGCACCACAGGTTCAACCCAAGGTCAAAATACCTGAACCAGTGAAGGAGGTCCCACTAAAGGCTTATGAGCCACGTGTCCCATATCCTCAACGTTTGAGGAACGCACGCGTGAAGGAGCAGTACGGTAAATTTTGCGATATGATTAAATATGTTCGTATTAATGTTCCTCTTGTTGATTTGATTGCAGGGATTCCGAATTACGCAAAATTCATCAAGGAACTAGTCGCGGAAAAAGGGAAATCGTCGGAGGAGCAGGTCGCCTTCTTAAACGCATAATGCTGAGCCCTGGTGAATAACTCGATACCACCAAAATTAGACGATCCAGGGAGTTTTCTTATCCAGTGTAATTTCAGTAATACTTATAGTTGCAGTGCATTGGCCGACTTAGGAGCTGGTATAAATTTGATGCCACATTCATTATATGCTAAACTTGCTTCGGGAGATTTAAAACCTACCAGAATAAGTATCTGATTAGCCGACCGATTATTTCAATATCAGTTAGGAATTGTTAAAAACATGCTAGTAAACGTAGGAAAATTCACTTTCTCTGTTGACTTTGTGATTCTAGAAATGGATGAAGACGTTACCGTTCCACTAATCCTTGGGAGACCATTCTTAAACACAGCCGATGCAATTATTCGTGTAAAGGACAGGGAGATTTCTTTGGGGGTTGGGGATGAACGAATTTCATTTTCTTTTGATAAAGCCCCAAAACATTCATACTCTACTGATGAAACCTGTTTTCGTATTGGCGTTTTTGATGAAATGTTTGACCTAGATGTGCAGGAAATGCTTGGGGGACAAGTTGCGGTAGACGATGAGGAAGATAAGGAGCTCGAGGATTTTGATCCTATTTTGAAAATGGAGTTGGAGGAATTTGAGAAGAACTCTACGAGCATGACATTTGAAAAATCCGACCCGGATTTAGATTTATTAGAAATTGAATACTTAATGAATAATCCGGGTGCAACGTTTTTGGAGAAAAAATTTCCATTTAAGGAAGAGCTCGAGAAATCAAAGTCAAGTTTGGGGGAAAATTGTCACGGTATCTCTCACGACCCTTTTGATTTATTTTCTTTAACTTGTCGAGGAAAGGAGAATATTTTGGAGGAATTTGAGGATATCGGAGATGATACAGCATGGGAGGAATTTAAGAAGACGAAATTCAATGGAAGAAAATGTGACGATGTTTGGGAAATTGAAGATGCTGGATTACTGATTTCTGAGGCTCGAGAGTGGCATGACGCTTGGGTGAAGCGAAATAATATGTTCGATGTCAGGGGGAAGCGTTGACTTTTGGCGACCATGACGGATATGAGTCGAGTGAGCAATTCGTGGATGACGGAATACACGTGGGAAAGAAAGGCGAGAGAAATCTCGACCTTTACTTGAACTCGTAAGTGGAGGCATATCGAGTCAAGCTAAGGACTCATTCGAAAAACAAGCGCTTCTCGGGAGGCAACCCAGTTTTTGTTTTTACTTTTTTTGTAGTTAAATTGTTTTCCATTTTTCATTTTTTTATTATTTATTTTTAGGTGTTTTTAACATGTTCTTTTGCAGTTTCAGCTTTTAGGTACCAAGAAAACCAACATAAAAAAAAACCAAAAAAATTGAAAAACAGAAGAAAAAAAAAAAAAAAAAAGGTTAGATATTTTTTTGTAATTTTTGTAAAGTTATTGTTTACCATTTTTCTCTATTAAACTTTAAAAATAGTCTACTATTTTTACTATTTGTATTCCGTCGTAATTTGTAATTTGTAATTTTTATTTTTATTTTATTTTTCTTTTATGATTTTAATATTTGTGTTTAATTTTTCTATTTTAGTTTTTATAGATTTGAAGTAAGTTCAGCAATCGGTTTTGGAACTCGCATTCAGTTCAACACAGATTTTCACCGAATATTTTTCGATATTCTACGACCGGGTTCTACTTTCTTCTTTTTTTATTTTTGTAATTTCCCTTAGGTTGAGTCGTTAACACATTCGGGAGAATGTGTTACTTAAGTTTTGGGGGGGGGGGGGGGGGGGGGGTCATCGGGAAATTCCAAGTTATATTTTTCGACCCTTAGCTTAGTTTCCATCGTGTTAGATTGTGTTGAGTCAGAAAAATATTTGAAAATACAAAAAAAAAATTGAAAAATTGAATATAAAAAAAAATATAACGTGTCTAGTAGATAATTACCTTAAACTTTAAGCATAACCAAGCGCATTTAATACCCTACTCGATAAAATAATGAGATTTTTGAGCCTTTGAAAGCATTCATTTTTAATGCTACTTTTTCGTTTCTTTGAGTGTGCCGATGGTTGATGACTTTAGAACTTGACACTGTTATACATTTCGAGACCACATATGAGCATTGCATTAGGGTAACTTAGTGTGATTTGGTACAATGGTAGAGGCAATTAGGATTAACCCATTGATTAGCTTTTTTTCGTTTCTTTTATATATTTTCCGTCTAACCCTTGTAACACTTACTTTTAATGTTAGAAACTCTAGTTAAACCATTTTGCTCCTAAACCGTTTCGTTTCTTAAACACTACTATATATTTTGTACACTCGCCTATTTTCGTTTCATTTTTAGATTAGATCCGAACTTAAATTATGATTGCTATTATGTTTGAAGTGAAGTTTAGAAGTTAGTGTGGCATGGAAAAAGAAGTTATATTATTATTGCCTTTGTATTATTTTTGTGTTTGAAAAAAAAAAATAAAAAATAAAAAATAGAGATGGCCTAGACTCCATCTCTATTTCTTCTTCGTCTTCCGAATCACTGTCTATGGGCTCATTGCGCCGAATTGGAGGGACAGGCGCCGCATTCTGGGCAACGGGAGTCGCAACAGGTGAGGCATGAGGAAACGCATTCCCCTCGGAAGTGAGATTGCGCCGCATTCCCATGACAGGCGGTGCATTCTCACTTGTTCCAGCACCGTTTTGATTTTTCTTCTTGTTCAACCCATTTTCTCCACTTCCCCCATACTTAGGTCCCGACCTAGTCTCAACAACATTAACATGTTCATCCCGATTGTTTGGGTGTACGTAAATTGACCCTTGGTTTAACGATCCTCCATTATTGTTTTGGTTTTGCCTCGGGTTTGGTTGGGTTGAACTAGGCATTTGACTCGTTGGTCGGTTTGAAAACTTCTCGCTTAGCCTCTCAAATTTTCGTTCTAAGTCTTGCATATTTGCTTGAGTGTTTCTTTGGTTTTGCTCCCATTTATCGGTAAATTCCCTCATTGAGTTGGCTAACAAATCGTTTGTTGCTTTTTGGGAGTGAACAAAATCCTTCATCATTTCCGTGAAGCTTGGTTCCTCGGTTCCCTCTCTTGGTTTCGATTGACTGGATTGAAAACGTGCCTCATTTCTATTGCCCCGATTTTGATTTCCATACCCACTATTTCCTCGGTTTTGATACCCGTAGTTGGCATAGCTTGCTTCTTCGGTTTTTGGCTCACAATCATCCGTATAGTGAGGTCCTCCACATTTCCCGTAACCATTTTTCACCAAGTGGACGTCTTTCTCCAACCGACCCATCCTATTCTTCATCTCATCACCCAAAGACTTAATCTCATTCACCACTTCTTTGTTACTACTACTACTACCTCCTTCTTCTACTTGGTTTACCGTTCCCCTCACTCTTCTATTTCTAGTAACCCGGTCCCGAGCAATTCTAGCTTGGACTTGATCTTCCATCATCCGGTGAGCCTCATTTGGTGACTTATACAAGAAAATACCACCACCCGCTAGATCCAAATCATGTTGAGAGCGACTATCCAAACTATAGTAAAATATGTCTATCACTTCATCCCGATCCAAATCGTGTCCATGGCAATTCCTCAACAATTCTTTAAGCCTAATCCACGCATCCGTAATGGTCTCGTTATCCCATTGTTGAAAAGACCTGATTTGATTCAATAGCTTCCTACGCAAAATGGGTGGAAAGAATCTCGTCACAAAAAGCTCTCTCATTGCTTCCCAGCTTTCGATTGTACCCGGTTCCAACTCGTTGAACCATGTTTTCGCCTCTCCCGTAAGAGACGGTGGAAATAAGCTCAACATGACACCTTCCTCATCACCCGCTCCATATCGAAACATTTTGCACGTCTCCATAAAACTTGCCACATGCTTGTGCGGGTCGGACTTAAAATGCCCATCAAAAGTGCTATCTTGAATCATTTTGAGGTGATGACCTTTAACGGAAAAATCAGTCCCCAAATCCGGTGCTACAATGGCCGACCCATTCGTTTGTGGTACTATCCGGTTCCTATTGATCATCGGTATGTCAAAAGGATTGGGTGGGTTGTTTTCAACTAAAGGTCTTCCTTCTCCTTCTCCATTTCCTGCCATCTCTTCTTCAAACACAACTTCAACTTCCTCTTCGGAAGAATCGTTTTCACTATAAACTACTGATGATGCAGCTCCTAAACCTCGTTTCCTCAAAAGTCTTTCCGGATCAGAAAGAGGACTATTCACTTGCTTCCCTTGGGACCTCGTGAACATCCACAACCAATAATCCTGAAAATCACAACAACAAAAACAAATACCCGTGAAAAATATTCAAACAAGTAATCAAACAAAAAAAAACTAAAAACTTCAACTAAATCAAGTCCCCGGCAGCGGCGCCAAAAACTTGATGTGCGAAATCTAGTTTTCCGAAAATTAACTTTTACTAGATTGCTACACGGGCAGTGTACCCTTGTCGGTTGCAAAATAGTATCGGTAAATATCGGGTTCGAACACAGGGACTATTTATAATTGATAGTTTTAGTTTTAAGTAACAAGTAACACGTAAAAAATTGGTTTTAGTCTTAAGAAGACTTGATTATACTAGCGGTAAAAATACTCTTGAATTCAAATATGGATAAAAAAGACGCTTGCTTGGACCGTTTACGAATGTATGTTATTTCTTAGGTGTGAAAATGTCGATAAACTTCTAATGTAAAATCCTAAGTTCCTTTCGAATACCGGATTTCTCCAATTACCTAACCATGCAACGATTCCTTTCGAATACCGTTAACACCTCAAGTAATTGTGCATAAAGTTTCAAGCCGATGTGTGAGAATTAATCTATAAGCTTCCTTTCGAATAGCTTACTAACTCCTAAACCGATTTCTCTTAATTTAGTAGCTAGCGTTCGTATTAATACCTACTTGTTTAAATTGTTGTCAATGATTCCTTTCGAATACCACTAACTTATAATCAACTAAAGACCGGCCGATTAATTCGTTCCTATTTTAGTAAAAATTACGGATTCCTTTCGAATATCCGTTTTTAAATTACCAAACAAGAGTATAAACATTTTAACAATATAATTAAGATATTAACCCAAACGGATCCCCGATTAACCTCTACACATCAATCTAATTTCACACCCAAAATCTAACACACAAACGATCACAAATCCAAGCAAACGGTTAAGGAAATTAACTACTCATAATTGTAACAAAGCCAATCAAATATATGAAAGACATGATTCAAATTGCAATAAAAAGTGATAAAAGTTCAATACCAAAACTGAAAGTAACAAGTTCCAATATTCTCCAAGTAACCAAGTAATCCGAAATAACGATTGTTTTATGTAAAAACGAAATTAACGATTGTTCCAATGCTTCCAATATGATGATAATGCCCAAAATATGATGAAAAAGAAGAGATATTCCTTTTTCCCACGTCTGTATTTTATGAGTGTTAAGATAGACTTTTGGTGTTCCATGATTAGCATTAAAAACTGCCAAGTAACTGCCAGCAAGTAGAATGCGTCGCCTGTGGTGAGAATGCGCCGCATTCTCACTTCCGAGGTGAATGCTTTGTTTGGCTTGCTCCAATGGGTCGCCTGTCCCACATTGCTTTATCCATTTTCATTTTAAAGTCCAAAAACTCATTTCTTTTGCTCCAAAAACACCTAACTCAACCTAACACATAACTTTACAAAACATAAGCATAAACGGGGTCTTTCCATTACGTTTGGGACTCAAAACACAATGAATATCGCGATAAAATACTCGTATAAATGAGCGATATCAAACCCCCCATACTTAAGCATTTGCTTGTCCCTAAGCAAATCCGACTCAAAACTACTATCAAGTTTACAAAACATACAACTTAAGAAAAGATAGGGAATCACGGGCTCAAACATTTAACTAAATTCCGGTGTTAGAATTTAAAGATATGCGTGAAATTGCTAGATCGTAAAACCGACTACAAACATCTAAAGCTACTAAATTACTTAAGTAAACAAAAACCGCAATCTTCTAATGTTAACTCCTAATTCTTCCCCTAGTTTAGATATGTCTAAATAATCACCACTTTTCCCTCACTCTCCAACCGAAGTTGAAGCGATCAGCCTTTACGGCCGACCCCTATACCGCCTTGCTTTCGGGGGAATCCTTAAAATATCACTAAGCATTTTACGATTGAATACTTCTTTCTTGAGAATTAATTGGTTAGTCTTCATCATTTTCTTTTCCTCTCACTTTTGTTCACTTCAAATATTATAGATATATATTTAAATTTTCTTTGAAATGAACGGGTATAACGGGATTTGAGTCTTCGTTATAGAGAGGATCAATTTCTATTTTGTTGACGGGAAATACCTATGGCCTTTTTCTTCGCCTCTAATTCTCCAAGGGCTTAAGTGACACTAGGATTCCCCAACTACCCCCGAAAGGGTGCAAGGACTACAAGGCTCGGTACTAAGGATATATAGTGATTATCTAGATTTTTGATTTTTCGGGGAAACTTAAGGAACTAAAATTAGAAAACCTAAATTCTTATTTACAAGTATTTTATTAACTAAAGATGTTCCTAAACAATTTCACGTTAAAGTACCGGAATAAAGTTAAATATACAAGCCCCTATCATTTTTCCTAACTACATTTAAGCGTTTTTTAAATTTTTTTTTTTTTTTTTAAATTCTAAATGACTCAACTGGGACAAAATAAACGTAATGGATATAAGGGGATAAAACTACTAATTTCCCGACCCCCCATACTTAAACAACACATTGTCCCTAATGTGTTCCATCGAAAGAAAAACTAACTAAACCAAGGGAAATAAAATAAGATACAAAAAGAAAATAAAGAAAGAAAAATAAAACCGTGCGAGTTGCGTTGATGTTGCAGGATTTCCGATCTCTACTCCGCACGTGCTGAACTTAATGCCAGACTTTGTTATGATACACAGCACAAAAACACAAGATAATTAGCATAAATTAAACATCCTAAAACAAGTAAAATAAAGTTGTTCCACACACAACCAAGACACCCAAAAAGTAAATAGTTCAACAAACTAAGTAACATAACAACAAACAAGCCCCACAAGCGGCTTCATCTCTTCACACTTCTGCATTGGGAGGTTACGGGTTGAACAATGGGGGCGGGTTGTACTCAGTCCACCCACTAGAGGACCCAGGATTGTGCTCATGGTATTGGGTCGTGGTCAAGTACTCCCAAGTGGGCTGGTAGCGTTCCATATGATAGTGAGCGTATTCCCCGACCCGGTTCACCTCTCGACGTGTCCTATCAACCTCACGCCTAATATGCGACACATCTGCCTGTGTCGCATCCACCTGTCGACCAATGCGGTACATCTCGGTCATCATCGCCTGATAATCAAATGGTGGCGGTGGTGCCTGAGATGTACCCGCAATAAATCCCCCCGGTGCCTGTGGCTCCGGAGCATCCTCCTCGTCAGTCTCATCCTCATCATCACTAGCATTATCCTCGTCACTACCCCAATCTCCTGATCGTGCAAACGCCCCCTGTTTGTTAATTGTGTGTCCAAGCTTCAAATCACCCTTGGTGATCCATTTCCAATCCACCGGCTTCGACAATCCCCTCATGTTCACGCTAGTAGTCAATCCCAAATTCCGGGCTATCCGTGTGATGTAATGCCCGCACAACATGCCTCCACTAACCTTCCTACCCTTTCCTTGCTCACTCATGTACTTAACCAACGCCCATGGTAAATAAACAAAATTTGTGGGAATCCTCCTATCAAAGTAATGCAACATCCACAAATCCTCCTTATAAATCTTATCGTGATGAGTAGCGCGATGGATAACAGAATAACTAATGGCTTTCTGTAACAAACGGAGCATGGGAGAGCTTAATTCAGTAGCTTTGCTGGTGGTTTTATAATTAGATCTTCCCGACAATCCCATCTAAATGTTTTGCCGATCAGTATAAACATCCTCCCATGACCAGCTCCCCCTCCCTGCATAACGAGACATTTCTCTGTTCTCCAATTCTTCCTCAGTAATTAACCCGGCCAACTGGCCAAATTTTGCAACCGTAACCCGGTGCTCCTTTCCCCCGAGTCTGAATTTCACAACCTCAACATCAAAAACTTCCATCCAATCACTCGGAAGTTTGTCTACCTCTATGCTAGAATAGAACTCCAAGCACCACTCTCGATAAACGGGTTCCCGGATTTCAAATGCCCTCCTCCAAATAGGCATTTCAAAAGTATGCCCCTCCCATTCGACTCTAGTAATGAAATATGATTCAAGATCATCCGCAATCCCCAAGGTAGTCATAAGATCCCAATCCAAGAAACGGGAAGGTATAACCGATTTGTTCTGTAGGATGGCTAACTGGTTATTCAACTGAATCTTCCTGTTCGCATCGGCCCCGGGCCATTTCAACCAAGAGTACGATTCATTCCTCATCATTTGAGATTCGGTATTTGCTTTGTAAATCCGTCGTGTTTCATACACGACCTCCTCCTCCTCATCATCCACAACTGCCCTTCGCTTGCCCTATATACACAAAACATTAAGAAAAACAAGAAGCAAACACGTTAGAAACAAACTAATTTTTTTTTTTTTTTTTTTTTTTTTTTTTTTAAGTTCTGAATCCAGATTGCGCCGCAATCGGGGTGACTGGCGGCGCAATCTTGGCAGTGACAGCAACGAGTGTTTACAACTACCTAGCAGACCAAAATCACGATATCTAACAAACAAAATACATGTAATCGAACCTAATTAACCTAAATAACCAACTAATAAGCAAATGGTATCCTAATTAAACCTAATCTAAAGTTTTCCCCAAATTGATTTAAAACTATAAACCCTAATTGAAAAATTGAAAAGATTAAAGATTAAAAGATGTTAGGTATACATACCGATTTCCCCATTTGTGGATTGGAACGATTTGTGTGAAGATTAGTGAAAGAAATTGAGATTTCGGTGTGTGTGTGTGTGTGTGTTTTTGGTGATCGCCGTTTGAGAGAATAAGAAAGGGGAATGCGTTTGTGTGTTTTAGATGGGCCCCTCATAAGGCCTGAAAAATAGTCGAATGCGCCGCATTCCCTTGACAGGCGGCGCATTCTGACTTCAGTGCTGGATTCTAAACTTTGTTTTTTTGTTTTTTTTTTCTTTTTTTGAAGTTAAACTAAACTACAACTTGCTAATACTACTAAAACAAAAATAACAGAAATAGCAAATAACGAAAAGAAAAATGAAAATGAAAGTAAAAGATACAACAAACCGGGGTTTCTCCCGCAAATGCTCGTTTTTGGCTCGAGTCACTAGCTTGACTCCTCGGTATTCCTTCCACTTAGAATGGGTGAAACCCATCCTCCAACGTCATCCCGTTTTCCTCGTCCTCCTCAAGATAGATTTTAACTCTTTGACCATTAACGATAAATGACCCGCCATCATCCGTTTCTAATTCCAAATAGCCACCTGAGAAGACCCGTTTCACCAAATAAGGACCCGTCCATTTTGACTTCAACTTTGGTGCTTTGAACTTGTATTTGGATTGGAACAAAAGAACTTTATCTCCCTCTTTAAACTCTTACGCCGGATTTTCAAATCATGAACCATCTTCGTTCTCGCCTTGTAAAGAGTGGAGTTCTCATAAGCGTTCCATCTCAACTCATCTAACTCATGGAGTTGCAAAAACCGGGTCTCCCCACTTGCTATCAAATCAGTGCTACATTCCCTAAGCGCCCAATACGCCTTGTGTTCTATCTCCATGGGCAAGTGACATGTCTTCCCATATAGCAATTTGAACGGAGTGGTGCCAATCGGGGTTTTGTAAGCGGTCCTAAACGCCCACAATGCTTCATCTAACTTCTTTGACCACAATGACGGGTTGTTGTGAACCGTCTTCTCCAAGATATGCTTAATCAACCGATTAGTGTTTTCGACTTGCCCACTTGTTTGGGGGTGGTAGGAAGTCGAAAACCGGTGTTGTACCCCGTATCTTTTCAGCACTTTCTCCATTTGGGAATTGGCAAAATGAGTTCCCCGATCACTAATCAATGCTTTTGGCATGCCAAACCTACAAAACAAACTTCGCAAAAAATCAATAACCACGTTAGCATTATTAGTGGGTAGGGCCTTTGCCTCGACCCATTTAGACACGTAATCCACCGCCACCAAGATGTAAACATTTCTATTCGATGGTTTAAACGGCCCCATGAAATCGATGCCCCAAATATCGAACACCTCGCATACTTGGATGCTTTGTTGTGGCATCTCATCTCGTCTTGTAACCGTTCCTTGCCTTTGGCACGAGTCACACGTCCTAACCAAGGTATGCGCCTCCTTAAAGATAGTAGGCCAATAAAATCCCGCGTCATAAACCTTCTTCCCCGTCACTGATGGACCATAATGCCCAACCCCCCCCCCCCCCCCCCCCCCCCCGTTGCGCCATGGTGACATTCATCAAGTATTCTCCTAGTTTCGGCTCCATAGACACACCTCCGTACCATACCATCGGCACACATTCTAAACAAAAACGGTTCCTCCCAAAAATAATATTTTGCATCCGAAAATAACTTCTTCCTTTGTTGATAAGTAAGCTCTCTACTAATGACTCCACCCGCTAAGTAGTTAGCTATACCGGCATACCAAGGACCCCGTTCACCATCTACCCTTCCAACAAATGCCAACCGTTCATCCAGAAAAGTGTCTCTAATATCTTCTTCATTTAACCCCCCAAGACTAGGATTTTCCAAACGGCTCAAATGATCCGCCGCCACATTCTCTCGACCCCTCTTATCTTGGATCTCCACATCAAACTCTTGCAATAACAAAATCCACCTAATCAATCTCGGCTTAGCATCTAACTTTGAGAACAAAAACTTCAATGCCGAATGATCCGTGAATACCACCGTTTTACTAAGCACCAAATACGGCCGAAACTTGTCAAATGCAAACACCACCGCTAATAACTCCTTCTCGGTGGTAGTGTAATTCTGTTGAGCTTCATTAAGAGTTTTGCTTGCAAAATAAATGGGCCGAAAATGCTTGTCAATTCTTTGTCCCAAAACGGCCCCTACCGCAAAGTTACTTGCATCACACATAAGCTCAAATGGCAAATCCCAATTCGGTGACACCAAAATTGGTGTGTTTGTCAACCGTTCCTTCAACATCTCAAACGCCTTCATACAATCCTCCGAAAATTCGAATTTTGTGTCTTTCTCTAACAATCGAGTCATAGGCCTAGTAATCTTCGAAAAGTCCTTAATGAATCGCCTATAGAAACCCGCGTGTCCTAGAAAACTTCTAACCTCTTTTTCATTCGTCGGTGGTGGTAATTTTGCTATCACTTCTATCTTTGCTCTATCAACCTCGATTCCCTTCAGAAATCTTGTGCCCCAACACAATCCCTTCCTTTACCATGAAATGGCACTTTTCCCAATTTAGTACCAAGTTCGTTTCCTCACATCGGGCAAGCATACGATCCAAACTCTCCAAACACCCATCAAATGAACTACCATAAACCGAGAAATCATCCATAAAAACCTCCATAGAATTCTCGACCATATTCTGAAAAATTGCCATCATGCACCTTTGAAACGTACCCGGTGCATTACACAACCCGAATGGCATCCTCCTATATGCAAACGTACCAAATGGACAAGTGAAAGTTGTCTTTTCTTGATCCTCGGGGTCTATTGGGATTTGGAAATACCCCGAAAAACCGTCTAGAAAACAGTAGAATTCATTCTCGGCCAACCTCTCGATCATTTGGTCCATGAAGGGCAATGGAAAATGATCTTTCCTCGTCGCTTCATTCAACCGTCTATAGTCAATGCATACTCTCCACCCCGTCAATGTTCTCGTAGGAACCAATTCGTTCTTCTCATTCATAACCACGGTCATCCCACCTTCCTTGGGTACGCAATGTACCGGACTAACCCACGCGCTATCCGCTATCGGGTAGATGATCCCTGCATCCAAAAGCTTAACAATTTCCTTCTTGACCACATCTTGCATATTCGGGTTAAGTCTCCGTTGTCGTTGGACAACGGGTTTTACATCATCCAAAAAGTTGATTTTGTGTTTACAAAAATCCGAACTTATACCCGGAATATCCGAAATGCGCCAAGCGAAAGCCTTTTTATGACTTTTAAGGACCGTTAGTAATTTAACCTTCTCGTCTTCCAAAAGTGAAGACGAGATAATGATTGGAAGACTAGAATTACCCTCTAAGAATGCATATTCGAGATGGTTGGGTAATTGTTTAAGCTCCAAGTCCTTCGGGGGATCTTCAATGGAAGTTTTGATCCTCGCCCCTTCGTTAGTCACCAACTCCTTCACTTCATTTGAGCTTTTATCTTCTTCCGCCTCTTCTTTCCCAATTACATTCAACATCTCCATTTCCGCCTCCTCTTCCAAAATGCCTTCCCAATCGAGATCATAATCCGCATCATCTATCACATCAATTCTAAAACAAGACTCGTCAGTAGAATAAGAATGTTTCATAGCTTAATTTAAAGAAAATGTTGCCCTTTCATCACCCAAACCCAAAGTAATTTCCGTATCCCTAACCCGGATGATAGCATCCGCGGTATTTAGAAATGGTCTTCCCAAGATGAGAGGAACTTTTTCATCCTCTTCCATCTCAAGAATTACAAAATCTACGGGATATAGAAAATCTCCAACCCGTATGAGCATATTTTCGGCAATACCCAATGGATATTGATAAGATCGATCGGCCAATCTTATGCTCATTCGGGTTGGTGTTAAAGCACCCGAGGAAAGTTTAGTGTAAATAGAGTTGGGCATTAAATTAATGCTTGCCCCTAAATCCGCTAATGCACTAAAAGTAAAATTATCATTAAATGTGCAAGTTAACAAAAAACTTCCTGGGTCTTCAAGCTTTGGTGGGATAGACCTCTTCACAATAGCCGAGCATTCGGCATTGAGGAATGCGGTAATTTTCTCCATGTAGTCCCCTTTCCCGCTCACTAGCTCCTTCATGAATTTGGCATAGTTAGGCATACCTGCAATAAGATCAACTAAAGGAACATTAATCTTAACGGTTTTCATTAATACAATGAACTTCCCGTATTGCTCCTTTTTCTTTTCCTTTCGAAGCCGATACGGATATGGGATATGTGGCTTATATGGTCCCTTCACTTCAATTTCCAGCTCCTTTTCTTTGTTAGGAACCATTGGTTCCTTCCCGGGCCTAGACTCCATCTCTATTTCTTCTTCGTCTTCCGAATCACTGTCTATGGGCTCATTGCGCCGCATTGGAGGGACAGGCGCCGCATTCTGGGCAACGGGAGTCGCAACAGGTGAGGCATGAGGAAACGCATTCCCCTCGGAAGTGAGATTGCGCCGCATTCCCATGACAGGCGGCGCATTCTCACTTGTTCCGGCACCGTTTTAATTTTTCTTCTTGTTCAGCCCATTTTCTCCACTTCCCCCATACTTAGGTCCCGACCTAGTCTCAACAACATTAACATGTTCATCCCGATTGTTTGGGTGTACGTATTTTGACCCTTGGTTTGACGATCCTCCATTATTGTTTTGGTTTTGCCTCGGGTTTGGTTGGGTTGAACTAGGCATTTGACCCGTTGGTCGGTTTGAAAACTTCTCGCTTAGCCTCTCAAATTTTCGTTCTAAGTCTTGCATATTTGCTTGAGTGTTTCTTTGGTTTTGCTCCCATTTATCGGTAAATCCCCTCATTGAGTTGGCTAACAAATCGTTTGTTTCTTTTTGGGAGTGAACAAAATCCTTCATCATTTCCGTGAAGCTTGGTTCCTCGGTTCCCTCTCTTGGTTTCGATTGACTGGGTTGAAAACGTGCCTCATTTCTATTGCCCTGATTTTGATTTCCATACCCACTATTTCCTCGGTTTTGATACCCGTAGTTTGCATAGCTTGCTTCTTTGGTTTTTGGCTCACAATCATCCGTATAGTGAGGTCCTCCACATTTCCCGCAACCATTTTTCACCAAGTGGACGTCTTTCTCCAACCGACCCATCCTATTCTTCATCTCATCACCCAAAGACTTAATCTCATTCACCACTTCTTTGTTACTACTACTACTACCTCCTTCTTCTACTTGGTTTACCGTTCCTCTCACTCTTCTATTTCTAGTAACCCGGTCCCGAGCAATTCTAGCTTGGACTTGATCTTCCATCATCCGGTGAGCCTCGTTTGGTGACTTATACAAGAAACTACCACCACCCGCTAGATCCAAATCATGTTGAGAGCGACTATCCAAACTATAGTAAAATATGTCTATCACTTCATCCCGATCCAAATCGTGTCCATGGCAATTCCTCAACAATTCTTTAAGCCTAATCCACGCATCCGTAATGGTCTCGTTATCCCATTGTTGAAAAGACCTGATTTGTTTCAATAGCTTCCTACGCAAAATGGGTGGAAAGAATCTCGTCACAAAAAGCTCTCTCATTGCTTCCCAGCTTTCGATTGTACCCGGTTCCAACTCGTTGAACCATGTTTTCGCCTCTCCCGTGAGAGACGATGGAAATAAGCTCAACATGACACCTTCCTCATCACCCGCTCCATATCGAAACATTTTGTACGTCTCCATAAAACTCGCCACATGCTTGTGCGGGTCGGACTTAAATGCCTATCAAAAGTGCTATCTTGAATCATTTTGAGGTGATGACCTTTAAAGGAAAAATCAGCCCCCAAATCCGGTGCTACAATGGCCGACCCATTCGTTTGTGGTACTATCAGGTTCCTATTGATCATCGGTATGTCAAAAGGATTGGGTGGGTTGTTTTCCACTAAAGGTCTTCCTTCTCCTTCTCCATTTCCTGCCATATCTTCTTCAAACACAACTTCAACTTCCTCCTCGGAAGAATCGTTTTCGCTATAAACTACTGATGATGCAGCTCCTAAACCTCGTTTCCTCAAAAGTCTTTCCGGATCAGAAAGAGGACTATTCACTTGCTTCCCTTGGGACCTCGTGAACATCCACAACCAATAATCCTGAAAATCACAACAACAAAAACAAATACCCGTGAAAAATATTCAAACAAGTAATCAAACAAAAAAAACTAAAAACTTCAACTAAATCAAGTCCCCGGCAGCGGCGCCAAAAACTTGATGTGCGAAATCTAGTTTTCCGAAAATTAACTTTTACTAGATTGCTACACGGGCAGTGTACCCTTGTCGGTTGCAAAATAGTATCGGTAAATATCGGGTTCGAACACAGGGACTATTTATAATTGATAGTTTTAGTTTTAAGTAACAAGTAACACGTAACAAATTGGTTTTAGTCTTAAGAAGACTTGATTATACTAGCGGTAAAAATACTCTTGAATTCAAATATGGATAAAAAAGACGCTTGCTTGGACCGTTTACGAATGTATGTTATTTCTTAGGTGTGAAAATGTCGATAAACTTCTAATGTAAAATCCTAAGTTCCTTTCGAATACCGGATTTCTCCAATTACCTAACCATGCAACGATTCCTTTCGAATACCGTTAACACCTCAAGTAATTGTGCATAAAGTTTCAAGCCGTGTGTGAGAATTGATCTATAAGCTTCCTTTCGAATAGCTTACTAACTCCTAAACCGATTTCTCTTAATTTAGTAGCTAGCGTTCGTATTAATACCTACTTGTTTAAATTGTTGTCAATGATTCCTTTCGAATACCACTAACTTATAATCAACTAAAGACCGGCCGATTAATTCGTTCCTATTTTAGTAAAAATTACGGATTCCTTTCGAATATCCGTTTTTAGATTATCAAACAAGAGTATAAACATTTTAACAATATAATTAAGATATTAACCCAAACGGATCCCCGATTAACCTCTACACATCAATCTAATTTCACACCCAAAATCTAACACACAAACGATCACAAATCCAAGCAAACGTTTAAGGAAATTAGCTACTCATAATTGTAACAAAGCCAATCAAATATATGAAAGACATGATTCAAATTGTAATAAAAAGTGATAAAAGTTCAATACCAAAACTGAAAGTAACAAGTTTCAATATTCTCCAAGTAACCAAGTAATCAGAAATAACGATTGTTTTATGTAAAAACGAAATTAACGATTGTTCCAATGCTTCCAATATGATGATAATGCCCAAAATATGATGAAAAAGAAGAGATATTCCTTTTTCCCACGTCTGTATTTTATGAGTGTTAAGATAGACTTTTGGTGTTCCATGATTAGCATTAAAAACTGCCAAGTAAGTGCCAGCAAGTAGAATGCGTCGCCTGTGGTGAGAATGCGCCGCATTCTCACTTCCGAGGTGGATGCTTTGTCTGGCTTGCTCCAATGCGTCGCCTGTCCCACATTGCTTTATCCATTTTCATTTTAAAGTCCAAAAACTCATTTCTTTTGCTCCAAAAACACCTAACTCAACCTAAAACATTACTTTACAAAACATAAGCATAAACGGGTATTTCCATTACGTTTGGGACTCAAAACACAATAAATATCGCGATAAAATACTCGTATAAATGAGCGATATCAGTAAGTCTATTTGTTAAGATTCGAGAGGACTTAATATTTAGAGGAGTTATTCGAGAGGAAACTCTATAAAGTTAAATCACTAAATACCGGCTTGTTACTTAATGCTTAATTGTTAATAATTATAACTGTATTCGAGAGGAACATTATAATTAAAGATAGTTAAAGTTAGTAAAATATTCGAGAGGAGTTTTACTATATATTAGAAGTTTAATATACAATCAATTTCGTAAATTTAAATGGAAAATAAGTGAAGTGTCAAACAAGTGTATATTCTCCAATATTTAATAAATTTCAATTACTTTTTCTCACTCGATTTTTATAATCACTTTTTACCAATTACTTTGCAACTCTTAAATAAATCTTTTGTTACGAAAAAACCACAAACAAACAAGTATTATTAATTCGAGATATAAAACCAAATTAGTCCCTGAGTTCGAACCTTTACTTGCTTTAAACTATATTACATAGGAATAGCTCCACTGCCTATAAGTGTGTAATTACGTGAAATAGTAGGTTAAGTTTTAAGACTAGATTTTACACATCACTAATTGTCACACCCCGCTATAGCGGAAACACGAGATGTGAGAGCTGGAATATCATTACACGGTTATAATCAAAGTAAACGGTTCAAGTCATTGCATTAAAATAAAATAGTTCATAATTCGAAAATCAACCAAGCAGTTTAATTGTTTAACATAAGTACAAAATACAAGTTTCAAAATAAATTCCCAAAACAAAAGGGTCTTTCCCCGAGTTTCGCCCCACGTGACCATACCGACCCTTCCTTGCCATGCACTTCTACACTTACACTAGTTTCCTGAAACATAAGATAAAGTGTCAACTACATAAAGTAGTGAGTGAGTTACAGTTTTAGGGTTTCTCGGTAAAAGTTTCCAAAGTTAAAATATATATGTAAAGTATCATAAATGAAAAGAAGTGGAACGGCGCTAAAACATATATATTTATTAAAAGAGTTTCGAACGTACGCAAGTAACATAGAACTCGAATCATAAAAGTTGTAGCGGAATCAATCGCTAAAATAATGTATATGCGTAAGTAATATGTGCTTAACTAAATTAGTAACTTGTATCAATCACTTGGCATAATATAAAGGTAAGTCTACACTAAACCGATTGTCTGGTCAGATCTAGCCCCAAAGTTGCACTTGAGTTTCCATCTGAATCTAGTAATATGTGCTTGGGTCGCGAACCCTGAGCAAGGAGTGACCTCTCCTAAGTATTGATACCCATAATACTAACGGCTGTTGCTAATAGTGTATAAAGTTTCCGAACCCTAAAAACGGGGCAATTGAACTCTGTTTCTAAAAAATAGTAGTAAGCACTTACGGAGTTTATATTTTCATCAAGGATTGGTGTCGCTAACAAGTATCCTAAATTTAGTTTAGCCAATTTAAGGGGCATTAACACATTTTACGCATAATAGTTTCACAAGTTTCATAAGTTTCCAAGTTTCCAAAGTTTCCAAAGTTTCACAAAGTCTCAAAGTTTCAAAAGTTTCAAAGTTTCATACAAGTTGCAAATAGTTTCAAAGAAAGTTACATAAACATACAATCTTATGTTTCCCCCAAATAAATATTAAAATAGTAAAACATAGTGGGGTTGTAACTCACGGGTTGCGGAGAAAGATACGAACAAACACGGATGGAGCGGAACGCGGCGGGAATCAAAGACGACCTAAAACACCGGAATATTGTATAAGTATATTTTGGTGTGATTTAAGTTATTTTAAAGTTCCATTTCAACATTTTAAATCCCAAATCTTTATACTTCAGATTCTGTCCCAAAAGCTTATTACGTAAAGATTATATGATTATACGTGTTCGTGTACGATTTAGGGTCCGATTAGTCCATTTATGTCCAAAAAGGGTCAATGTCCAAAGTCAATGTGCATAAGTTACGAAAACATTAAGTTACTGAGTTTGAGTATAGTTTACGGTGAATTTTGGGCAGCGCTTCCGCGCTATAAAAATTTAATCCATTTTTCAAACACTTTCCCGCTTTAAACAAACAATTTAAACCATATGATACGTTAATACAAGTGTTTCAAGTCCGCAAGCTCATCCAACCAGTTTTATTTATAAAAACAGTAAGTTTCAAAATAGTATATTCTGTGGTAACTTATTTGGACTTATTTTTACGTTTAAAGTTCTCAAAACGAAAATTTTTACGAACAGCGAGATCCAGACAGCGCCTGGAGATATTCAGCCGCCGACTGGACCTCAGCCGCCGGCTGGATATCTTCAGCTGTCGGCTGGAGGCCTTCGGCTAGTTTCTTGTTTTTGTTATTTTTCGATTTTTAGCCCGTTTTAGTGTTAAATTCTTACATGCAAACTGTTATATTTCAAATATACACATATTTAAGCAAAAGTAACAGTTTCTTTTAGATTTATATCACCAAAATGTAGATCTATGAGAAAAACTCGTTTTTAAGCAAAAAAAAACGTTTTAACATTTTAGAAAAACCATTTTTCAGTTTATAGATCGTCCATGCAACCAAAGATTTAAGTAAAAAGAGTAAAATGGAAGAGATTTACAGAAGGAAAGCTTTAGGTGACGGTTAGATAGGATTCTAGCTTCAAAATGGATGCACAACCCCTTCAAAACCCGATTCCAAGCTTCCTCCTTGTTACCCTCTACTTTAGGACGATTTTGTATATGATTTTGATGGACGATTTAGTGTTTTAGGGGCTGTTTTGGTGGTGATAATCACTGGATTTGCTATGTGTTTTTGAGAGAAAATGTAGAGAGAGAGAGACTAGGTGTTTTGTTTGAAATGAAGTGTAAAATGAAAGTAAAGGAAGAATGGGGGAAGTATTGGCTCTAGGGACTCACAATTCTTGTGAGAGGGGTCCAATCCCCGAGCTAGACTCTGCCCCAATCAACATTCATGCAATTATGAGTCATCAAGCCACAGTCAGCGGCCTTTCAGCCGCCAGCTGACCACATCCAGCCGCCGGCTGGGCTTCAGTCGCTGGCTGACAGCCTTCAGCCGTCGGCTGGAGGGTTTTTCCCAGCTCGGTGACGTTTTAAGTTTTCCGTTATTGTTAGTTGTGGACTAGAATCTTATTAGTTTCCGTTATGAACTTAGTCAAGTTCTTGTATAGTTTATTTGGTGTTAGGATTTATAAGTTGATTCCGACAAAATAAAGACACAACAATTACGATCTCGAACAATATGAACACGATAAAAAGTAACTAGAGATTCGAACCGATAAATTAACTAAGAATCACCTGAATTTTAGACGGTTGTCACATCATCCCCGGGTTGAAAGAAATTTCGTCCCCAAATTTGACTCGTCCTATCAGGTAGAAGTATCTTTGAACAATTTCGGATACTTTTGACGTATTTGGTGTTCACGTTCCCATGTGAATTCATGACCACGTCGGGAGTTCCAACGAACCTTGACAATTGGAACACGGCTTTGTCTGAGTTGTTTGACCTCGCGGTCCACAACTTCAAGCGGTTCCTCGATGAAGTTGAGCTTGTTGTCGATCTTGACCTCGTCGGGTGGGATGACGATGGTCTCATCAGATAAGCACTTTTTCAAGTGCGAGACATGGAACACGTTGTGAACATTAGAGAGAACTGGTGGGAGTTGGAGTCGATATGCCACTGGGCCAATACGCTCGATAACTTCACATGGTCCGGTATACCTTGGGCTTAGCTTGCCTCGTTTCCCGAAGCGAACTACCCCCTCCCATGGAGATACTTTAAGAAGCACCCGATCGCCAACTTGGAACTCGAGGGGTTTCCTTCGGTTATCGGCGTAGCTCTTTTGCCGAGTCCGGGACATCTTCAGTCGCTCCCTGATAGTGGTGATCTTGTCGATGGTTTCCTGGACGATGTCGAGCCTTGTGAGTTGTCGATCACCGGCTTCTAGCCAACAAAGCGGCGACCGGCACCTACGTCCATATAAGGCCTCGAACGGAGCACACTTGATGCTAGAGTGGTAGCTGTTGTTGTAGGAAAACTAGACCAAGGGGAGGTGAGTATCCCAACTTCCTCCGAAGTCAACTACGCACGCTCTTAGCATGTCCTCAAGGGTTTGGATCGTCCTCTCGCTTTGACCGTCGGTCTGAGGATGGTAAGCGGTGCTAAGGTCTAGTCGTGTCCCGAGCGATTTCTGAAGCGCGTTCCAAAAGCGGGACGTGAACCGACTATCCCTGTCAGAGATGATGGAGAGAGGTGTTTCGTGGCGAGAGATGATCTCGTTGATGTAGATTTGCGCGAATTTCTCCATCGAGTGGGTTTCTCGTACCGGTAGGAAATGAGCAGATTTAGTTAATCGATCCACAATTACCCAAATTGTGTCGTTACCCTTTGTCGTCCGGGGTAACTTGGTAATGAAATCCATGGAGATTTGTTCCCACTTCCACATAGGGATCTCTGGTTTTTTGTAGTAGTCCTGAGGGCTTCTGATATTCCGCCTTGACCTTCGAGCAAGTAAGACACTTGGCTACGTACAAGGCGATATCCTTCTTCATGCCCGGCCACCAATAATACTCCCCAAGGTCCTTGTATAACTTATCGGATCCAGGGTGGATGGAGTATCGGGAACGGTGGCCCTCATCCAAGATTAGCTTGCGAAGATCTGCAGATTTCGGAATCCAGGCTCGGCCCTTGAAATACTGGATTCCGTCGGACTTGAGTTCGAACTCCTTCTCATGATTGTGCAATGTTTCGCCCTTTAGGTTCTCGGGTTTCAACGCTTCTCGCTGAGCCTCGGCGATTTGCGTTTGAAGATTCGTTTGAATCTGAATACCTAATGCCCTAACCCGAGATGGTCTTACCCTTTCCTTCCTACTAAGGGCGTCTGCTATTACGTTTTCCTTACCCGGGTGGTACTTGATCTCGCAATCGTAGTCACTCAGCAGCTCGATCCATCTCCTTTGTCTCATGTTGAGCATCTTCTGGTCTAGAATGTGTTGAAGGCTCTTATGATCCGTGAAAACCGTGCAATTAGTACCATACAAATAGTGTCTCCATATCTTCAGTGCGAATACGACGGCTCCCCGCTCTAGGTCGTGAGTGGTGTAGTTCTGTTCGTGCACTTTGAGTTGTTTTGAAGCGTAGGCGATGACTTTATCCTTCTGCATAAGGACACACCCAAGTCCTTGATGGGATGCATCGCAGAATACTACGAAGTTATCCGTACCCTCCGGTAGGGACAAAATTGGTGCATGGTAGAGCTGGTGTTTAAGTTTCTGGAAGGATTCCTCTTGCTTCGTACCCCAAATAAAATCCTTGTCCTTCTGAGTGAGCTCGGTGAGTGGCTTAGCGATCTTCGAGAAATTCTCGATGAACCTTCGATAGTAGCCGGCCAACACTAGGAATTGACGACTCTCCGTAGGAGTCGTCGGGACTTGCCATTTATCGATCGCTTCGATCTTAGCCGGATCTACATGGATCCCTTCTTGTTTGACCACATGACCAAGGAAATGCACTTCCCGGAGCCAAAATTCACATTTAGAGAATTTTGCGTACAGTTTCTGATCTCGGAGGAGTTCTAAAATGAGTTTCAGGTGTTTCGCGTGATCCTCTTTGTTTCTCGAGTAGATAAGGATGTCATCAATGAACACGATCACGAATTTGTCCAAATAAGGTCTACAGACCCTGTTCATCAAGTCCATGAACACTGCTGTTGCGTTGGTTAAACCAAATGGCATGACAAGGAATTCGTAATGACCGTAACGAGTACGAAAAGCGGTTTTAGGAATGTCGGTCTCACTGACACGAACCTGATGATAACCCGAACGGAGGTCGATTTTCGAGAAATAAGTTGCACCCTGCAACTGGTCGAAAAGGTCATCAATCCTCGGGAGTGGGTATCGGTTCTTGACGGTCAGCTTGTTCAGTTCGCGGTAGTCGATGCACATACGAAAGGATCCGTCTTTCTTTTTAACGAAGAGTATTGGGGCTCCCCAGGGGGACGAGCTTGGACGAATAAGACCTTGATCCAAGAGTTCCTATAAAATCGTTTCGACAGCTCTTGCATTTCCGGTGGGGCTAGACGATACGGTTTCTTAGCGACCGGTGCTGCACCAGGAACTAGGTCTATCCGGAATTCCACTTGTCGATGCGGAGGTAGCCCGGGTAAATCTTCGGGAAAGACTTCAGGGTGATCCTTGACTACTGGGATATCTTGTACACGGATCTCCTTGGGTTTACGTTCGACAACGTGAGCGAGAAATGCATCACAGTCCTTCTCGAGGTACTTGCGCATTTTCATGGACGATACGATGCGGAGTTGTCGTCCGGGTTTGTCTCCTTGAACAACTAGAGTTTCGGTGTCAGAAAGAGGGATGCGGATAAGTTTGTCAAAACAGACAATCTCGGCTCGGAAACGAGAGAGCCAGTCCATTCCGACGATCACATCAAAGCTTTTCAGCTCGATTGGAATCAAGTCAATAGGGAAGGTTTTATCAGACAGGCATATGGAACATCCTAGTATTATATCCTTAGCTTCGAACTCCTGATCGTTAGCGTACTCTATGGTGAACCTATCCTTAAGAACCTTAGATCCTAGGTTAATGAGGGGTCTAAATTCTAAGGATACAAAGCTTCTTTCAGCCCCTGAATCGAACAAGACTGATGCATAGTGATTATTAACAGGAAACGTACCGTTCACCGCGTTCGGATCCTGTCGAGCTTCTTCAGCAGTGAGTGCGAATGCACGTCCTCAACCTCGCCCGCCTTGGTTCGGTTGGGGGTTACGGAGTCTCGGGAAAGTGTTCCGGAAGTGCTGGTCACTTCCGCACTCGAAGCACACTGGCTTCTGGCCTGGGACTATCACCTTCTCCGGGCAGTACTTGGCGAAATGCCCTACCTTCTGGCATTTTAAACACACGGGCCAGTTACCTAGGTGGTGGAAGTTGCACTTATTGCACTTGGGGTACGTCCCCGTATAGGCTCGGGCTCCAGTTGGTGGCGGTGGCGGTGGTGGTGCTACAGCTGCGACGGCAAAGTTACGGGTGGTCTTTTTCTTCTTGTTCCTATCACTTCGCCTTGGGGTCTGGTCGGATTTCCTTTTCTCACCCGAATCCTTCTTGGAGGATGAAGGAGTGGTGAGTAAGTTGCTCGTGAGGCGGTGAGCTAGGATGATGGCACTTTGGAGGGTCTGGGGTTCAGCTGCGATGATCATTCCTCTGTTCTCAGGAACAAGACCGGAGACATAGCGGTCGATTCGGTTTTCTTCGGGAGTTAACAGCCTCGGGACCAGTCGGGCTAACTCATGGAATCGGGCAGTATACCCTTGGATGTCGTTTCCGACCATCGTGTGATCCCAGCGCTCGGCCTTGAGCTTCTTGATTTCCCCTTTGGGGCAGTACTCCTCTATCAAGAGGTTCTTCAATTGATCCCAGGTGAGAGCATAGGCGGTCTCGCGTCCTCTGTTACGGACCATGTTGTCCCACCAAGTCAATGCCTTACCGTGTAGTACGCAGGAGGCGTACTGCACTTTGTCAGCTTCGGCACATCGGCTGATGTGCAGCACCGACTCGATGCTCTCAAACCAGGACAACAGTCCTACGACACCAGTTGTGCCATGGAACTCCTTGGGCTTGCAGGCCATGAAGCTCTTGTAGGTGCAAGCAGGAGGGTTCGGGTGTTGTTGTTGGTTCTGGTTGTTGTTCTGCTGATTCTGGTTATTGTTCTGTTGCTGTTGTTGTTGCTGCTGTTGCTGTTGCTGCTGCTGGTGATGGTTGTTGACATTCGCATTGATCCCCGCAGTGATCTGACCGATCATGTTGGGCATCGCTGCGTTCAACTGAGCAGCGACTTGTTCAGCAATGATACTGGCATTTGAACGAGGTGCCATAATACTACAACAGACAACGGATTCAGTTTAGAAACGCACGATTGGAGTACGATAAGAATATAATCCAATGAACAAGTTAACAACCACACAAGAGTAATATGACAGAACAGATAGCACACGCACGACAAAGATTTAAAAGAGTCACACGACCAAGGTTCACACGTAAGATAATAATTCCACCATAGAACAAGATTCATATGACAATAGGAAAAGTAGATAATAATGTAGAATTTCATTCATTAATAAAAATAAAGTCGAGTACAAGGTTCAAATGGAAATGAAGTACGGTACAATACAAAAGGAAACAAATAGAAATGGCTCGGAGCTGTGTACATGGAAAATTACAACTCGGCCTACAATACAATAAATAAAGGAGAAACTAGTGGCGTTTCTCTAGAAACATCTTGGCAGCAATAATCGCCAATAAGGTCCCCATAATCAAACAAACTCCCACTAGACGTTGCACCGTCCGGGCCGTGGCCTGAGCCGCAGCGAGGTGTCGCAGTGCCTGCTCTAACAACCGTTGCGCGGCGTCGGAGACCTCGCAGAGGAGAAGCCCTTATTGTTGGGCATCCTCTGAAAGTCCCCTTACCTCGCGGTGGAGGTGCAAGAAGGCGGCAGGAGGGGGAAGCTGAGGGGTAGGCGGCATCCTCTGCCTAGCTGCTTCAGCGTCGCGGGAACGCTGCATCTCTTCACGCTCGAGCTGCCGCTCCCACGTGTAATGATACATCATCGAGGTGCATGGTGCCTCGGGAGGTGGGTGACCGAATGGAAGATGGGGTGGTGTAGGTTTTGGACGGACCAGCTTGCTGTGCAGCCATCTTGATTTTTGCCTATAAATACAACCCCAAAACATCTAGAAAAATCATCAATTAATATTTTCAAGCATTGGAGGCTGGAGTAATCGATTGGAGGCAAGATTTGAAGCTAGGAAGTTCGGTTTTCGTTCAACGTCGGTCACGACAAGTTTGCAAGTTCTTAGTTTGTTTTTCTTTCTCTTTTTCAGACTTATTTCCAGTATGTTTTCTATTATTATTTTGTTTGCTGTTTTGAACGCAGTAATGCGTAGCTAAACACTTTTTACGCTTGTTTGATTTATGGATCTTATTTGAAGTTTATGTTTTCGTTATTGATTGTTTAGGTATTTGTGTTTAATCGTAAATCCTTATTTGTCTAAGTTTTAATTTATTATCATAAAGTTGTTTATATATAAATTAATTAATCAACATTTTAGGTATTCGAGAGGAATCTAAATAGGTTAAATAATTTATATGAAATAATCAATCGGTCTTAAATTGGTTTAAAATTGTTAGGATTCGAGAGGACCTAGTAATAACAACTTAGGTAATTAAACTTAAATGAGTAAGTTGTCACACCCCGCTTGGAAGCGGAAACGCAGGGCGTTCCAGTTATAATATCATGAGTCAAATGTTACAACAACACAACCAATAAACCAGCATCAAAATAACATTAATCATGCCAAGTGTTTACAAAATACATTACAAATTCAAAAGCGATAAATCGCCGAGTACGAATGTATTACAAAACATAACAAGGTGGAACTTCAAGGACATTACAACAAGTATCACAAGTTCCGAAATACACAAGACAATAACCCAAAAGCACAAATGGCATGATCAACAGGAATCCTTAGTTTCCTGCAAAGCGTTAAAACGACATCAACAACATGTTGGTGAATTATTCGCAAATTTAAAGTAAAAGTTGACCCATCGACAATTTTCATCAAAACAACGTTAATTTCAAATGATATATCTTGCTTTCAACAACCAATAGTGAGAGGTACTTTGCCTAGACTATCATACACTGAACCTGACCGTACAACCCCAAATCCTGAGGTCGCCAACCAAAGGTAACAAAATAATTAACCGGCCATAACATCCGCTCCTAGAAACATTCTACCGAGCAGTGAGGGTTAGGTCTATAACCCATATAGATCTATATATATGTAAAACCGTTGGGCTCAAAGCTTAACAAGTGTATCAGGGGGCCCCAACAAGGTCTAAAGGCTTAATCTAAGGCAGACCTAATCCACTAGGCAAACAAGATAATCAACAACATTCCGCATACAAGCAGACATTTTAAAATACGCTTTACAGCCCAAAATATTTAAGACAAGGGCTACGAATAACTCACTGATATAGCTTCAGCAAACAAATATCGGGTACACCAACACAGAGTTACAACTCCACCGCCTAAGTGCCTTAAAACAATAAACAATATAGTCTCAGTATCTCTATAAGTCTAGGTCCGGTTTAGCCTTGTCGGTTAAGATTAAGTTTAATATAACATTCCAACGTTTAATAAATCGAATAAGGATGACGGATTAAGAAGACGATGTTCCGCGCCAGAAAAGGGCCGTTCGGCAAGATATCGATCTTTCACGTCAACAGCGACCGTTGGAAACGAATGATAACTCCGAGTCGAAAGAAATATTAATACCAATGTTCATTATAATGACCAAGATTAAGATGTTGACTTATAGAAGTCAAAGGTCAATTATGTTGACTTATGAAAGTCAAATTTCAATCATGTTGACTTATAAGAGTCAAACGTCAATTAAGTTGACTTATTAAAGTCAAAATCAATTTAAAAGTAAAATTGACACTTTGAATAATTTGAAGTGTTTCCATACCAAAATGTTTAGAGTAAAATGCCTTTCAAAACCATTTATAAAATTTGCCGCAAGACATAATTTGTTGACTTAAAACGATGATCAAGTATGTGGCGAAGATTTAATATATCGCAAAGAGTTTGAAAACATCCGTTTTAAGTAATATTATGATATTTGTGATTGCGTTGGTGTCTTTGAGTCCAAAGACAATGTTATTGTAAAATATGTTACTTTTGTACGCAATTGATTTATATAAGTGTTTTAAGTCGTAAAAGTCGTGAGATGAAATTTCGGCAGCGCTTCCGCGTCATAAAATATTCGTCCAAATTCTCAAACACTTTCCCGCTTAACAATAATTTCACTTTAACGCATTATTCATAATACATAATACAACAATAAGTTTAAATACGATACTTGGTTAACTTATATTTTAACCTTTTTGTCCAACTTTAGTCCGATTCAAACAAACGCACGAGTGTTGGTCTAATAATTTATCCTAACCGTTTTCAAGGCTAAAAACCGAATTAACGAATATAACGGAATCACAAGATTTACAAGAGTAACAAATTATACCGATAACACTAGCTTGATTTGACAAGAATCTGGAATCAACGACTTCAGTGGTGTAGTGATGAGAATACCCGCCTCCAAAACACAAGAAAACCACTGAAAATTAGCAAAACGAAATATTTGAACGGACAGACTGATTCAGCCGCCGGCTGAGATAATCCAGCCGCCGGCTGAGATAATCCAGCCGTCGGCTGGAGGCTGACAGACAGCTCTAGATTTTCGTTATTTTATCGTTTTTAAGCGTTTTCAAGTATATTTTCAGTAGATCTCGACATGCAAGTCATAACCCTTTAATAATATCCATAGATTCTTTAAATAACAACCTTTTTATGTCAAGATTTTAGCAAAAAGTTTATAAAAATTATGTTCTTATATAAACCACCATAAAACTTTTATAAAAACTTTTCTTTGATCTTTGATGATACATGCAAGATATAAAATGATAAAAAGTAAATAAAAACAGTGAGTAAATGTTATTATACCGCAAGAATAATGACAAGATGTGATCTAGGTTGATTGATGAAGGTTTTGATGAAGATTTAAACCCGAAAATGATGAAAACCAAAGAACCAACCGGAAGAACCACCACTCCTTGCTCCCTTTGATGGTAAAAACAGATTATTGTGGTGATTTATGGTGATTATATGGTGAAATTTGCAGCCACAAGGATGAAGTTTGAGAGAGTTTTCAAAGGAACCAAAGGTGTGTGTGTTTTGTTAATACACAAATGAGAGAAAATGAAAGAGGTTGAGCTAATATGACCTTGGAGACTGAATTCTGGCAGATTAGGGAGGTCCAATCGGGTTTAGGCACTTGTCCCTATCAATTTTCATGCAAAAATGAGTCACCAAGACCTGTCCAGACCACTCCAGCCGTCGGCTGGCTGGATTCAGCCGCCGGCTGAATCCCTGCCAGCTGTTGGCTGGTCGGTTGGCCCCGCAGACTTGTTTTTGACCGTTTGGGAGTTTCGTACATCGAAAACTCCCGATTCTTTTTGCGTTGAACTTAGAATTGTTCATACTTTGATTTAATTTATGTTAGGTTCACTTATTATTATATTTTCACTTTCGATTTCGAGATTCGCACGATTTCGGTAAAAAAGCACACAAGAGCAAAAGCACGATATCTCGAGGAGAAAGGATCCGATAACCGACAAATTTGGCATAAACCTTCTAACTTATATATATGAGGATACTAACTAATTGGCACTTAGATAAAATAATATTATTATGTCTCGAGGGACAAATCAGTAAATACGAAAACCCGATACTTAATAACAGTAAATTGTGAGCAAAACAAAGCGTAACACAAGGGTCAAAAACAATTGCGAATAATATTAAAATAATAACGGTAACTCAAGTACCTCAAATAGACGGGACGTCACAGCCTCCCCCAGTTAAAAGAATTTCGTCCTCGAAATTACTTAATGAGCATCGCTACCAGAAAATAGATGGGGAAAATTCCGCTGCATTTCATCCTCCCGTTCCCATGTAAACTCAGCTCCATACTTAGAGTTCCATCGGACCTTTACAATAGGAATCCGACTCCGCCGCAAACGCTTGACCTCTCGGTCAACGATTTCTACCGGCTCCTCTATTACGTGAAGCGAATCATCCAAACTTAGTTTCTCCAAGGGCACAATTAACGACTCGTCAGCAAGACACTTCTTGAGATGCGATACATGGAATACGTTGTGCACACCGCTCAACTCAGGTGGCAACTCAATACGGTAAGCCACTGGTCCCACACGAGACAAAATCTTAAACGGACCCGTAAAACGTGGACTTAGCTTGCTGCGCTTCTCAAAACGAAACACGCCCTTCCAAGGAGAAACCTTCAACAATACCATATCGCCGACCTTGAATTCCAAAGGCTTACGACGCAAATCCGCGTACTTCTTCTGGCGATCTCTCGCGGCTACTAGACGATCCTTGATCCTAAAGATCTTATCCGTCGTCTCCTGGATCAACTCGGGACCCGTAATCTGACTATCACCAATCTCAGCCCAACAGAGTGGAGCCTACACTTCCGACCGTAGAGAGCTTCAAAAGGCGCACAATTAATAACTGGAGTGGTAACTATTGTTGTACGAAAACTCGACCAACGGTAAATGTCTATCCCAACTCCCGCCAAAATCCAAAACACACGCGGTAGCATATCCTCCA
>CAJVGC010000590.1:47367236-47402969 GCA_910822075.1 Senecio squalidus
TTGGTGTGATACCTACTACACCGACCACATTGCGGGTACTTACCGTGGGTACCCGTTGCCACAGCAGCATACGATTTGCAACTTGAGGAGCATCATTCCTCCTAAACTTCTTTCTTGAATCCTCATTGCGGTTTCCACCACTCCGCTTCCCTCCGGAGTTTTGCTTAACAATCATCGGGGGTAACTCACCATCACGAACCGCATTCTGAGTCAAGGTAATCGCAATTTCAACCGCGCTCTGAAAGGTGCTCGGTTTGCTGGATAGGACACTCTTACGGATTGCTGGGGGTAATCCGTGAGACCGATACGCTTGAGCTCCGGTCGGACCAAGTGGGGAACTAGTTGGGACAAAGCGTGAAAACGCGAAGTGTATCCCTGAATGTCTGACCCAACCATGGTCAAGTTCCACAATTCATCCTCCAATTTCTGAATCTCAGATTCAGGAACATACTCAATAATCATCAATTCCTTAAGCTGATCCCACGTCATCTTGCTGATCTCAGCTCGGCCTCGCACATTCACAATTGAATTCCACCACGTCAGAGCCGTACCCTGAAACACAAATGCAGCAAAACGGACTCGATCCTCGTCCGCACATCCCACAGCATCGAAGATGGATTCCATCTTCTCCATCCATTGGAGCCTACCAGTTGCTCCCTCGTTGCCCTTATATTCCGGGGCCTTGCAGCTCATAAACGTCTTCAAAGTGCAACTAGCGCGTCGAGCTGAGCCCTCTGCTTTACCTGATCCAGTGATCACGACTTCGGGACCCTCATTATTCACAATCGGCTCAGGCCTTCTTAACGACCGGCTCAGGGTTTCCAGAACCCGAACCATTACCTTGAGTAGTGCCCTCCTTCAGCTGAGCTACAAGCTCGAGCATTATTGCCGCCAACTGCTGAGCAATCATCTGAGCCATGTCAGGATTCGATTCATTTTCCACATTGTTCCTTCTCGCATTAGACGTATTCGCTCTCGCATTCTGATTCGCGGTATTAGCCCTCGCGTTCGCAGTAGCACGTCTAGCAGAACTTCGTGTCGCAACTCTCCTTTTAGGCGCCATCGTCCTAAAATAAAAAGGAAAGAAATTCGATCAGCAAATGTGTGCAAAAACAAGGCCAAACGCCACAAAATCAACGCGAAATAAACACGTATGAAAAATAGTGCACACATTGCAATCAGAGAAAATCGATTCAAAAAGCCTGGTCATAGTCCAAGTGATTTACTCAGTTAAAATCACTCGGTTCGCTATAACCTTTGGCTCTGATACCAACTTCTGTCACACCCCGCTTGGAAGCGGAAACGCAGGGCGTTCCAGTTATAATATCATGAGTCAAATGTTACAACAACACAACCAATAAACCAGCATCAAAATAACATTAATCATGCCAAGTGTTTACAAAATACATTACAAATTCAAAAGCGATAAATCGCCGAGTACGAATGTATTACAAAACATAACAAGGTGGAACTTCAAGGACATTACAACAAGTATCACAAGTTCCGAAATACACAAGACAATAACCCAAAAGCACAAATGGCATGATCAACAGGAATCCTTAGTTTCCTGCAAAGCGTTAAAACGACATCAACAACATGTTGGTGAATTATTCGCAAATTTAAAGTAAAAGTTGACCCATCGACAATTTTCATCAAAACAACGTTAATTTCAAATGATATATCTTGCTTTCAACAACCAATAGTGAGAGGTACTTTGCCTAGACTATCATACACTGAACCTGACCGTACAACCCCAAATCCTGAGGTCGCCAACCAAAGGTAACAAATAATTAACCGGCCATAACCTAGAAACATTCTACCGAGCAGTGAGGGTTAGGTCTATAACCCATATAGATCTATATATATGTAAAACCGTTGGGCTCAAAGCTTAACAAGTGTATCAGGGGGCCCCAACAAGGGCTAAAGGCTTAATCTAAGGCAGACCTAATCCACTAGGCAAACAAGATAATCAACAACATTCCGCATACAAGCAGACATTTTAAAATACGCTTTACAGCCCAAAATATTTAAGACAAGGGCTACGAATAACTCACTGATATAGCTTCAGCAAACAAATATCGGGTACACCAACACAGAGTTACAACTCCACCGCCTAAGTGCCTTAAAACAATAAACAATATAGTCTCAGTATCTCTATAAGTCTAGGTCCGGTTTAGCCTTGTCGGTTAAGATTAAGTTTAATATAACATTCCAACGTTTAATAAATCGAATAAGGATGACGGATTAAGAAGACGATGTTCCGCGCCAGAAAAGGGCCGTTCGGCAAGATATCGATCTTTCACGCAACAGCGACCGTTGGAAACGAATGATAACTCCGAGTCGAAAGAAATATTAATACCAATGTTCATTATAATGACCAAGATTAAGATGTTGACTTATAGAAGTCAAAGGTCAATTATGTTGACTTATAAAAGTCAAATTTCAATCATGTTGACTTATAAGAGTCAAACGTCAATTAAGTTGACTTATTAAAGTCAAAATCAATTTAAAAGTAAAATTGACACTTTGAATAATTTGAAGTGTTTCCATACCAAAATGTTTAGAGTAAAATGCCTTTCAAAACCATTTATAAAATTTGCCGCAAGACATAATTTGTTGACTTAAAACGATGATCAAGTATGTGGCGAAGATTTAATATATCGCAAAGAGTTTGAAAACATCCGTTTAAGTAATATTATGATATTTGTGATTGCGTTGGTGTCTTTGAGTCCAAAGACAATGTTATTGTAAAATATGTTACTTTTGTACGCAATTGATTTATATAAGTGTTTTAAGTCGTAAAGCGTGAGATGAAATTTCGGCAGCGCTTCCGCGTCATAAAATATTCGTCCAAATTTTCAAACACTTTCCCGCTTAACAATAATTTCACTTTAACTCATTATTCATAATACATAATACAACAATAAGTTTAAATACGATACTTGGTTAACTTATATTTTAACCTTTTTGTCCAACTTCAGTCCGATTCAAACAAACGCACGAGTGTTGGTCTAATAATTTATCCTAACCGTTTTCAAGGCTAAAAACCGAATTAACGAATATAACGGAATCACAAGATTTACAAGAGTAACAAATTATACCGATAACACTAGCTTGATTTGACAAGAATCTGGAATCAACGACTTCAGTGGTGTAGTGATGAGAATACCCGCCTCCAAAACACAAGAAAACCACTGAAAATTAGCAAAACGAAATATTTGAACGGACAGACTGATTCAGCCGCCGGCTGAGATAATCCAGCCGCCGGCTGAGATAATCCAGCCGCCGGCTGGAGGCTGACAGACAGCTCTAGATTTTCGTTATTTTATCGTTTTTAAGCGTTTTCAAGTATATTTTCAGTAGATCTCGACATGCAAGTCATAACCCTTTAATAATATCCATAGATTCTTTAAATAACAACCTTTTTATGTCAAGATTTTAGCAAAAAGTTTATAAAAATTATGTTCTTATATAAACCACCATAAAACTTTTATAAAAACTTTTCTTTGATCTTTGATGATACATGCAAGATATAAAATGATAAAAAGTAAATAAAAACAGTGAGTAAATGTTATTATACCGCAAGAATAATGACAAGATGTGATCTAGGTTGATTGATGAAGGTTTGGATGAAGATTTAAACCCGAAAATGATGAAAACCAAAGAACCAACCGGAAGAACCACCACTCCTTGCTCCCTTTGATGGTAAAAACATATTATTGTGGTGATTTATGGTGATTATATGGTGAAATTTGCAGCCACAAGGATGAAGTTTGAGAGAGTTTTCAAAGGAACCAAAGGTGTGTGTGTTTTGTTAATACACAAATGAGAGAAAATGAAAGAGGTTGAGCTAATATGACCTTGGAGACTGAATTCTGGCAGATTAGGGAGGTCCAATCGGGTTTAGGCACTTGTCCCTATCAATTTTCATGCAAAAATGAGTCACCAAGACCTGTCCAGACCACTCCAGCCGTCGGCTGGCTGGATTCAGCCGCCGGCTGAATCCCTGCCAGCTGTTGGCTGGTCGGTTGGCCCCGCAGACTTGTTTTTGACCGTTTGGGAGTTTCGTACATCGAAAACTCCCGATTCTTTTTGCGTTGAACTTAGAATTGTTCATACTTTGATTTAATTTATGTTAGGTTCACTTATTATTATATTTCACTTTCGATTTCGAGATTCGCACGATTTCGGTAAAAGAGCACACAAGAGCAAAAGCACGATATCTCGAGGAGAAAGGATCCGATAACCGACAAATTTGGCATAAACCTTCTAACTTATATATATGAGGATACTAACTAATTGGCACTTAGATAAAATAATATTATTACGTCTCGAGGGACAAATCAGTAAATACGAAAACCCGATACTTAATAACAGTAAATTGTGAGCAAAACAAAGCGTAACACAAGGGTCAAAAACAATTGCGAATAATATTAAAATAATAACGGTAACTCAAGTACCTCAAATAGACGGGACGTCACATAAGTCTATTTGTTAAGATTCGAGAGGACTTAATATTTAGAGGAGTTATTTGAGAGGAAACTCTATAAGGTTAAATCACTAAATACCGGCTTGTTACTTAATGCTTAATTGTTAATAATTATAACTGTATTCGAGAGGAACATTATAATTAAAGATAGTTAAAGTTAGTAAAATATTCGAGAGGAGTTTTACTATATATTTGAAGTTTAATATACAATCAATTTCGTAAATTTAAATGGAAAATAAGTGAAGTGTCAAACAAGTGTATATTCTCCAATATTTAGTAAATTTCAATTACTTTTTCTCACTCGATTTTTATAATCACTTTTTACCAATTACTTTGCAACTCTTAAATAAATCTTTTGTTACGAAAAAACCACAAACAAACAAGTATTATTAATTCGAGATATAAAACCAAATTAGTCCCTGAGTTCGAACCTTTACTTGCTTTAAACTATATTACATACGAATAGCTCCACTGCCTATAAGTGTGTAATTACGTGAAATAGTAGGTTAAGTTTTAAGACTAGATTTTACACATCACTAATTGTCACACCCCGCTATAGTGGAAACACGAGATGTGAGAGCTGGAATATCATTACACGGTTATAATCAAAGTAAACGGTTCAAGTCATTGCATTAAAATAAAATAGTTCATAAATCGAAAATCAACCAAGCAGTTTAATTGTTTAACATAAGTACAAAATACAAGTTTCAAAATAAATTCCCAAAACAAAAGGGTCTTTCCCAGAGTTTCGCCCCACGTGACCATACCGACCCTTCCTTGCCATGCACTTCTACACTTACACTAGTTTCCTGAAACATAAGATAAAGTGTCAACTACATAAAGTAGTGAGTGAGTTACAGTTTTAGAGTTTCTCGGTACAAGTTTCCAAAGTTAAAATATATATGTAAAGTATCATAAATGAAAAGAAGTGGAACGGCGCTAAAACATATATATTTATTAAAAGAGTTTCGAACGTACGCAAGTAACATAGAACTCGAATCATAAAAGTTGTAGCGGAATCAATCGCTAAAATAATGTATATGCGTAAGTAATATGTGCTTAACTAAATTAGTAACTTGTATCAATCACTTGGCATAATATAAAGGTAAGTCTACACTAAACCGATTGTCTGGTCAGATCTAGCCCCAAAGTTGCACAATGTTTGAGTTTCCATCTGAATCTAGTAATATGTGCTTGGGTCGCGAACCCTGAGCAAGGAGTGACCTCTCCTAAGTATCGATACCCATAATAATAACGGTTGTTGCTAATAGTGTATAAAGTTTCTGAACCCTAAAAACGGGGCAATTGAACTCTGTTTCTAAAAAATAGTAGCACTTACGGAGTTTATATTTTCATCAAGGATTGGTGTCGCTAACAAGTATCCTAAATTTAGTTTAGCCAATTTAAGGGGCATTAACACATTTTACGCATAATAGTTTCACAAGTTTCATAAGTTTCCAAGTTTCCAAAGTTTCCAAAGTTTCACAAAGTTTCAAAGTTTCAAAAGTTTCAAAGTTTCATACGAGTTGCAAATAGTTTCAAAGAAAGTTCATAAACATACAATCTTATGTTTCCCCCAAATAAGTATTAAAATAGTAAAACATAGTGGGGTTGTAACTCACGGGTTGCGGAGAAAGATACGAACAAACGCGGATGGAGCGGAACGCGTCGGGAATCAAAGACGACCTAAAACACCGGAATATTGTATAAGTATATTTTGGTGTGATTTAAGTTATGTTAAAGTTCCATTTCAACATTTTAAATCCCAAATCTTTATACTTCAGATTCTGTCCCAAAAGCTTATTACGTAAAAATTATATGATTATACGTGTTCGTGTACGATTTAGGGTCCGATTAGTCCATTTATGTCCAAAAAGGGTCAATGTCCAAAGTCAATGTGCATAAGTTACGAAAACATTAAGTTACTGAGTTTGAGTGTAGTTTACGGTGAATTTTGGGCAGCGCTTCCGCGCTATAAAAATTTAATCCATTTTTCAAACACTTTCCCGCTTTAAACAAACAATTTAAACCATATGATACGTTAATACAAGTGTTTCAAGTCCTCAAACTCATCCAACCAGTTTTATTTATAAAAACAGTAAGTTTCAAAATAGTATATTCTGTGGTAACTTATTTGGACTTATTTTTACGTTTAAAGTTCTCAAAATGACAATTTTTACGAACAGCGAGATCCAGACAGCGGCTGGAGATATTCAACCGCCGACTGGACCTCAGCCGCCGGCTGGATATCTTCAGCCGCCGGCTGGAGGCCTTCGGCCAGTTTCTTGTTTTTGTTATTTTTCGATTTTTAGCCCATTTTAGTGTTAGATTCTTACATGCAAACTGCTATATTTCAAATATACACATTTTTAAGCAAAAGTCACAGTTTCTTTTAGATTTATATCACTAAAATGTAGATCTACGAGAAAAACTCGTTTTTAAGCAAAAAAAAACGTTTTAACCTTCTAGAAAAACCATTTTTCAGTTTATAGATCGTCCATGCAACCAAAGATTTAAGTAAAAAGAGTAAAATGGAAGAGTTTTACCGAAGGAAAGCTTTAGGTGACGGTTAGATAGGATTCTAGCTTCAAAATGGATGCAAAACCCCTTCAAAACCCGATCCCAAGCTTCCTCCTTGTTACCCTCTACTTTAGGACGATTTTGTATATGATTTTGATGGACGATTTAGTGTTTTAGGGGCTGTTTTGGTGGTGATAATCACTGGATTTGCTATGTGTTTTTGAGAGAAAATGTAGAGAGAGAGAGAGAGAGAGACTAGGTGTTTTGTTTGAAATGAAGTGTAAAATGAAAGTAAAGGAAGAATGGGGGGAAGTATTGGCTCTAGGGACTCACAATTCTGGTGAGAGGGGTCCAATCCCCGAGCTAGACTCTGCCCCAATCAACATTCATGCAATTATGAGTCATCAAGCCACAGTCAGCGGCCTTTCAGCCACCGGCTGACCACATCCAGTCGCCGGCTGGGCTTCAGCCGCTGGCTGACAGCCTTCAGCCGTCGGCTGGAGGGTTTTTTTCCAGATCGGTGACGTTTTAAGTTTTCCGTTATTGTTAGTTGTGGACTAGAATCTTATTAGTTTCCGTTATGAACTTAGTCAAGTTCTTGTATAGTTTATTTGGTGTTAGGATTTATAAGTTGATTCCGAATTTGGTTCCGACAAAATAAAGACACAACAATTACGATCTCGAACAATATGAACACGATAAAAAGTAACTAGAGATTCGAACCGATAAATTAACTGAGAATCACCTGAATTTTAGACGGTTGTCACACTAATCTTTCTATCCCAATAACTGCATGTGTAGTTGATGTTGTAGGAAAGGTAGTAGAAGTGTTGAGATTGGATGGTTGGGTGAACTCATATCCAAAATCCATAAACTTTGTTAAGGCATCAATATCAAACAGTCAATTTGGGCCTTTTCCTTGTGTGTTTGGTGTGTTCTCATTGAAGGAGACATTTTCACTTTCTCCAGTGATACTAGTCCTATGATTATACACTCTATAGGCTTTGCTTTGTGAGGAATAGCCAACAAAGTATCCAATATCAGCTTTGCGTTTAAACTTTCCAAGGTAGTCCTTGGAGTTTAGAACAGTACATGGGCACCCAAAGGCTCTTACAGGCCTGACCAAGAGCGCAAAAGAGATTTATTTAGAATTAGAGTAAAAAATATATTAAGGGTTATCTCTTGTGCAGCAGTTCATAGGAGTCTTGTTCTGAGATTTCTCCACGAGCACCCTTTTTTGCACATAGCATGCAATATTAACAACTTCTGCCCAGAAGAAGATAGGCAGGATTGAATCAGTTAACATACTCCTTGCAGCTTCAATTAGAGTTTTGTTCCTTCTTTCAGCAACTCCATTTTGTTGTGGAGTTCTTGCTGCACTGAACTGTCTTTCAATTTCTTTTTGTGTCACAAAAGGCATTCATCACACTGTTCTTGAATTCAGTACCATTGTCACATCTAATCTTCTTTACTTTCAGATTGATTTGATGTTCTACTTTTGTGATGAAAGAGATGAGTAGTTGGATTGTCTCATCTTTGGTTGCTAGGAAGTATACCGAGGTGTATCTAGTGTAATCATCAATGATTACTAGACAACATGACTTCTTTGCTATACTCTTTACATTTGTTGGACCAATAAAATCCATATGCAGTAAGTGTAAAGGAGTAGTACTGTTTTCCTTTGATTTGTGAGAGATTTTGTACTTTTTTCCTTAAGGACAAGCTACACAGTTATCTTCAAGAGAGAATTGTTTGTTGGGAAGTCCTCTCACAAGATTGGATTTGACCATTTGATTGATGTTCTTGAAGTTCATATGACACATCCTCCTGTGTCTTAGTGCTGATTCATCAATAGTTGCTTTTGAGACAAAACAGTTTACTGCTCCAGTTGGAGAGACCTTTGACAATTCAAAAAATAGACATTGTCCTTTCTTGGTGTCCTCAGCAGTACTTTGCTCTCATTTATCACCTATCAAGGCTCCATTATTAAGCATTCAGTATCTGTGAAGATTGTTTTATTCTTCTTGTCATACACATGTGACACACTTAACAGGTTGTACTGTAACTGTTGAACATAGAATACATCCTCAAAGTTGATCTTCCCATTGCTCGTTGTTCCTTTTCCAATAATCTTTCCACCATTTGGATTTCTACCAGAAGCAACATATCTTCCATTGAATTTCTCAAAGTTTTGAAGACATGATATGTTGCATGTCATGTGTCTGGAACAACCACTATCTACATGCCAACTGCTATCTTCCCCTTTTGTTGGTTGTTCCTACACAAAATGAAAAGTATTAGTTCCTTTTGGGAACCCAAGCCAAAGTTGACTTGGTTTTTCCCATCTCATCAAAGTAACTCACCTTCCTTTGGATTAAGTTTTCAAAATCAGGTTGTTTAGGTGGTTGAGTCACTTTGACCTTTGGTCTTCAAACCTTTTTAGTTGTTTTTCTATTTTTAAAAGGTGTTGTATTAACAAATTTTTGTTTTGTAGTATTATAGAGGCAGTGAGAAAAAATCTTTTTTTGTGCAGTATTAACAGATGCAGTATAGCAGACTTCTGTTTTGCAGTATTAACTGATGCAGTATTAACAGACCTCTGTTTTGCAGCATTAACAGGTGCAGTATTAACAGAATTCTGTTTTGCAACATTAACATGTGCAGTATTTAACAAAATTTCGTTTAGCAGTATTAACTTTGTTTCTACTATTTTCAAAAACATGTGAATTTTTGTTAATGCTCCTTATACCTTGTGCAGTAGTAGCAGAGCCATACTTTGCATTATTAACTATGTTAGTACTTTGCATGGTAGATTTGCTTGCTGATTTGTTAACAACTACAGGTGTGGATTTTTTAGCAGATTTTCCATGTTTTTGAGACGATTCAAACTTGTTGTTATACCCCAACCCTCTATGATGCTTTTGAAGCAGTTTCCTTTGATTTTCAGGGTTATAAAAACAAGTTCGTGCATAGTGATCTGCCTTTCCACATATGTAACATACTTTTACCGGTCTTTTAAGGATTTGAACTTGTTGTTTCTGAGATTTTAACTCGTTCCTATTTCTCTTATTTCCTCTAGTATCTATATGAACCCAGGAATTCTCTTTAAGATTTTTTGAGTTTTGACAACAACTACATTCACATTTAATGTATTTTTTAATCTGTTGAGTGGGCACCATTGACACTATACTTTGTGAATTTTGTTGAGTAATTCCTTCAATTGTAATCAAATGATTTTCTAGAGAAATATCATTATTTTTTACAATCTTCAGTTTACTCTCTTCAACTAAGTCCTCAATCAGAACTTCTTCAAAATTGATTGGAGCAATTTTGAATGATTTTTTTGGTGGTGTATGAGAAATTGGAATCCTAGGATTGTCTAAAGATGGAGGAATATAATTTTGATTGAATGGTGGGGCTACTTCTTTATAACCTATTCCTGATTTTTCTTTTCCAATGATTTGTTGTTGAATAAGGTTATGTACAGACTGTGAAGCATACTCTAACTTCCCTACATTCAATTCAACTTTATCTTTTTCCTCATTAGTTCTTTTAGTTTCTTCCCTAGCTTCCTTTAATTTCACTAGCAAATCATCTCTGCCATTCTACAAATTTCATCTTATCTTGATAGCTTAATTCATTAGCTTTGTAACATTTTATTTGAGATTCTAGATTTTCAATTCCCCTAGAGGTTGATCTTCTTTGTTCTTCTAATGTTTTAATTGTGTCATAGATAATTTGATTGTGATTTCTATATTTAAGCATGACATCTTTACATTCAGGAGAACAAAGTTTAGAATTTACCTTAGGTGAGAGAGAAGCTGATTGAGTGTCCTTGGTGGATGATGCAATAGCCATTAGTGTTCTGTCCTCTGAAACTTCTTCTGCAAATGCACTCCAGTAATATCCAAACACATCATTAGCAATGGCAGATAAGTTGAGACTACATATGCCATAAGTGCTCTATTTTGAGTGGTCTCTTCAACTAGACCATTCCAGTCATAACCAAAAACATCTTGTGTTATAAGGGTTGTTGATGTGCTTTCTTGGATGTTCCTTGAATTGTTGGATTTTGATTTGTTTTTGCATTCTCTTGCAAAGTGTCCCAATTCACTACACTCATAAAACTTGACTTTTCTTTTGTCAAATCCAACCCTATCATTGCCTCTAGGTGTAAATCTTCTCCCAGTTCTATTCACGAATATTCTTGCTCTTAATGACAACATAGCAAGTTGCCACTTGAGATCCATCTCTTCTAGATCATCATGATGAACCTGTCTTAGGTCTTCATTGGTTAGGCCTGAGCATGAAGTTTGTGATAGAAAGGCTTCAAAGGAAACATCTTCTAAGTTGTCAATCTGAGATGTACCACTTGGTGTAATCAGTGCAGTATAAAGTTGTTAATACTGATGTTACTGTTTACAGTCATCTTGGCTTCAACTTCAACTTCAAATACCCTTAATTAATTGTACAAATCATCTAGTTCCATCTCCTTTAACACATCACCCTGTTTGTATGACACTATATATATGATCCATTCATCTCCTAGAGACCTAAGAAATTTCCTATTCAAGTCATCTTTGTCTATTCTCACACCATCACTGCTCAATTCTCCTGTCGGCTTCTTGTATCTGTCAAAAGTCAAAGACATTATTTCATCTTTTAATACTTTGATGTTTTCATACTCCTGTTTGAGAAGAGCCTTCTTGTTCTTATTTGTGTTCTTAGTTCCACTAAATCTCTTCTCAAGTGCTTCCCACACAGACTTTGCATCCCCATGTTCTTCAAATTGTGATTGGTATTCATTAGGAATAGAAATTAGAAGAATACCGAGAGCTTTTATTTCAGTCTGTTCTCTCTTCTTTCTTGATCTATAGTAGGACGATGAACAACTCCAGGTGTTCCATCAGCTGACAATGTGAGAGCTGGTCTATTCCCATTCACAATTACATCACATACTGCATAATCAGAAAGCAGTATGTGTTGTTTGATCCTTAACTTCCAAAGATCAAAATCGTTGTTGTTCAATACAGAAATCTTGTTTACCACCACATCAGTCATGATTGATAGTAATTGGTTTCTTGTTGAGGCTTCAACAAAAACTTGTAGATCAGTAGATCTTGAGCACCTCATGTGCTCTTATACCACTTGTCAGGATCGATAGGTTTGTATAAACACAACCACGTATTATGAATGAAGATCTTGATCTATCAAATAAGTTTAGCAGCGGATATAAACACTTTGATATCACAAGTTTTATTAATTAAACAAATATTGTTAACAAAGAATAAGAACAATAAAGAATATCAATTATAAGCCTCAATATATTAATCTTGAAAGAATGATCAATATACGTGTTCTTTTTAATACACGGATCTATGTATATATAGACCTTGAGGCTAACCTAACTAGTCTAGGAAACGACTTTACAGTCACAATTGTATTATAACTACAATTCCTATAAATAAGGAAGAGATAATTACAAATTTATTCAAGAATTATCTAAATTTTTCAAGCAGTAGTAACAGGAGACGACAATAGTAACAGTTTTCAGCAGTAGTAACCATCAGTCATTAGCAGTATTAACCAATACACCTGCAGTAGTAACTGGTATACATACAGTATTAATGAGCATTAGTTGTATAGTTGTACAATATAAATGAACTTAAACTCATTTTTCAAACATTTTAATCACAACAATACAACCATGTGTTTATAAAACGTGTTAGGTAATTTTGTAAGTCGGATAATTTTAAAAAACCTCTGAATAGTTTTTATATGCAATTCAATTAAATCACCCAAAAATACTCATTACATTAAGGTTTTTAAAGTGTATGTTAACTTTATAAAAATTCCAAAACTTGGACAAAACTCTAGAACCCCCACGGCATGGGACGACTGGTGCATGCATTCATGGCTGAGATTATAGGAAAAGTGGTTTTTACATGGGTGAACGACGGTTGATAAGAGAACAATATCACTGTGTTCTTAAGTTTTATTTGTAGGGTAAAGGAATTTAAAGGAAAGCATGTAAATTAATTGTCGTGTTCTCAAGTTTTTTTTTAGAAGGAAAACAAAGAAAAAGAAATTATTAGAAGGTAAAGTTTAAACATTTTCTTAATAAAACAATCCGGTCATATTTGGAATGATCGTAAATTAAAATAACTATTTTTCTTTACTTTAATATCTTTTTCTTTATATTACTTTCTTTTCCTTTAATTTTAGACTCGAGAACAGAGCGTAAATGTATGGCTGCAATTATAGAATGGCATAAGCATATGACCGAGATTATTATGGTTTTTATTTAGTATAATATATATGAACTATTTTTGCATTTGTTGGTGTTTAAAAAATTATTTTTAAAACTGGTTCGTTTTGATAAATTAGTTTGGCCCAACCCTATATACAAATCGTGACTTTTGTAAATCCGCATGTCACTTATGTCATTGACGTTTAACAATTAATCTAATTACATAGTTACCAATTTTCCAACTGTCATATACATAACTGGAAGAAATATGTCTATGTATGTTCGAACAAAATATGCCAATTTGAAATAAAGAACGTAGTAAAGTTTGGAATACTATTCAACTATTCAACAATCAACCATTATTTAAGACTTAAGAGACACTTGTCACTAAAAATTTCTTTGCCTAATTATTCTATGACAATTTATTCGGTTTACACTACTATACTATAGGTTTTGTAAAGATAATTAAAGTCATGCACTATTAAACCTTTGTTTTCTTCTTTCTAATCTTTGTAAGTTCACGATGGAATAGACATTGACACTTTTAAAAATTGTTGGTAAAGTATTTAGGTTTGGCTTGACCACACTTTCTAAACGAAAATTGTCAAAAATGGTGATTTAATGACACATAAAGATATATAACTTTAACCAAGCAGATAGAATCAACCATCATTTAAGAGACAACTGTCACAAAATAATTTGACATTGTGTCACAATTTCTCATAGTTCCGTCATAAAGTAGAGTTATTATAAAAAATGGGTTTAGTGTAAAAAAATAGGAAGAATTTTAGCCATTTTATTTAAAATATGATAAGCCAAGGGTTAAAAAATTTTAAAATTAGTTACAACTTTAGGGATCTTAATATAAACTAGAGGATTTCCCGTGCGTTGCACGGGTTCGTTCCTAACGATAACAATATAAATTTGTAGTACAAACACGAGGTATATATATTGGTTTGCTGATTTCATCTTCTGTAAAGCAGAAAGTTGTTTTCACCATCGAGTTCCTCCTTCTTGTTTGCTGATTTCATCTTTTGTAAGGTAGAATTTAAATTGTTTTCGTCATCGTGCTTGATAATCGCTCCAATGGACTGTTGTGGGCTCTTGACCGAAGAAATATATGGCAGAACATATGAACCAAGAGTTTTTTCTGCATAGCATATCCAACCTCAAAGTTTAGGAAAAAGCATTTAATGTCTTTTCTAATAGCATATCCACAATCCAGTTTCAACGGATGAAAACTGAAGGGGACAAACAGGTTGCCAACCGAAAGTCTACATTTAATACATAAAACCTCATGTATTATTTTAATCAAAGATTTAGATTATAACTGTAATCATATTTTTCACGTTAATATATGTAGACAAAAAGTAAGTGTTACGAATCAACCAAGCTAGACACGGGCCTGCTTCATCCTGTTTTATAAAATGACCCGTCTCAACCTGAACTCATCTTCACCCGGTATCCAAAAGCCACCCTACTAAATACTATTTTCTCTTTAGTGCGTTCCTGTTAAGTATGTAAGATTTGAAATAGGAAAAGAACGGTTCTAGCAAGTATGTATACCTGGACATGCGGAGGATATCAGTGGGAAAGATGATTTTGAATCCACTGTGTCATCCGAACAGCTTTGTTTATAACGTGATATGAATTCATTACAAGATTCAATAAGAGACAAGTCTCTACTACAGCTGGTATCAAATACAGCTTTAACTCCGACAGACTTGAATAATGTGGTTAGTTTCCTGAAAACCTGAAAGTATAGCAGTCAGAAGAAATACGTATTAACTACAATCTAAGTCATTTAAAAATGAACAAATTCAGGCAGTTGTACAATATCAAAGTAGACGTTTAAACAATTTACAATGGAACAATAATAACTTACAAGAATAAAAAGCAACAAATAATGATGTTATCAGTGATCAGCGGCGATCTAGGATTTCCATTCATAGGGGTCATTGACACTTTGTTCCAAAGACTTAAAAGAGACGGAAAGAAAATCAAACTAAATGTGTCAGTTCGATCGGTCGGATTACAATGCAAACATATATAATTTTGATATTTATCGACCTTGGGGCGACAATTAGACATTATAAATGGAAATAATAAACATTAATAAACTTGAATATTACTATGTCTATAAATAATCATGACTCACATTCCATTTATAATTAATACATTTATTAATAATATGAAATAATGATTTTCATTAAGTGTTTAAAACCTACACAAGGGAAAGTTTATTTATCGTACTAAAAGCGATGAATATCAAAACTCAAACTTAACAATAAAACGTATTACAATAATTTTGGATATCAAAATCTAATTAATTTTGGGATTTGGGCTTTATTTTATCAAATAAGTATGGTTTGTTTATCTATTATTGATCTAAGGAAGTTTTTACCATTTTTTAAAATGGTTTAAGATAACAAATACATTATAAACTTTTGTTACACTCTTTTCTAATGATGGTCAAGTGACCCACTTTGCCATAACATACATCCGCCAGTGCAGTTGATGCCTTATGTTAACCTACCATATAGAATTTGATGATGTGCATATTTTAATTTGCGGTTTTGCACTGTTAGTTAAGTGCGATATTCAATTGCAGAGTTTATCTTTGGCTTGTTAAAGACATATATACTTCATCAAAAACGCATCAACAAAGTTGAAACTTGTTTACAGGATTCCTAATAACACTAATGAAAATTCCGAGTTAATCTACATATACAAATATGAAGAGCCAGTTATATGAAGTGAAGTAATGGCAAACTTTATACGGTTGAAATGAGTCCAAACAATATAGTAATACAATATATATTATATATCCAACACTGTTATATTTTGAGTATTCGTTGCAATGTTTATACACTGGCTACAAATACATTTCGGTTTCACACGTGATGCTACACAGTATAGTTTGTGATCGTCTTATTTATATCAAAGGTTTTTGGAGTATAAACAGAAGTTAACATTATGACAAAGAGAACGATTCCAAGATATTTGCAAGACTATTGATGACACGATTTGTAATAAGTACCTGAAGAGGAGAAAGACCGTAATGTAGAGCAATAGAAGCCCTGGACTGAGGTGAATGAGAAACAATAACAGCTTTTTGGTTATTTATATTGGAAAGGAACTCATCCAAACTTTGTTTATCTAACATAACAGGCTCGGCAGATGTAATGCAGCCACTGCAAGATTACGAATGATTAGTTTGATGAGAAAAGTTGAGAGATTATCAGAAAGTGGTACCTGCATGCTAAACAATCCTTGAGTGATATTTTTACTGATTTTGCTTCCGGGCTGTGAAGGTATGCAAGTCCCTTCGCAGCACCAAGAGCAACCTTAATTCTTAGGTTCCAAGATAACGGTTGAAAGTATGAACTCCCTGTTATAAAATTAATTCAGAAGAGTAAGTAAGCAAAATAAAGTAATAATAAAATTGCCTAGAGGAGGCAAAAAGAGTAGGCCGGGTAATGCGTAACTGCTGAACTTTTTTGGTATTGGCTTCAAACTTGTTGGATTCACATACACTTTTTGTCCAAAATCTTCATATGGTTTTATTAAAGTTAAGTGTGTCAAATGTCAATAAATTTTCACAAATAAGTCGACTTTTGACCCGTTTACAATTTTTCCAGCTAACCTTTAGATAAAACATGCGCTACATCGACCAATTCATAAGAAAATGGGTCGAAATTTCATGATCAATTTCATTTTGGAAAAAAGAAAAAGTTATATTTGCAAGTAATTAACAATGGCAAAGAACTCACTTCTAAATAGATGGTTTTCCAAGCTGCCTCGAGGCATAAACTCGTAAACCAACTTCCTATGATCATCTTCTAAACAATAACCAATTAAGTTCACAAGATTTTGATGATTTAGCATCCCTAGATAATTAATCTCAGCCTGCAACATTATCAAATATAAAGAAACCAACTTAGACAATACCGAAAATGACATTAATTTAATTAATCGAATAAACATAATCGAACGATGTGTTCACATACCAACCATTCTTGGTGACCTTGAAGACCTTCTTGATTCAATCTTTTAACAGCAATAACAGTACCAGTACCAGGCTTAGCAGCTGCAAGTGATTGGTCATCAATCCACCCTTTAAAAACCGACCAGTCTCATGATCATCATCAGCGCCAACAACATCCACCACCATATCCTCCTCCTCCCCTTCATCTCTCTCACCGAAAACCCCCATTTCCACACTTGACAGTGTAACCTAATAAGTAAATCAAATATATATAACTACTCAAAATTAAATTATACTGAATCAATTAATACAAAGAGAAACCCTAGGATTAAATACAGCATACCTTGGTTATTGTAAACTGCGATGCGAATAACCAAATTTATATGAGGCGACTTGTGATCTACTACTCTTCTCCGGCGAGACATGACACAGTCGGCGTACTCTTCAACACCACAGAAAACCGCCGTCGTTAGCGGTGTTCGCAGTCGCCTCAGCCGTCCCTGCTCCGTCGTACACTATACCAATCAACAGCAGTACATTTGTATATGATAACAACCATACGTAGAAAAACAACAAATAAACATCAACAAATCAAACCTGTGAGCAATAGAGAGGATAATTACAGACGTCAGCGTAGCAGTAAAAACTCGTGTGTGAGCAATAGAGACGATGATTCTAGCAATAAAAACAATAGAGAAGATGATTATACACGTGTAACACAATAAAAGAAAACTGAAACACCTGTCTTCCACGTAATCGACCGGTAAAAACAAAAAAGGTAAAGGGCCAGATGATAAAGAAAATAGGCAGGCCAAAAATCTCTAAGGAAAAAAAAAGCCCAAAGCCCAAACGAATAAAAAACTAATATTTGGTACACATTCAAAGGACATTTGCAACTTTAATAAGAGGATAGAATTACATTAAAAACGTAAATATGTCAAACTATTTATTCTCTAATTATATTTTTATTTCACCTTCCTCAACCTTCTGCTTACGTCTCCTCCCTCCCCCATCACTTTTAGTACACCGGCCACCGGAATAAATCTCCGGCGAACGAACCACCATTTCAACCATCTGTCTACACAAACCGAAATTCGTTTCCATCACTTCATATTTCGGTTTCACCATTATAGATCTTAAAATAAAGATGATTTTTGAAAGAAAAAATGTATAAATTTGTTGTAGAAACATAAATCTGATCCATTAATGAATAAGAAGAAGCAAAAGAAGATCAAGATCAATCCATAAAATATTGTGTAAATTAGATGGAACACCTGATCCCTTTGCACCAGTCATTGTCCATCCCACAAGGATGACTCCGGACAATTCTCCTGACTTAATGGGGCACCAACTATAGGAGGGCGAGTCGAGACTCGAACCCATGACCTTATCCACTTAAAAGGTTAGATCTAAAATTTGAAACATTTTTAAGAGTTAAATTTGAATTTTCATCTTCTATTTCTTTATATTTTTTTTATTTTCAGATGTTAAACATTTACAACTTTACAAAAGATACATGTTTGAAACATTGCACTTAAAGATGTTTGATGAAATATCTCGATGAATCTTTGCATCATATTTCAAACTACTGCATCATATGTTAAAGATATGATGCAATAACCTTTATACTATGATGCAACAAAGTAAAATTATGACTGTGTTTATCGAATTTTAAGTCACTGCATCATATTTATGGAATTTGTTGTCTCATATTTATAGTATGATGCAATGACGTTGTATCTTGTGACGAGCTTATCATATTTACGTCATTGCATCATATCGAAAACGTATTGCATCATATTTATAACTAAGATGCAGTAACATTAAGATATTGGTACAATAAGTTTTTACCCAATTTGCAATAGTTTTATTAACACTATGATTTTCGTTTTTATTTTTACAGGTTATGTATGTAAATAACAGATCCATAATAACACAAATTCAAAAGAACAGAAAAACAGAAAAATTTCGACGACCGAAGTGGAGGACGGTAGCCGGAGGTGGTTATCGATGTCGGATGACGATGACAGGAGGTAATACTAGGTGGTGACTATGAAGGAAGTGGAGCTTCATGTGATTTTTTATTTGGATTAAATATATATTTATTATATTATTTATAGAATTATCGAATTGCGCTTAATAAAATAAAATATCACTCCTACATTGCTTACTACTCTTTTTACTCAAAAACCTCATTTTCACTTTGTCATATATTAAATCATATGTTTCTTGTTAACAAGTATAAAATATTAGCGGCATATAACATATTCCCACTTTATGATAACAGAATTTGAGAAATTAAATTGCTATAAACCCAAATGCATAGAACATAATTAAGGGAATATATTGTACCAAAAAAAGTGTGATAAATGATACAAGGAATTGAAGTTAGTGATATCTGCCCGACATTCTCACTAGTTTCTTCTTAATTTTGCCAAACTAAATTTAAATACCAAAAGATAACGGCATATTAATTATTAATTATGAGTATCACCAAACCAATCTAGTATATAAATTAGTCACAATACATAAATCATAATTACAACATACATATAAAGTTTCATAATTAGTTGAGAAAAACAAGAGATTAGATACCTGATGGCGAAAAACAAGCAGCATCTCAACAAGTCTTGTTTTTCCTTTTTCAGCATCTTCAAATCAAAGAAGGTTCGAGTTCATGAGGGTAAGTTGGATGATTTTCTTAACGCTAACAAAGTTTACCCAAGTGATCAAGATGGACTCCATTGGGTGGCCGAGCCTGGAATAGATAGAAAAGCTTCTTCTTATATCCATAGTAGAACAACTATGTGGAACCATGCATGATCTTCAAATAACCAAACAAACATCTGCATTTCTTGTATACCGTCTCTACATTACTATCCGATTTTTGTACTAGTTTTATCTTATGTTGCATTCTGTTGGCTTATTTCGACTCACTTCTTATTGTAAGGTTTTGTGCTATATCATTAATTAATCCTTGTACATGATTGTAATATGAATATGTATAGACTCCTAATTATTTCTTTTAATGGTCGTCACAACACCGTCATGAATCTTAGTGTAGATATTACCCGTCCCAACAAGGCAACAGCATGAAATTGGGTATGATCAACCGATTAGACAGTACCACCATCATGTATGTGGTAAACCATTTTCTCTGGTTAAGTATGTGGAATGAACAACAAAAAATCTAGATAAACTTGAGTTTGAGTTTTTTTGTGTCATTATCTAAATACACATCACCAGTAGAATCTCGCTCGTTAATAGTGACCTAATCGGGGTTTTCAATAGTTATTCCTTTTTCCTTGTCTCTTTGATGTGTTGTTAAACTTATTAGAACAATCTGCTACAACGTGATCAAGTTTCTTAAAATAATTAGAATCCATCTTTGAAACCTTGCCTCATTCGAAACTTTGTCATCTAACAATCAATCCCTCACCCCAATCTCATTCGGCATCATAATCATCAATCTTCGTCATCAAGCTAGTTACACTACAATAAATAGTGCTTTTGCTGACAGACAAAAAGTGTCAGGAAAAGTATAAGAAGTGTCAGGAAAAGATAAATTAGCTTCTCCTTCACTTATTATAAGTGTTGGCAGAAGCTCCGACGGTAAAGGTTATGGTGACACACCTATCCTGACACATCATATGTCTACATAGGTTAGATCTTTTGCCTACACCAACTTTTGTGTTAAGAATTGACAATTTCCAGAAAACTTCCATACAGAACTTTTGCAAACACATATTAGAACTTTCAGAAATACCAAATAATAATTTTCAATCTAGTCATAATATAAACATCGCACGCAAATCATAATCCATACAAATCATAATATATACTTTCTCTTAGAGTCTGAAAAATATTTATCGTAGCTAATAATATTAGAAGGGCATATTAAAGATTGAAAGCCGAAGGTCAAGAACTGTAGACACACGATTCTTAACTACCTGAAATTCGGTCACCTTGTCTTTAAATTTCGTAAGTATGATATATGTTACAGTGTAGTTGCTGTTCTTGTTCGGTCTACTGCAGTTCCTTGTCCACATCCCAGATTTTGTCTGTTGGCCAAATTCTTGTTTCAAAATTAAAGTACGATATATAAGTTAAAGACTTCAAGTTGTCAAAATCGAGCTTAATAAAACCGTTCATGTGATCTATCTTACCTCTTTGTCAAGTTCTTGAAGTTTTGCTTTGATAAAACGAGCAATCATTCCAACTTCGTCCACATCTTTTTCCATCCGCTGTTTGATTTCTTTATAATACAAAAGAAAAAAGTTATATTAGTGTTTTCGTATATTCAATAAAATTTAAAGATTACCTTTCATAGAAGCAGGTTACAGACTTTGATTCCTCATGAGCATCCTGCATAGATTCGTTATTAGTAGCGAATGTTGTTGTGGTTGTGAATAAGAGAGTGAGGACTGAGGAGATACCTGTAGGTTCTTCAGAAGTTTATTAAGCTTCTCAAATTCGTTCTCGATGTGTTGAATCTAATGAACAAAAAAGCTCGATGAGTTTTAAATATGAGTTACACACTTGCACTATATGCCAACGGTATACTAACTAAGCAATGCTTCAAGAAGTTGGACTAACATTAGTTAAAACTTACCTTCTTAAAAAATGGATCTAATTGCTTGAGTGTCCAGACTCATCATCTACCACCATGTAATCAAAACCTCCATCTTTCGCAGCAGTTGAGGATGAAACCTTTAAACCTTTCTCTGACAAGTCTTTCAAATTTGAGCGATTTTTGCCGCTCACATCTTTCAACTGGCCTTCTGTCCTCAACGATCCAGCTTCATTCAGTGTAGTAACATTACCAGGAGCTGCAAATCAAAACCTTTTATCCACCGACTTATATATTTAATTGCAAATGTGAAAAAAAAAAAGTTTCATAAGAATTACATTTCTTTTCAGCTTTACTGCTTCGTGTGCCTATTCGTTCCTACAAGACTCAAAAATATAAATAAGACAATTTGGCAATGACAGATGAAACCATAAATTAGTTGTGAATACATAGACTTGATTCAAAAAACTACTTAATACATAGGAAGCTTTAATAACAAAGAATGTAACCATAACTTAGCAAGTACATATTATTTAAATTTTTATTTTTTTAACTACAAGGACTAACTATAAAATTATTTATTTATGTAACTCGGTTAGTTTTCCTAGATCTTATATATTAAAAACAAAACTATTATAAAGGGAAATGATAATTCTAACACGTTTTATTTGGTTGTACATTAATCAATAACAGAAATCACGTCTTCGTTAATGAAAATAAAAAATATTTATTGCGCGTAATTGTTAATAAGAGTTATATAAAGAGCGATTTACGGTGACTTGGCGAAGTAATTTCTTGTTGGTTTCAGCATCAACAGAATCATCATCACTGTCACTAAACAAAGGAAATGAAAATTAATTATCAAAATTATAATAATAAATAATCCACAGTTAAAAATAGAAAACTTACTTTTTATGTAAAACGGGAGTCTTGTTTTTGTGTTTCTGTGGTTTGGGGGTGAATTTCAGCTGTAAAAAAAAAACATATAATTAATAATTAAATTTACTGATCAGATCTGAAATTAATATAAAATGAAAAATTGAGACCTTTTTGCGAGTTGACGATGGTGGATCTGTATCCATGATCGCCGGAGATCTGCGAAATGATCGAACTTCACATCACTCACTCACCATCATCACAAACACTAAACGCTCGTTATATTTCGTTTCGTTATGTTTTAGTTAAAATGGTTGTACAATTAACACAACAATTTAAGTCAAGCATATTATCAAACACCTTATAAGCAGCAATTAACACAACAATTATACCTAGCGAGTGACTGCGATTATACCTAGCGAGTGACGGCGATTGGCGGAGATCGGTGACGGCGATGACGGCGGAGGTCGGTGAAGGCGGAGGTCGGTGACGGCGATGACGGCGGAGATCAGTGACGGCGATGACGGCGGAGATCAGTGACGGAGATCGGATTATGAAGTTGGTGTGTGAGATTTGATGTCAAATAGTAAGAGGATTAATGTCGATTATGAAGTTGGTGTGTGACGGTAATGTTCAATCTTGGGATTTACATATTATTTGTATATTAAAATGATTAAAGGTGATTTATTGTTAAAAATTTTTAACATTTAAACATAACTAGAGGATCTCTCGTGCTTCGCACGAGTTCGATTACAGTTCATATAAACAAAAAATCCCTTTCATCAACGTGTTTCCCATAACCTCCGTCGCATGCAAGATGAAGCCATGGTTCGTGCCCGGGTATGGGCTGAGGGTGTTTTTTTGGGCTTCGTTTGGGCTTATTATTGTTGGGCTTCCACGTCTTTTTTATTTCTTATTTCTCGAATAACTTTTTTTTTACTTTAAATAATACTTTTACGACCTTCCATCCCATCAGCTCCGGATCAAGTCATTGATCGAAGCGAGAAGAGGAGAGGATGTCGTTTATCCTACTCCGGATAAAACGACTCGACTTTTTGTTTTTTTACTTTTTTATCGAAATATAAATGTAGCTATTTGCTAAAACGATGCCGTTATTTATTATTAATCTGAGTAGATGTTCGTATTAGTTGAATCAAAAAAAATACTGAGGGGTAGAAAGCGTAAAAGTATTATTTACAGCTGAGGGGGGGGAAAACGCAAAAGCATATAAAGTGCAGACAGGAAAAGCTAAAAGTTGTTTAAAGTTTAGGGTGAAAAAGCGTTAAATTTTTTAAAGTTGAGGGTGAAAAAAACGTTAAAGTTTTTAAAGTTGAGGGGGGAAAGCGTTAAAGTTTTTAAAGTTGAGGGGGGGAAACGGCTAAAGTCTTTAAAGTCGAGGGACTAAATTTAAAAAAACCAAAACATTAAAAAATTGTTTTTAAGCGTTAAATTTTTTAAAGTTGAGGGTGAAAAAACGTTAAAGTTTTTAAAGTTGAGGGGGGGAAAGCGTTAAAGTTTTTAAAGTTGAGGGGGGGGGGGGGGGGGGGGGGGGGAAACCGCTAAAGTCTTTAAAGTCGAGGGACTAAATTTAAAAAAACCAAAACATTAAAAAATTGTTTTTTGCACGCTTAGCAATGCTTCTATGTGAATTAATAGGGAGGATAATATATATTTAGTAATATAATTTATATTTTTTTAAAATGTAGTAAAATAGAGTTGATCATCGGGTTAAAATAAAGCAGAAGTGAAAACTGATTTTATAAAGAACCTGTACTGAATCGGTTCGGATCGATTTTCGGTTAGATTTCGATCGGACCGATTTGGCTAGGTTTTTGGGCTCGGTTTGAGTTGGACCGGCACAACTTAGTTTTTAGGTTCGATTTGTGTTGGACCAATCCGATTCGGTTTTCGAGTTCGGTCCAATCGATTTTGATTTCCTCTAAGTAAACTATACATCTCACTACACTTATTGGAAAATGTATATAAGTGTAAGGATATGCGTACTTTTGCTAACACTTTTTTAAAAGTATAAGCAAAACACTAGACTTTTACTAATACTTTATAAAATGTGTAGATAAAATTGTACATCTCCCTACACTTATCGAAAAATGTAGATAAGTGTAAGAATATGCGTACTTTTGCTAACATTTTTTTAAAACTATAAGCAAAACACTAGACTTTTACTAATAATTTATAAAATGTGTAAATAAAATTGTACATCTCCCTACAGTTATTGCAAAATTTAAGTGTAAGGATATGCGTACTTTTGTCAACACTTTTTTTAAAGTATAAGCAAAACACTATACTTTTACTAATATTCTATAAAATGTGTAGATAAAACTTCATATATCCTCACACTTATTATAATATGTAATCAAAAGTTACACTTTTGCTTACATTTTTCATATTGTGTGGATAAAAATTAAGCTATGCTTATAGTTTTCTTATAAATGTAAGGATATTTGTACTTTTGCTAACACTTTTTATATGTGTCATTAAAAAAAGTGTAAGTAAAAGACCTTTTTCTTGTAGTGTTATCAACCTTTTTCTTGGCCAGTGAAGAATATGTAAAATTTTCACATAAGAGGGTTTCACGGTATTACATAATTACTTAAAATGTTTATAAGACGGAGGTACTACATCAAAAGTATAATTACTTTGTCTTCGTTGTCATCTTGTAGCGTTTTCGTATTTAAGGTGTATAGACTTATTGCCATGTAAAGAGATTCCAACTTGATCCATAACTTGACCCAGTGGTTTTGCAGATAACCTCTCCAAGAAATTACGGACATCGCTATATCACTATTACACATTTTCATCCAAATCATCCCAAACTTCGTTTGACATGGCCACAGGTTTGTTTTTGTTGTCATTCAAGGCTTTTATTCAATCAGTGATGCCTCAAGAGCGCTTACATTTGAACTTTCGAAATGAGAAACTGGTTTTGCCTTCATACCTCATTTAGGGGTAGATCCCGCGAAAATGGTAATAAACCAAGAACAATAATCAATCAAGAAATCATTAACAAGAACAATCAATAAGTCTGATGAGCTACGAAATAGCGGACATGGGATGTTAACCCTCAAATCTACCTGGAGTACAAGGATCAATCAATGTTAGCTAATAATGGCCTGTACAGTGTCTCGAAACATTGAAGCTACTGGGATATAATGTTATGATATGTGATCGTACAAACATTGATACATTTTGGACTGATTCAGACATGGATATAAGTTAAAACACCATAAGTTACAACTTATTATTCTCGGAGGCAACAAAATCCAAGATTACACTTACAAAACAAGTCGAAAACAAGAAAGACTCAAACTGAAAATTAACATGTGAAGATTGATTTTTGAAAACAGCAACGCAAATCAAGAAAAAAGGACTGTTCATGCCTTCTTAGAACCAGCAGAAGCAAGTTCAACAGAAACGATGAAAGTCGACTTTGCGGCCTCTCGAAGGTATTGTACGTCTCCACTCATGAGCTTCAACAGGTTTCGGCTTATCACCAAACTTATTCCCTCCTCAGTTGCATCCACGCTGTTTCCAAACATCTGCCTCAACAACTCCTCTGGCACCCCACCTCCTGTGTGTGTTATCCTACCAAAACAGGTTCAAATCAAAACATATGATTGAGTCAAGAATCTATGCAAACAAAACAAAATGTTCAATCTGAGCCTAGAAAACAGGTCAAAAGGATCGAGGTTGGGTTTGTCCTTGTAACTTTCTCAGTTACATATTAAATCCAATATTAAACTAAATATATTACGGGTCAAAAGTATTTAAATGCTTACTTCTTTACAGTTTTTGTAGTCATATTTGATACTGCAGCTACTTATAAATCAGAATACGACAAAAAGTCTTAACTCGAGAACACGACCATATTTGAACGGTTTCGACCCGCACAGTTTTTAATCAATTATTGGTTTTTAGCACGCTTGGACCTGTCTGGATATGTTGCTTCGCCCACACAAACCCAAAAGAAAAACAAAGTAGATACCTGAGTTCTAAATTCACAAGCTGAACTGATTTGGCTAAATGATCTTTGGTCAAGTTGGCTTCAATAACGACTACACCACCAGCTGGAGTACACGAGACTGATAGTGACAGGAAATCTGCAAGAACTTGCTGAAGTCGCACACTATCCCCATACAGTTTCTCCAACAACATATATTCTGCGACATTATTCACAACTTGAATCCCCATTGTATTGCTTTTCGTCATCACTTGACTTAGGGAGGCACCCAAGATCTGCTGGAGGGTAAACTCTGTCATTTCAAGATCCAAATACCTGCATAAAAGTAAAGTTAGCTTTAAATGATTGATAACCGTAAAAATTTCAATAAATGATACCATCATACCCTTCTACGATCCTATCAAGATCGGTGTCATCTAGTACTTTATTGAGTTGTTTTTGACACAAAGCACTCGTGTGAAGAAGCTCCCTTTGCTCATCTCCCAGCTCGGTTCCCTCCATCATTTTCCTTGAAAATATAATCCCAGAGAGCGGATTTTTTATCTGCCTTCTTACATAAGCTAAAGCTTTAAGGCGTTTGGCTGCAATTTGCTCGGAAATCCTCTGGAAATGAATAGCTTGTTGAAGGTCTTTACTTGCTAACTGCAAGAAGCAGAAAAGCCCAGTAACTGTACCTTCGTTATCCACTCTTTTACTGGCACAAAGTATAGACTCCACATACTTTCCACTTTTAGCAAAGAAACCGAATGAAACTTTTTCCGCTTCTTGACTAGTCATAGCTTTGTTAAGCACGATGCTAAGGTTTATGAAGGATTCTTGATTACTGAGCCGACAGGAGGCTGTGTGGGTCCCAAAAACCTCGCCCAAAAGCATTTTATCAATCACTTGTTCTCTTGACAAACCAGATATCTCGGTCATGGCTTGGTTCCATTCGGAACACCAACCAAATTCATCGGTTCCAAATATTGGGGGGATTAGAGGGTTCGGGTTATGCACGATAGCTTTGTAATCCCCTTCTATTCGTGTAAATTTGTCCATTATAGTCTTTTGGTGAGTTATATCTTGTGCTATACAACATACACCTACAACACTTTCATGTATATCCCGGCTTGCACAAGCGTTGACCACAAGCGTTATTGGTCCAGACTCGCTCCTTGATCCATGTGTTTTGATTTCAAACTGGACTCCCGACTCCTCTTTTCCTAATTATATTGAAATTAAAACAGCAATGAAATGACATATACATATATTAGTACTAAGAAAATAAATGAGTCACATAAAATGAACCTATTAGTACGTACTGCAAGTAATGTTAACGGATATGTTATAAGTTCATGATCAAATTAGGGATATACCCCTTCACCTAGTAACCGGATCATATAACTTATCATTAACTTAGAACATAAGCACTCAAACATCGCTTTTGAACAATATGTTCCCTAAAATACAAATGTACTTTTGGTAGCAAAATGGGCGGGTTGGGTAATAGGTCAAAATAGGTAAATATTAATACGGGTTGACCATAAGAACTTCCGTGTAAAAAAGTGATATGATTACAAAATGAATTTTATTTCAATATAATTCATGTTTTTTTTAATTAAAATGGATTTAGGCCTTTAAGGCATTAAATGTACGATTTGGTGACTCTCGACCCATTTGAAAGATTTTATTTGGTGCTTTTTAAAAATTTTCCGTTGACCTGTTGGAGATAAAACATTACTCGGTATCAACCCATTCATAAGTAAATGGGTCAAATTGCCAAAGCTGACTGAAAATATATTATTTTTTACCCAAAAGAAACTATGTTACTTGGGAGTTAAAGTGAGAGATGATACCTTCCAATGCCAGGTTCAACATCTTTTGGACCGTGTCAACTGAAGAATCTTCCACAAGTGATAACAATTGACTACCGATAGCTTCTTCGACAGTCAAACCCGTCAACTCAGCTATTTTTGTATTCCATCCATTTATTAAACCATCAACATCAACCGCAAGTATTGGAACCGAAGCGGTTTCAATCAACCTAACCATCTCACTCGTAACGGCTTCTAATTCTTGCATCCCGTCAAGTTTAAGTTCATTAAAACCCGCCTGAATGACATTCGTCTTTAAATCCGCAGCTTCATTCTCTTTCAAAGCATTTCTCATAATAAGCTGCAACGAATGAATAGCATCCATCTCAAAATCCTTCCACGGAAAACTTCTCGTTTTGACAACTTCCAAAAACGCTTTAAACGACGACCTTGGGTGCATTCTTTTACCATCATCCTTTTCACCCTTTTCGTGTTTTGCACCACCCCATCTAACCTCAGAAGCCGTATTGGATCTAAACCAGAAAAGAATATCTTTTTCGGTTAGCCTAACCGACGCCATCCCACAAACTATATCACCAAGAGCAAGAGCCCCCGGATAACCCGCATCATATAAACTATCGGTACTTAACCCTGTAGAATCCATATGGTATTCATAGAGCCAAGAAACGATATCATGAACTTGAGATTCGGTGGGGCTAACACCCATTCGGTACACCTTGTTTTTATACAAAAGAACCGCCCCATCACATTTCACAAGATCCATAATGTTCGGGCTCTGTGCCACTATACCTAAAGGAGCATCCTTCATTAGCAAGTCACATAAAAGTGTTTGTGTCCTCAAGATATTCTTTTCAAGAATCTGGTTTTCCAATTCCAATTCTTTATTGATGTGAATGGCGAAAACTTGAGCTAAGAACTCACATGCGTAACGCAATGGAAAGGGGACGAATCTTGGGGTCGTGTTATGGCACACCACCAAACCCCAAAGCTTTTTCCGCTTCTGTGGATTAGAGGTTTCACCCTCTTCATATATATCGTTTATCACAACCGCCATCACCAAAGAGGCGATGGAGGTCATGTTGTCCATATACTGTAGATGGCAACTATGTGGAGCCCGGAGATTGGACCCACATAATGTTAAATCAAACGGGAGTTTCTTATCTTGAACAACTTTTACATTCTTGGCTCGACAGTCGCAAATCATCCGGACCTTATTCTTCATGAACAAGAATCTGGCAGCCTGAGGGATATCAGTGGCGGGATAATGTAAGCCAAGGTAAGGATCGAGGCCCGGTTTAGTGATCTCAGCTACCACCTCACCATGATCATCATCGTGAAATTTATAAGCCATCACACGGTCATAACCCGTAAGCTCAAAAACCTCCTGGACCATCGTGTCACATAGCCTTTCAATGCTCCCACTAGGCAAAGATTGTAACCGAGCAATTGCTTTAGCTGCGTGTTTGTAAGATTGTAGAGCACCAGCAGCGGTCATCGGGACCTCATTTGGCATAACAGGCTCGAAGTCTATAATTAAACTACCCGTAACCCTATGAATAATGGCGTAAAAAGGCTTCCCAGAGGTTTTACAGTGGACCAAAATAGGATTCAGTAAAGACACCTCCCCAAATCCTAATGCCTTATACAAAGCATTTGCGCTAGGTCCCGCAAATATAGTTCTAACATCCGTGCCAATCCCAAGTGCCGGATTTTCACCCACACTGGGAACAGCATGGCTTACCATAGTGAGCATTTCGGGTGCGTTTTCACTATAGGCGATGACTTTAAACGTCTTTTCATCTAGAGCTAATAAACATCCAAAAGGTTGAATTAACTTACCCTTTTGAATATGATGAAGATAAGCAGTAGTCACCTTATCGGACCGAGGCTGTTCACCTCCAAAGACAGCAGTGCTAAAATGCACCGAACTCGAGTAATCAAACGAGTCTCCTGATTCCTCGAAATCAGCATGGAGTTTTGCATCAACAGTAGTTTGTTGAATGATTCTAGCACTATGTTTTGATCTAGCAGAGTTGCTAGAAGATTCATTAGGCCTTGAAGTAGACATACTTATCAGATCTGACTACAAATACAAAATACACACAAATTATAATCAAAACCCAATAATAATAAAAAGAAATTAAACTAAAACAAATACTATAATCATGAAAATCAAATGAACAAAAACCAATTTTAAACAACCTTTGTAGCTTTGTTTTTTTGGTAGATAAATGGCCCACAGAATCAATGTCACATAAAACTCAAAACTACAAAATCATAAATGGAAATGAATAGACACTTAATTGACCTCACTATCAACTAAAACCGTATAAAAGAACTTATGTATCAAGTTCGAATTACATTATTTACCGACTCAAACAGTCATTTATCCAAAAAGAAAACACTAAAAATAAGTAGATAAATTCAAGAAAGAGTAAAAGAACTTACAGTTGAGTGAACAGATTGCAAGCTTTTTTTTTGTTTTGAAAGTGCAAGCTTTAATTTAAATCAAATGAAAAGGGAAGTAATTATATAAGTGACCTCATTTGTAGAAAAACTTCGATCAACGAGTTTAATCGATTAAACAAGTTTGGAAGATGAAGGAAAGAAGTACAGGTCCACACCTAAAATCTATATATATATATATATATATATATATATATATATATATATATATATATATGTATAATTAGTAAGTGGGAGAAAGTGACTAGACACAAAGTAAAGAAGATTGGCGGTTTAATTTCTAAAGATGGAAAATAATGGCAGTTTGGGAGACATACTCTATTAGACAATAATACTGAAACCTATGTTCTTGATTTATTGAACCAAGGCCTTTATTTAAAGCTACAATTTAATATAAATACTATACATTTTCATTTTTTCATATCATGTAGATGGCACTTGAGACTTATCTTAATTTCCTTTAAGTTTAAACTATTTCGTTATAGATAGTCACATTTTTAAAATTTTGATAAAATAGTACCGATCGAGTAAATGGATGATATGCTTGAAATAATCGATATTTTGTAATCATATTTCTCATTTTTACTCTAGTTTTCTGTAACTTTTGTTATGATCTGGTATATTTTCAGTTATAATTGCAGATTAGAGTTACATTTTGATAATGAAGCGAAAAGGAGCTAAAACCGGCTCGGAACGGAGACAAACGAGCAACAAAAGTGAAAACTGAAGAACCAGCCGGCGGCTGAAACTATTTAGCCGACGGCTGGATTAAATTTCCACAATTGTTCCTAAACGTGCCGCGGAAACAACTTTTTCACCCGTGTATTCCAGCCGCCGGCTGATTTCAGCCGGCCGCCAGCTAAAATGGACGGATCAGACTCTATTTAAAGGGCTTCTAGGGTTCGAGTTTTAAACATCTTATTCCATATTTTCACCCTACTTTCGACCTGGAAAGCTGCAAGGAGAGTCCTGGAAGTCTTTGATCACGTTAGAAGCCTTGATTAATCTCTTTTAATCATCTTTGAAGTTTGCTACTTTTGGTTTGCACTTTATTCATATTTTTCTTGATACAATGTCTTTGTTTAAGAATTCTTATGTTATTTTGTTACAATCCAACATGAGCTAAACTCCTTAAGTGATTGCTTGGATTGTTGAACCTCGATTTATGTTTAATTAAGTTTATGTTTGAACTAATTGGTTTTTCCGTTATTATTTACGTTTAATCGCGATCCATGTTTATTCAAAGTCATTAAATTTACTACTTAGCGTGATTGATGAATCTATATCATAACTAGCGTTCTTATAAATTTATCAGTTATTTACGATTATATAATTTATTAGATAATTGTAGCTTGAGACTTAATTGAGATAGGCTAAGATATTAGTAATTTAATGATTTGAATGAACATGACAATTATATCAAAATTGAATAATTGAGACTTTTGTTAATTCGTAGTCGACATATTAAATTGTAAATAATAGTGAAATTAAGGCACAATTTAGAGTGGATAATCTAAGATAGCTCTTGATGTACGATTAGTCGTATAATCTTTCTCTAAAATTGTAGGATTAGATAACTCTAACAGGAAGTCTAATTATTATAGAAATCACAGTTAAACCAATCAAACATATTCTTATTATTCATGATCCAGGTGAAACGTAATTCCAAGTAATCACTGCTTTTTAATATCTGATTAAATCTAAAAGTCTTTTCGAAACAGTTTTTCATCCGCAATTCCACTTAGTTAATTCAATTGCTATTTTAATTTAGTTATTTGTTTTCTGAAATATGTTCTCACAGAACTAAAACGCCCCCCATATTTACTTGCTTTATTTAGTTTAATTATATAATTTGAGATAGCGGATATAAATACACGTTCCCTGAGTTCGATCCGGACTTACTGAATCTATATTATCGTACGATCAGGTACACTGCCTGTATTGTGTGTTAATCTACTTTGGTAAAATCCTTTTCTAAACTTTAAATAATTTTATGTTATAAAATACACATCAAGTTTTTGGCGCCGCTGCCGGGGAACGGTAGCTATTTTTATTCGTAATTTTGAATTTTTAATTATTCGATCCTTTTGGAAATATTCCTCTTTCTGGAAGTTAATTTTACTGTTTATTACGTGATAATTGTTAATTGGACTAATCGGATTTTTGGGGTTACAATTTTTCAGAAAAAGTACGAACAGAGCTTTTCAACCGTCGGCTGAAGGAAAACAACCGTCGGCTGGAATACAGCCGCCGGCTGAATATATCCAGCCGCCGGCTGATTAGCAGCTGCTTGTTTATTTTTCGTTTAATTGTAATTTTAACTGTTCGGTTTGTTTAATTTTTCAGTTATCACGGGATACTGACATATTTGCTTCTGTTCTTATAGGTTTTGCATGACCCGGAGTTCCAATCCAAATCTTGTAGAGCCATTCGAAGATCCGGAGAAAGTTTTTCCTGTTCGACGCAGATTGTTTTCCCCAAAAGCTCAACCCATCACCAGTTTCAAAGTTCACCAAAACGAAGGTTTTGAATCTGAGTTTATGCCATCTTCTGAAGAAGAATACAAACCGTTGTCTGACCAGGAAGAAGAAAAACCAGTTCCCGTAACAGATTCCGATTCGTCCGAAGAATCAGAACACGAAATGGCAGTCAACATTAATGAGATCACCTTGGAGGAGTACTATGCTCTTACCTCGAATGTTGCAACAGACATTCCCAATCCAGCTATCACTCGAGGAGCCGAATTCCAGCTTAAGGGCCAGTTTCTTAAAGAACTTAGAGAGACCCCTTTCAATGGAGACGAAAATGAAGATGCTAATGTTCATGTGGAGAAGATCATCGAGATTGCTAATGCGTACACTATTCCTGGTGTAACGAAGGAGAATGTTATGTTGCGAGTCTTTCCGATGACACTCAAAGGAAACGCAAAACGGTGGATTGGGAACGAACCGGCCAATTCAATCACTACATGGGCCGATCTGAGGACCAAGTTTTTAAAGAATTACTGTCCCCCTTCAAAAACCTCTAAAATGATTGATGACATCAGGAATTTCACTCAAGACGTTGATGAATCACTTTAGTAGGCTTGGGAGCGTTACAAAGATATGTTACATAAATGTACCCAGCATGATCTCAACAATCAACAGGTTATCAAGACATTTTACAAAGGGGTTTATCGTCAAACTCGTAACGAGTTAGATTCAGAAGGAAAAATCCCACGGAAAATTCCAGCTGATGCTTGGGCAGCCATCGAAGGACATGCTAAACACTCCAAGCTATGGGAGGACGGGGGTAAAGGAAGAAGGAAAATGGCAGATAACAGCGACGGTCTCGCTGCTATAACTAACAAGCTGGATAGTATGGGAAGAGACATAAAGCGCGTCAATGAAAAAGTTCATGCTATTCAAGTCGGTTGCGACATTTGCAACGGATACCATCTGACAAAGGATTGCCCTAGGAAGGATGAGGAGGAAGCCACTGAAGAGGTAATGTATGGCGATTACCAAGGAGGAGACAGGAATAATAACAACTATCGCCAAGGAGGAGACAACAATGGTTATCGCAAGCCCTACAACAACAATCAGGGAAATTCAAATGGGCAGAAACCATATCAGCAAGGACCACCGGGGTTCTATGCTAAGGAGGCTCCTAAGGGACCGTTTCCACCAAAGGAAGATTTACATGAACTGATGAAACAATTAATGACCACCAATAATCAGTTTATGCAAACAACAATCAAGCGAATGGATGACACTGATTCCATCATCCATAATCAAAGCGCTTCGATCAAGCAACTAGAAGGCACGATGGGACAACTGGCGAAAGTAGTACAAGAAAGATTTCCGGGACAGGTACCGAGCTTCACGGAAACAAATCCTCGAGATCACGTCAAAGCAGTTACCACCCGAAGTGGTAAAACTCTCAATTCTTCTTTTACAGGTGTAGTTCCTTTTAATTTTGAACAGGTTGACAAAGAAGACGGACACGAGAAAGCAGATACACCGAAAAATTCTGCTACTGCTGCATTTCAACCGGCGGCTGCTGAAGACCAACCGGCGGCTGAAATCCAGCCGGCGGCTGAAATCCAGCCGGCGGCTGAACCACTGATCTCGAAGAAAAACCCACCGGTCGCCACTACGAAGCCAAAAACCACACCGGTGGTTAAGGACTTCACACCTTCTGTACCATATCCTGCTGCTTTGAAGAAAGACAAGGACAATGTCACTTACCACAAATTTCTCGAGAACATGAAACAGCTTCACATCAATATTCCGTTTATTGAGGCGATTTCTCAAATGCCAAAGTATGCGAAATATTTGAAAGATCTTGTGACGAATAAGAGTAAGCTGGAAGACGCTTCCAAGGTCACCATGAATTCCCGTTGTTCAGCATTGATGCAAAACAAGTTACCTCCGAAATTAAGCGATCCGGCGCTATTTCTATTTAATTGGTAATTTAACTGTGAAACAACGCATTAGCTGACCTAGGAGCAAGTATTTCTTTGATGCCATATTCCATGTATGCTAGATTAGGTTTAGGAGAACCCAGACCTATTCGTATGTGCATTGAATTAGCTGACCGCTCTATTCAATATCCTAGGGGAGTTGTTGAAAATGTTCTTGTAAAAGTAGACAAATTTGTGTTCCCTTGTGATTTTGTGATTCTTGATATGGTTGAAGACCCTAGAGTACCGATAATTCTAGGACGTCCATTTTTAGCAACTTCTCACTCCTTGATTGATGTTTTTAACCGTAGAATCACCATGCAAGTAGGAGACGAAA
>CAJVGC010000590.1:47403069-47513797 GCA_910822075.1 Senecio squalidus
GAGATCACGTCAAAGCAGTTACCACCCGAAGTGGTAAAACTCTCAATTCTTCTTTTACAGGTGTTCCTTTTAATTTTGAACAGGTTGACAAAGAAGACGGACACGAGAAAGCAGATACACCGAAAAATTCTGCTACTGCTGCATTTCAACCGGCGGCTGCTGAAGACCAACCGGCGGCTGAAATCCAGCCGGCGGCTGAAATCCAGCCGGCGGCTGAACCACTGATCTCGAAGAAAAACCCACCGGTCGCCACTACGAAGCCAAAAACCACACCGGTGGTTAAGGACTTCACACCTTCTGTACCATATCCTGCTGCTTTGAAGAAAGACAAGGACAATGTCACTTACCACAAATTTCTCGAGAACATGAAACAGCTTCACATCAATATTCCGTTTATTGAGGCGATTTCTCAAATGCCAAAGTATGCGAAATATTTGAAAGATCTTGTGACGAATAAGAGTAAGCTGGAAGACGCTTCCAAGGTCACCATGAATTCCCGTTGTTCAGCATTGATGCAAAACAAGTTACCTCCGAAATTAAGCGATCCGGCGCTATTTCTATTCCTTGTTTAATTGGTAATTTAACTGTGAACAACGCATTAGCTGACCTAGGAGCAAGTATTTCTTTGATGCCATATTCCATGTATGCTAGATTAGGTTTAGGAGAACCCAGACCTATTCGTATGTGCATTGAATTAGCTGACCGCTCTATTCAATATCCTAGGGGAGTTGTTGAAAATGTTCTTGTAAAAGTAGACAAATTTGTGTTCCCTTGTGATTTTGTGATTCTTGATATGGTTGAAGACCCTAGAGTACCGATAATTCTAGGACGTCCATTTTTAGCAACTTCTCACTCCTTGATTGATGTTTTTAACCGTAGAATCACCATGCAAGTAGGAGACGAAAAAGTTGTTTTTAATGTTAATGATTCCATGGAATATCCTTCTGTAGTAGATGATACTTGTTATTATTTAAATGCCTATGACATTTCCGATGATGAGTTTGTGCAGATGTTACTGGAGGATGATCAAACGGATTCATTCATTAATGACGGATGGAGTGGAGATTTTGACTTTGCAAAAGAGTTAGTTGAGTTTGATATGCTGTTGGAGGAAGTCAAGTCTACATTGACCACCGACACTCAGGAAGCAAGCGAAGATAAATCACCAGCTAAATCCAGCCGGCGGCTGTCTAAAGCCAGCCGGCGGCTGAAAAGCCAACCGGCGGCTGGGAGTGCCCAGACAGCGGCTGGATTGCCCAGTTTCGGGATTTCGGTTCACGGTGTTCCATGTTCACGAGCTGAGATAATGGAGATTAAAACATCGATTGAAGAACCACCCAAACTGGAGTTGAAACCACTTCCATCACATCTTGAGTATGCATATTTGCAAGGTACAAGTGACTTACCCGTTATTATTTCTTCTAACTTATCTTGTGGGGAGAAAGATCGTTTGTTACAGGTACTTAAAGCTCATAAGAAAGCTCTTGCATGGAAGATCACTGATATTCGGGGAATTAATCCATCATTTTGTACGCACAAAATTCTAATGGAGACAGACTTCAAGCCGGTCGTTCAACCGCTTCGACGTTTAAACCCGAAAGTGAAGGATGTGGTGAGAAAGGAAATTATCAAGTTGCTGGATTCGGGACTCATATACCCAATTTCTGACAGTCCATGGGTGAGTCCGGTGCATGTGGTTCCGAAAAAGGGCTGTATGACAGTCGTTGCCAATGAGAAGAATGAGCTGATTCCTACACGAACGGTAACAGGGTGGCGTGTATGCATTGACTACCGAAAGTTGAATGACGCCACCCGCAAAGATCATTTTCCTTTACCATTTGTTGATCAAATGCTTGAACGGTTAGCCGGGAAAGCTTTTTATTGTTTCTTAGATGGTTTTTCAGGTTATTTCCAGATTCATATTGAGCCAGAAGATCAAGACAAGACCACCTTCACGTGTCCCTTTGGCGCGTTTGCCTATCGAAGAATGCCATTCGGTCTGTGCAATGCACCTGCTACTTTTCAGCGGTGTATGATGGCAATCTTTCACGATATGGTGGAGCAATTCATGGAGATCTTTATGGATGACTTTTCCGTCTTTGGGGATTCCTTTGATTCATGTCTGGATCATTTGGAGAAGATGTTGGCGAGGTGTGAACAATCCAATTTGGTGCTTAACTGGGAGAAGTGTCATTTCATGGTCCGCGAAGGAATTGTTTTAGGACACAAAATCTCAAGTGTGGGGATCGAGGTGGATCAATCCAAAATTGAAGCAATTTCGAAATTACCCCCACCAACGAATGTCAAGTCGGTAAGAAGTTTTCTAGGTCACGCAGGTTTTTATAGACGTTTCATCAAAGATTTTTCTACAATTGCGCGACCTATGAATCAACTTCTAGAAAAAGATTGTAAATTTAATTTTTCTTCATCTTGTTTAACTGCATTTAACATTTTGAAAGAAAGACTTATTTCAGCACCGATTATGACTAGTCCCAATTGGGATTTACCGTTCGAGCTGATGTGTGATGCGAGCGATTACGCGGTCGGAGCAGTTTTAGGACAACGGATTGAGAAAAGATTTAAACCCATTTATTACGCAAGCAAAACCCTTACAGATGCGCAGGAAAATTACACCACCACGGAAAAAGAATTGCTCGCTGTTGTTTTTGCTTTTGATAAATTTAGATCTTATTTAATCATGTCTAAAACTATTGTATTTACTGACCATTCTGCTTTGAAATTTCTTTTTAGCAAAAAGGATGCCAAACCACGTTTACTTCGCTGGATTTTACTTTTACAGGAATTTGATATTGAAATTCAGGACAAGAGAGGAGCGGAGAACTTGGCGGCAGATCATTTGTCTAGGTTGGAAAACCCGGAATTGGAGAAGCTGGATGAGTCGGTGATACGGGACACTTTTCCCGATGAAGCTCTAATGACGGTCAAAGTAAGTGACGAGGTACCTTGGTTTGCTGATATTGCTAATTACTTGGTTGCCAAAACCCTTCCCACGAATAAAACTTATCAGCAAAAGAAGCGATTCTTTGCTGATTTGAAACATTATTTTTGGGAAGACCCGTTTTTGTTTCGTGCTTGTGCAGATGGCGTAATTCGGAGGTGTGTTTCTGGTGCGGAGAAAGACAAGATTTTACGCCATTGCCATTCGGGACCTGTAGGAGGACATCATGCTGCGAACTTCACAGCCAAACGTGTTTTTGATGTCGGGTTCTATTGGCCATCAGTGTACAAGGATGCTCACGAGTTTGTGAAGAAATGTGACGCTTGTCAACAGACCGGTAATATTTCTTCGCGCGATGAGATGCCACAAACGAGTATCTAGGTATGTGAAATTTTCGATGTCTGGGGTATTGATTTTATGGGACCCTTTCCTTCAAGTCGGGGAAATAAATATATTTTAGTAGCCATCGACTACGTATCAAAGTGGGCCGAAGCAAAAGCTTTACCCACCAATGATGCGCGAGTCGTTGTCAATTTTTTAAAACAATTATTTTCCCGGTTTGGTACCCCTAAAGCTTTAATTAGTGATAGAGGTACACATTTTTGTAACGCCCAAATTGAGAAGGTGTTGAAAAGATATGATGTGAACCATAAATTTTCAACAGCTTATCACCCCCAAACAAGCGGACAGGTCGAGGTTACTAACCGAGGCTTGAAGCGCAATTTGGAAAAATCGGTCGGTGCAAATCGTAAGGATTGGTCCGATAAGTTAGACGATGCCCTTTGGGCGCATAGGACTGCATTTAAAACTCCTATTGGTTTTAATCCTTATCGTTTAATTTATGGTAAAGCTTGTCACTTACCCGTTGAAATTGAGCACAAGGCATATTGGGCTTTGAAAGCTGCAAATATGGAAATGATACCTGCAGGGAAGAACAGGTTCCACCAAATCCAAGAATTGGACGAGTTGCGCATGAACGCCTATGAGAACTCGGTATTTTTCAAGGAACGGACGAAGAAATGGCACGATAAGCGTATCAAGACGGACAGGAACTTCATCGACGGTGATATGGTTCTACTCTACAATTCCAGATTGAAGTTATTTCCGGGAAAATTACGGTCAAGGTGGTTGGGGCCGTATATCGTGCTAGATGTATTCCCCTATGGTACAGTGGAAATTGCCAACGAAAAGGGCGAAAGTTTTAAGGTGAATGGGCATAGATTGAAGAAATATTATGTCGATGGACGTGACAACCAGTTTGACTTGTTTGGAGACGACGAGGAGCTCGATCTCCATGAACGTGACGGTTAACAAACGTGGTTTGAGTCGAGCTTAACGACTCTTCACTAAACAAATAGCGCTTACGGGAGACAACCCGCTTCTTTTCCTTTTATTTTATCTTGTTCAGAAAAATTTAAAAAATACAAAAAAAAAATCAGAAAAACACCAAAAAATACAAAAAAAAAATACGAAAAACAACAAAACACCAAAAATATATGTACACTACGCGTTTTTCTCTTTTAATCTTTTATTTTTTGTTTCAGGTTCACTTAGTTCATCATATGAGAGCTGCTAAACATGTCGGAAACCAGGTTAGATCGTGTTAAACCACCGAACGAAAAAACATTATTTTTTGGAACAGAAAATTGTAGCCGGCGGCTGAATTTATTTGGCCGACGGCTAAAAGCCAGACGGCGGCTAAAAATTCCAGCCACCGGCTGAATCACCAGGTTTAAAAAAAAATATATAAACTCGTTTTTTCTCTTCCACATTCACACACACACTTATCTTAAACAAACCGGCGGCTGTGTTTTCTCCACCATTTTTTTTTCGTTCGATTTTCTTCAATTGTTCAATTCCATCTCTAATTCAAACACCAAGGTATGATTTCTACACTCCTCTTTCTTGTTTTTCTTTGATTTTTCATGAAGAACACAAATTGGGGGTTTTCAAATCCGAAAATGTTATTGCTTCATTTTACAATTAATTGTTAGGATTCATTCCTTAGATGATTTGTATGCTTAGGTCTTGCTTAATTTTCGATTTCCATGGTTTAATTTTGTCGAGAAGTAATTGAAAAATTGGGGTTTTTGCTAGGAATTTGTAACTTGGTATTACTACAATTAGTTCATAGGTTTATTCTTTGCTTCTAATTGTTGGTCAAATTAAGTGTTACAACCAAATTTCCATGTTCTAATTGACGAAAAATTGCATGTTTAAGTGAAGTTTGGGTTACTAATTGAATTCTTTATAGAATTTAGTTGTGACTTTTGAATTGGGATTGTAGATTAAGGAAGTGGTTTGACAGATACAGCGGATTTTATTTGTGCAATTCGTGGCTTGCATTATATTTTTGATAGTGTTCCGTTTACAGCAGTTCGAACAATTAACAGCAACAAAAAGACTGACCTGGGCATTTAGCCGGCGGCTGATTTTGGCCAGCCGGCGGTTCCCTTCCAGCCGGCGGTTGAATTTAGCCAGCCGGCGGCCAAATCTCGCTGTCTGCAAAATTATTGCTTTTTGTTTCGGCCTGTTTTTGTGACTTTCTATTTTTTTGCGCTGTTCTATCTTTCTAATTTGGTTGTTCTGAATTGTTTCATGCAGGATATGGCCGACGAAAATGCTCCACAAGAGATCCCACCTCACGTTCCACTTTTTGACATTAATCACCCTTACCTACGAGTACCACTTAGGCGTGGCATGAATCAACAGCGGCAGCAGGAAATTCAGGCCAAATTGGCCACCATGCAGCAGTACCCGGTTTTTGCCCCTTCCGGTACTGATTGGGAGTTTTTGAACGAGGTCATACCACATGATACACGTTTTGAATCGGGGGCTGCAGAACTTGAGGAGATGCTAGAGGTTAATTTTGGGACATTTATATGTAGAGCTTGGGACCGATTATTTTCAATCAACGAGCCAATATACATTGAGGCCACTTACGAGTTTTACAGCTCGTTCGCCTTCAATCACGCCAACCCCGATCCAGGAGCCAAGACAGTGACGTTTTTATTAGGGGGAGAGTTTAGGAAGTTGTCGCTGAAAGAATTTGGGGAGGCTCTTGGGTTATTTGATGAGGCCGACTTGGCACACCCTGATTTTAATGATTTCATGGTTTCCGGGATTAAAACTCCCACTTATTCTGAGAACTCAACCATATGGTCCACGATAGCTAATGGAGTGTGATGTGTAAAATCGAGTCTTAAATTAAACCTACTTTTTCACGCAATTACACACTTATAGGCAGTGGACCTATTCGTATGTAATATAGTTAATAGTAAGTATAGGTTCGTTCGCAGGGACTAATTTGCTTTTAAATTTCGAATTAATAACACTAAGAGTATTTGGGGTTTTTTTATCGTAACTAAAATTGCAAGTAATTTAATAAAATTGGTTAATTAAAACCGAGCGAAAGATTTATGGATTAAATCAAATAATAAGAAGAATACACCTGTTTGACACTTCACCTGTTTTCCGTAAATTCTACGAATTCGATTGTTGTTTCAACTTCTAATATATACTAAAAGTCCTTCCGAATCTTAATAATTTTAAATCGATTATAGACCGACCGATTACTTCATATAACTTGTTAAACCTATCTAGATTCCTCCCGAATACCTAGAATATTGATTAGTCAAATTATATATAAACAACTTTGATAATATAATAAAATTTAAGCAAATAAGGATCAACGGTTAAACACAAAAACATAAACAATCGAAAACGTAAATTAAACTTCAAAAAGGATCCGTAGTTCAAACAAGCATAAAAGAAGTTTAGCAACTCATGATCAAGTCTAAAAAAGCAAATAAATTGTTAGAAAGCATTCTGGAAAATAGTTTAAAGCTAAAAAGAAACAAACGAAGAGTTTTGTCGAACGTGTCGTAATCGCCGTTAGCCGAAAAGAGATCTTCCTAGCTTTAATCCTTGCTTCTAAACGTGTTCACCAGCTCCAAAACTTAAGAATAATAATATGAATGAATCTCTGGACGGATTTGGTCTTGTATTTATAAGCAAAATCAAGGTGGAAAACATATTCGATCGAATTACAATTCTTCATGTTTATCAGGTAGGTGCGCAGCACCAAGTCCTTAGGTGCGCAGCACCGGGCGTTTTTTCCCATATTCTAATTTTTGCAAAATGTAGCTCTCTCTTTCTTCTTCATTCTCCAATTTGAATCACCTAAATCGGACATCGTATGAAGAAGTTATGATCAAAACGGTGGAGGTGCTACTGCGACGTTCTCTTCGTCAGAAATCACTACTTTTCGTCTTTTAAGCTCATTTCTTCCACCATTTCCACTTCCCGATCATGTAAACCTGTAAAATGGACAAAAACACTTTTCCACAAAATTAAATATAAAAAACCTATCCTATCCATCATGTTTACTATGAAAACCGACACAATATCGCATAGAAATATCTATATAAATATGCGATATCAAATCCCCCCAAACTTGCCTTTTTGCTTGCCCTCAAGCAAAAACTGTTTTCAAATTAATTATCAAAGCCAAAAATAAACATAACCAGACTCCTCACGATTTTTATTGGAAGTAAAATCACACAACTCTCAAACTAATCTAAAAGGGTGTGTAAAATATCTCTGTAGAATCGCTCAATTGCTCAGTCATGGTGAATATTCTATCATAGGCTTGATAAAGTATCAAATCTCCACCACTAGAGTCTAGGTACAACTAAACGGGGACTTTTATTCGGGTTATAATTTACAGGTAAAGGCATGTGAATAAATATATAATGGAGTGTAAACGGGTTAAATAAAATAATACAAACTTAGATTAAGTCCGAACTAAATAAAATCTCTAACGTACGGGATTGCTTAATTTCTCCAACTTATACTTTTTCTTTTCCTCCAAATATACATGTATCGTAAATAATACACGACTCATAATACACTATTTCTCTTAAAATCTACAACTAATTTTTTTTTTTCGCTTTTCTGTTTTTCCGATTTTTTTTCTTTAGCCTAGTACATGCCTTACAAAATAATTTTTTTCTCGTGGTAAGTACACATGCTCAAAAGGCTAATAATCAACTATTTCTTCAAATACAAAATAATACAAGGCAATAATAATAGACTTTTCTTTTATGCCTTAATAACTCTAACTTTACTTCATATATAGCAATCAAATAACTTAGTTCGGAACTAATCTAAAAAGAAACGAAAATAAGGCGAGTGTACAAAATAATATAGTAGTGTTTAGAAACGAAACGGTTTAGGCGCAAATTGGTTTAACTAGAGTTTCTAACACTAAAAATAAGTGTTACAAGGGTTAGGCGGAAAATATATAAAAATATAAAAAGAAACGAAAAAAAAAAAAAGCTAACAAATGGGTTAATCCTAAGTGCCCCTATCATTGTACCAAATTACACTAAGTTACCCTAATGTAATTGCTCATATGTGGTCTCGAAATGTATAACAATGTCAAGTTCTAAAGTCATCCCCATCGGCACACTCAAAGAAATGAAAACGTAGCATTAAAAATAAATACTTTCAAAGGCTCAAACTCTCACTATTTTTCTGAGTAGGGTTAAAATGCGTCTGGTTATCTTAAAGTTTAAGGTGTTACCGACTAGACACGTTATATTTTTTTTTGGTTTTTTCAATTTTTCGATTTTTTTTTTGGATTTTCTGTTTTTTATCTGACTACAAAATGTACAAAAATAACACAATTCAACACGATGGAAACTAAGCTAAGGGTCGAAAAATAAAATGTAAAATTTCCCGATAACCCCCCCAAACTTAAGTAACACATTGTCCCTAATGTGTTAACAACTAAAAAAAAACTAACGGAAATTGCTACAAAAAAAAAATCTAAAAAGAAAAATAATATACAAAAATAAGAAAAGAAGAAAATAGAACCCGGTTGTAGATATCGAATATTTCTTGTGAAAATGTTTTACTGATCTGAATGCTAGTCCCAAAACCGGTTGTTGAACTTACTTCAAATCTATAAAAAAACTAAAAGAGAAAAACTAAAAACAAATATTAAAAACACAAAAGAAAAAATAAAATAAAAAATAAAAAATAAAAAAAATAAAAAAAATAAAAATTACAAATTACGACGGAATAAAAAAAAAATAGTACACTATTTTTTTAAAGTCTAATAGAGGAAAAAGGTAAAAAATAACTTTACAAAAAAAATACAAATTTGTAGATTTTTTTCGTTTTTTTTTTTTTTTTTTTTTTTTATACTTAGCTAAATAAAAACTAAAAAGTAAAAGGTTAAAAAGTCCTAAAGAAAAGGTGACGAAAAAAAAATTAAACTTAAAAATGGGAAAAAAAAGTTACGATAGAATAAAAAAATAGTAGACTATTTATTATTTTCTAATTGGAAACCATGTGTAAACAATAACTTTACAAAAATTTACAAAATTTTACAAATTTTTTTTTTTTTCGGTTTTATAAAATTTTTTTTGGTTTTTTCGTTGATTTTCTTGGTACCTAAAAGCTGAAACTAAAAAAGAAAATGTTAAAAAAAACACCTATATAAAAATAAATAAAAAAAAAATGAAAAATGGAAAAAAATTTAACTACGAAAAAGTAAAAACAAAACCCGGGTTGCCTCCCGAGAAGCGCTTGTTTTTCGAACGAGTCTTTAGCTTGACTCGAAATGCTCCGACTTATGCCTTTATGTAAAGGTCGAGATATCTCTCGTCTTTCTTTCCCACATGTTCTTCCAATCGTACGATTTCTTCCTTCGGTTCATGTCCAAAATTGTCACCAAAAATAAGTGCTTCCTTTCCAACATCGAACATCTTATTTCGCTTCACCCAAGCATCGTACCACTCTCGAGCCTCGGAAAATAGTACTACGTCATCTCTACGTTTTACGAACTCGCACATGTCGTCACATTTGCTTTCATTGAATTTATTCTTCTTAAACTCGCTTTGCGATGTGTCATTTCCGATATCCTCAAATTCCTGCAAAATATTTTCTTTTCCCTGACAAGTAAGAGAAAATAAATCAAAAGGGTCGTGAGAGATACCTTGACAGTTTTCAGCTAACGACAAAAACGCTCCCGAATTATTTATCAAATACTCGAGTTCAAGTAAAACCAAATCGGGATCAGATGTTTCATGCTTCGTGTGTGGGTTAAACTTTTCGAATTCCGTTAGCTCCCTTTTTAAGATGGGATCAAAATCCTCGAGCTCCTCATCTTCCTCATCGTTAACCGCAATCTTTCCTTCACCCATTTCCTGCACATCTTCAAGAAAAACATACTCTAAATGTACCGGTAGTGGTTTAAGCCCCAAGTCAGTAGGTGGTTTTTCAATTGAGGACTTGATCCTCAAGCTCTGGTCCAGTTTCAGTTCCTCCTTAACTTCAATCTCCACTTCTTCGATCTTCTCGTCCTTCAGTTCCTCCTCCAAGCTAGCTTCTATCTCCAGAATTTCCTGCCAATCTAGATCATCAAAAACATCAATCATAAAACAGGTTTCATCAGTAGCTGAACCTCTAGTAGCTGGTACTGCAACGGCTGCAGCCCGTCGGTGCATCGACATGTCCAATGGATCCATAGCCGGTTGTGGTTCCAGTTTGTCTTCACAAACTAACTCTTCGACTTCGGATTCGGTAGTGCTTCCTCCTCTTTTGGAAGATGTGATATCTTCAAATTTCACTGGTGAGAACGGTCCAAAACCTGGTGGTGTCTGAATCAATATATTTCCTTTCTTCTTGCCTCGCTTCTTTGATACTCCTGGATTGGATTTTGGACCCCCGAGTGGTAATCCCGAAGCCCTCGTGTTCATCCACTACCTGAATACCTACAAAGACAGAAACAAGAAAACCGTAAAACGCACCGGTGTAATAACAATTAAAAGTAACTTCCAAGTAATTAAATACTCAAAAGGATCGTATAATCCAAATTCGAAACAAAAACTAAAAATCAGTCCCCGGCAGCGGCGCCAAAAACTTGATGTGTAAAATCGAGTCTTAAATTAAACCTACTTTTTCACGCAATTACACACTTATAGGCAGTGGACCTATTCGTATGTAATATAGTTAATAGTAAGTATAGGTTCGTTCGCAGGGACTAATTTGCTTTTAAATTTCGAATTAATAACACTAAGAGTATTTGGGGGTTTTTTATCGTAACTAAAATTGCAAGTAATTTAATAAAATTGGTTAATTAAAACCGAGCGAAAGATTTATGGATTAAATCAAATAATAAGAAGAATACACCTGTTTGACACTTCACCTGTTTTCCGTAAATTCTACGAATTCGATTGTTGTTTCAACTTCTAATATATACTAAAAGTCCTTCCGAATCTTAATAATTTTAAATCGATTATAGACCGACCGATTACTTCATATAACTTGTTAAACCTATCTAGATTCCTCCCGAATACCTAGAATATTGATTAGTCAAATTATATATAAACAACTTTGATAATATAATAAAATTTAAGCAAATAAGGATCAACGGTTAAACACAAAAACATAAACAATCGAAAACGTAAATTAAACTTCAAAAAGGATCCGTAGTTCAAACAAGCATAAAAGAAGTTTAGCAACTCATGATCAAGTCTAAAAAAGCAAATAAATTGTTAGAAAGCATTCTGGAAAATAGTTTAAAGCTAAAAAGAAACAAACGAAGAGTTTTGTCGAACGTGTCGTAATCGCCGTTAGCCGAAAAGAGATCTTCCTAGCTTTAATCCTTGCTTCTAAACGTGTTCACCAGCTCCAAAACTTAAGAATAATAATATGAATGAATCTCTGGACGGATTTGGTCTTGTATTTATAAGCAAAATCAAGGTGGAAAACATATTCGATCGAATTACAATTCTTCATGTTTATCAGGTAGGTGCGCAGCACCAAGTCCTTAGGTGCGCAGCACCGGGCGTTTTTTCCCATATTCTAATTTTTGCAAAATGTAGCTCTCTCTTTCTTCTTCATTCTCCAATTTGAATCACCTAAATCGGACATCGTATGAAGAAGTTATGATCAAAACGGTGGAGGTGCTACTGCGACGTTCTCTTCGTCAGAAATCACTACTTTTCGTCTTTTAAGCTCATTTCTTCCACCATTTCCACTTCCCGATCATGTAAACCTGTAAAATGGACAAAAACACTTTTCCACAAAATTAAATATAAAAAACCTATCCTATCCATCATGTTTACTATGAAAACCGACACAATATCGCATAGAAATATCTATATAAATATGCGATATCAGAGTGTTAACCACCGAACGTGCGCCATCTTATACTCAAATTCGTGATCCTAAAGTTCGGGCCATTTTTGCCATGGTGTGCTTGTTTGTTATTGGGCGTAAGTCGGGGATTGAGAAGTGTCACAAGGAGGAGCTGTTTTGGTTGGGTTGCATTGTGCAAAAGCGGGTCGTCAATGTCCCGTATATTTTAGCCCGTTGGATGACTCAGATACTGAAGGGCGCACGACCCGGAAGTGTTATTAGAGGAGGTCATTTTGTCACAGTTATTGGTAAGCATTTGAAATTCCGTGGAACAGGATTTGATCGGTGTACTACCTTGACACCAGAGATGCGCCTTTTAGGTTCAGCGTGGTTTAAGTCAGCAGGTATAGTGATTAGGTTTGTAGCACCAGGGAACCATGTGACCTATAGATGGGCTGAAATTAGACGGGGGGATGGAGCGAGCAGTAGTCGAGTTATAGAGGAGTTAGATGATGAGGACGCTCCTCCGGTTCAGGAGTTGGATGTGAACGCTCAGCTTGCTGCACTGACATCTAGCATGGGGCAGATGTCGTCTCGGTTCGACTCGTTCGCTGACCGTATGGAGGATCGTTACTACGATCTCAACTCCAACATTAGCATGGTCAGCAATCAGGTTGGATATTTGCAGAATGAGTTTGACAGCCGGAATCGCTATCAGGACGAGATGTTGTACCAGTACCATCAGCGGGCGGGTATTAATTACCAGGCGTACGACGGGTCCTATCATACTTTTAGCGGTGACACTCTTATGGACCAGGACCAGCCCTCCTCCTCGACATTTGATGATCGCCACCATCTGTGGTCCACTTCCCACTACTATCCTCCTATTGAGGCTCAACGCCAGCAAGATGAAGAGGAGCAGCGAGCCATTCAGGACCGTCAGAGGTCATCCTGGACAGGACGTTGGCCAGATATGTGATGATATGGGTTTTATGTATTGTTGGTGTATTTGAGTGAACTATTTATTTTTCTTTTATTGTTATGGATTATTGTGTGGATTGGTGTAATGATTTATTATGTAATTTTCTATTCATGGTGCTTAATCATTTTGTGCATGTGTTTTCCCATTCTAGAATATAGCTGATTTTAGTGGAAGTAATGTCGAAAATTCAAATTTTCAATGGAGAGCTATGCAGATTTTTTGAGGACGTTATGCCTTTACAGCCATACATTCTTTCCACTGCTATCTCCTTTCACAGAATCTCGACATCTAAATGGGGGAGTTCTTTTTCTTCCTTTCTCTTTATCTTTTTACACTTTTCGCTGAATTTTTTTTACAATGAGGACATTGTATTGTTTAAGTGTGGGGAAGGGGTTAGGAAAGAATCTATTTATCCTTAGGAACATTTTGTGTGAAAATTTAAAATTTTTTGACATGTTTCTCGTAATTAGTTTTAACTAGTTGCATAACTAGGCACACCTACCCGTTACATATTTGTGAGGATTTGAGCCATTATAGCATACATTTTATATGCTTTTATCTTCATTTTTTATGAGTGTGCCGGTGACTTGTAGACTTTAGAACTTGACACTGTATACGCTTCGAGGCTATGAATGAGCATACGTTCTACTTATTAGTAACTAGGAAAGAGGCAAAATAATTAGGATTGTTAAACCGTTGATTGGCCTATTCGTTTCTTATAGTCGGTAGCTACACTGGTTATTTGACTCACACTACCTATCGAACACTCGTTTTTAGTGTTTTTGACATTTAGATACCATATTTGCGCCAAACCTTTTTCTTTTATCACATTTCCATATATATATATTCCATAAATTGAGCAAAAATGTCTAAGTCGTTTAATCCAGATATTTTTGTTGAAAATTTTCCTCTTTCATAACTTGGTTGATTATTAGACGGATTGTTATATATGATGGCATGGAGTTGTTTAATTTACTTGAGTTCACGAAAGAAGTTATATGTGGATGTGAGTTTAAGAGTTAGTCATGTTTTGATGGACCTTTTGAGCGGTGTCTTTAATAAAATAAAAAATAAAAAAACAGAAAAAAATATATTTATTAAAGCCCGTACTAGGTAACCAATAATTGTTGAAGTGATTTAACGAAATTTGCGAGAAATAAAATTCTCAATCGAACCGTTGAAGAGTTAAGGCGAAATTTGGTCTTGGGAGTTTCATCAGAATGAGCCATTAGGGATAATCAATCGAGTTTTGAAAGTAATATGGTTTTTGACTAAAATATTTGGATTTGTAAACTAATTGGAATTTATTTGTTTCATATCATTCATTATAATTCACTTTCATCCCATTTTTCGATCATTTTATCCATTACCCATTGATATGACCATAAGTCCTCTGAACTAGTTACTTAGACTCTATTGGTGGAGAAGCGTATCGTTATCAAGCCTATGATAGAACACTTGTCATGACTGTGCTTTGAGCGATTTCACATATTTATTACACTTAGATTAGCTTTTTGAGTAATTGAGTGTTATACTTCCCAAATCGTGAGATGTTTAGTTATGCATTTAAATTTTGGATTGGTAATTGTTAAATTCATCTTCGTAAATAAATTTTTTTTGTAATTTACTTGATTCGTTGGGTATTTTATTTTTATTGAAGATGATTGTTTTGTTCTAAATCTGATAGTTTACTTGAGGAAAAGTAAGATTCAAGTGTGGGGAATTTGATATGCTTGAAATAATCGATATTTTGTAATCATATTTCTCATTTTTACTCTAGTTTTCTGCAACTTTTGTTATGATCTGGTATATTTTCAGTTATAATTGCAGATTAGAATTACATTTGGATAATCGAGCGAAAATGAGCTAAAACCGGCTCGGAACGGAGACAAACAAGCAACAAAAGTGAAAACTGAAGAACCAGCCGGCGGCTGGATTAAATTTCCACAATTGTTCCTAAACGTGCCGGGGAAGCAACTTTTTCACCCGTGTATTCCAGCCGCCGGCTGAATTCAGCCAGCCGCCGGCTAAAATGGACGGATCAGACTCTATTTAAAGGGCTTCTAGGGTTCGAGTTTTAAACATCTTATTCCATATTTTCACCCTACTTTCGACCTGGAAAGCTGCAAGGAGAGTCCTGGAAGTCTTTGATCACGTTGGAAGCCTTGATTAATCTCTTTTAATCATCTTTGAAGTTTGCTACTTTTGGTTTGCACTTTATTCATATTTTTCTTGATACAATGTCTTTGTTTAAGAATTCATATGTTATTTTGTTACAATCCAACATGAGCTAAACTCCTTAAGTGATTGCTTGGATTGTTGAACCTGGATTTATGTTTAATTAAGTTTATGTTTGAACTAATTGGTTTTTCCGTTATTATTTACGTTTAATCGCGATCCATGTTTATTCAAAGTCATTAAATTTACTACTTAGCGTGATTGATGAATCTATATCATAACTAGCGTTCTTATAAATTTATCAGTTATTTACGATTATATAATTTATTAGATAATTGTAGCTTGAGACTTAATTGAGATAGACTAAGATATTAGTAATTTAATGATTTGAATGAACATGTCAATTATATCAAAATTGAATAATTGAGACTTTTGTTAATTCGTAGTCGACAGATTAAATTGTAAATAATAGTGAAATTAAGGCACAATTTAGAGTGGATAATCTAAGATAGCTCTTGATGTACGATTAGTCGTATGATCTTTCTCTAAAATTTTAGGATTAGATAACTCTAACAGGAAGTCTAATTATTATAGAAATCACAGTTAAACCAATCAAACATATTCTTATTATTCATGATCCAGGTGAAACGTAATTCCAAGTAATTATTGCTTTTTAATATCTGGTTAAATCTAAAGGTCTTTTCGAAACAGTTTTTTATCCGCAATTCCACTTAGTTAATTCAATTGCTATTTTAATTTAGTTATTTGTTTTTCTGAAATATGTTCTCACAGAACTAAAACGCCCCCCATATTTACTTGCTTTATTTAGTTTAATTATATAATTTGAGATAACGGATATAAATACACGTTCCCTGAGTTCGATACGGACTTACTGAATCTATATTATCGTACGATCAGGTACACTGCATGTATTGTGTGTTAATCTACTTTGGTAAAATCCTTTTCTAAACTTTAAATAATTTTATGTTATAAAATACACATCAATGGATGAGGTTTTTCCATTCGGTATTCGAAAAAAGTGGTTTTTTTTTCTTCTGATAAATGTGACGGGTCTAACCAGAAAATCCAAACATTTCTATATCTTTTTTATGGGGTCTCCAAATATATTTGTTTAAGAAAATTCAAAATAAATCTATTTCAAAAACATAAAAAACGTCTTACTGTTAATTTAGCTTTAAAAGGGTTTGTTTTTATTTAAAACACACTTGTAAAGTTGTTTGGTCTAGTTTCATCATTTCTAGTCCATAGAGAAAAGAAACGAACGACTTCAAAATTACGATTTAAGAGAAGAGGAATAAAGTCCTCCGTCATAGGCGGCCGAGCATTTAATCGTGACAAGCCGACCGATCCATAACGAAAGCACCTGTAGATATAAGCCGTTTGCCGACCGATGGACTTTTCCTGACAACAAAATGATCACGATAACAGCTAGAGAAAGGAGAGTGAAGCCAGTGACTCCCCCGACTTTCTTATTTAATGATAAAGAGAGTGAAGTTAGCCGGTAGATCTGGGAAAGAAGTAAGAGAAAGGGAAGGATCCTTTCGGTATGCGTTACGAACATTTTCAAAAGCAACCATTAGTTAAGCACCTCTTTATGCATAAGTCATACAAAACACATTTTTGTATGAGTGAATGGGAAAGAAAGAAAAAAAGTAAAGAAAATTTTATATAATATTTTTAATTTAAAATGTCTTTCATTTCAATTCTTTTATTTCCATTTATTCAGATCAAACGTGCTCAAAGTTCTTCCTGAAACTCCACCTCATTATGATGGATTTTCTTGTGTTTACAAGTGCTTTCTCATGACTCTATTATTACGACAATAACATTTTTCCTATTCTTTGACATAGAATCAGAGTTTGCTAGATGAAGAGTCATGAGTGTTTGGGTTTAATTTTGGCTTTTAACTAAGAAAGTGCTAAAACTGATTAATCAGTTTTAGTAACCGATTTTCTAATTTACTAAGAGCACCCGGAGTGATAATGAGTGTTGTGGTGATTGTGGGATTACTTTTGTTGACGTGACAGTGAGAAAAAGGGTTGTGAGATTTTGGGTGGTATAATAATGAGGATTGTGGTGATTCTATGAGTTGTGGGACCCAGTTTTTTATTTTTATTTTTTTTTCTTTAAACATTTATATAAAAGATTTAATTATAATACAAAACAAAAATATAATAATTAAAATAAAAATACAAAAGAATAAAAAAAAATACAATACAATAATTAAAAAAAATACAAATACATAAAATAAAAAAACCTAACGTTGTCGAGTTTGTGGGCAAATAAGGTGGCATGGTCCACGATCAAGTAGCATAATAATAATAATTGTCAAAGTAAACAATCACTCCGGGTGCTACAGCAAGTCCAACTTAATCCAATGATGGTAGAAAAAGTCAACTTGTGTTACTTATCGTTTCAGACGGATCAACTGAACCAACCACCTCTAACCGAATGCCAAGACGATTCAAAGTGATTTTCGACGTTTCGAAAGTTGGGGTCGAATGCCAACTGCGAAAGGGCGGAAATCACATTTGAATCGACTTGAGATTGGGTTAAAGGCGGTTGGTTCAGTTGAACCGTCAGAAACGAAACGTAAGAGAAGTTGACTTTTTTCTACCATCATTGGATTAAGTTGAACTTGCTCTTGCACCCGGAGTGACTGCTTACTTTGACAACTACTATTAGCAAACTCGGACGTGAACAATGCCACCTTTTTTGTACACAAACTCAGGCATTTTTACGATTGGAAAGTGTATGTGTTATGAGATTATAGAGATAAAGAGAGAATGAGATGAAAAATGGTGTGATTTTTTGGTTAAGTTGTGGGGGTATTTATAGGTGAAATTTGGGGGGGAAAAAATATTAAATTCAACGGTATTACCGTTTGAATTAAAATAGCCGTTAGAATAAAAAAAAAAAAAAATCTCTTACAACTGGCCGTTGTCACCACAGCAGTGGCTGACAACGAGCCTCACAACGAGGCAACACGGTATCATAACGAGCTACACCGCTCGTTGTGAGTGCGAGAACAAGCGAGAATCATCCCCACTCCGAGTGCTCTAAAACATTTATTTTAAAAAGATTCAATTTGTCGTTATTTCATGTTTGCTTTAATATTTTGAAGTTATAATTTTTGTGTATACAATTAAAGTTAAAAACATTTGTATATAAAATATTCTTAAAATACTTCTCTTTTCATATTTAAATATGAGAAAATGTAAATGATTGGAGATGTCCTCCTTTTAAAAATAAATTATCTATTCAAAATATTTAATAAAAATAATGCATGTATATATTATGTTTAAGATTTAGAGATAAATATTAACATCTTCTATTATATTAAATATATTCGCTTATATTATAGAAATATGACCTTTGTTAGATGAAGGCAGAAATCATGAAATATAATACAAAATAAAAAGTGAATCAAAACTTTTTATCCCAAAAGTCTACTTCAATTTTTTTTGTTTAATATAAATATCATATGTGATATTAATTATAAATTTTAATATTTGGTCATAAATAATTTTTAAAATTCAACTCTTTCCAGATTCATATATGTTACACATCAAACTCTTTCCGAATTCATATTTATAGTTAAAATTATGTGTGTTATTTTCTCACAAGTTTTTCAAAATTTTACACACATAATAATATTACATGTGATTTACAGTAAAATCACATGTAATGTTAGTACTACAATGTTTTATGTCAAAAATGAATATAAAAGAAAAAAAAAGTGTCGTTAAAATTCTTTTTTTTTCTTTCTAAATATACTTAATTTATACATTTTATAATAATTATCTTTTATAATATTTTACGTATTGGAGTTAATATCATTTTATCGTTACAATCTCACAACAAAAAACAAATCGTCGAAAATATATATAACATACTACTCTAATTAAAGATAAAAACGAGACAATCACAACTGTGTAATTTGTTTCGTATAAAGATTAACGGCTTGTGAAATAATTTAATTTAAAAAAAAAATGATGATTAAGAATATAGTGTTAGATTAAAATAAGATAAATAATTAATATTATGTCTTTTAGTTCTTAAAATTTATATAATTATAATTGATCATTTCTATGCTAGATGATTTGTCTTTCATTTACTATAAACATATAGAGTATTGTCTGTCATATGAGAAATAAGGTCCATTGAATATGTTAAATTCTTTAATTTTAGCCTTTAAATCAGATTGATGATTTCAGCAAAGACTATTTTATTTTACACCATCCTATAATACATAATTACATTCTCTATTTCATTTCATCTCTATTAAAATAAAAAATATAATCATAATTTAGTTATAAGATTGTTTCATTTACAAATGTCAAAACATGAATATATAAACGTAAAGATATATCTATTATTATATTATAAGTATAAATAACATATGTAAAAATACAAAAATATATATGTTATTATATTAATGGAGTAAATATCCATTCTACATTTTACAAAAAAGACAAGAAAAAATAGTAAAACTGTGAAATAGTAGAAATGAAGAAATGGTTTGATATTTTGGGAAAGGGAAAGGAGTATGGGTTTCACGTGGGCACGTTGATTGATGTGTCAGTTTATCATGATGGATTGTAATGGATGACGAGGAACATATATTTGGTTTTGACCACTAACTAACCAAACCATGGTTTTCGAGGATTTTGTTTGGTATGGAGGGGGCAATGAGGTGTAGAATGTGCACCCCCATAACGTTATCCTCCAACCATTTGTCGCATCAATACCCATAACGGATTCAATATTATATTTTAACTTATAAACTAAAAATCTTCATGTGTAGGGTTTTCTATTGAGCATGCAATAATCTTATTTTGTTTTTCATTACAAAAATCTAATGCTTTTGAACAGGATAAAATTGAATTACTTATAAAGATTTTTCTCAATTTTATTTATCGTTACAAGTGACAATCATGAAAATCTACAATACGAATTGGTAGAAAAAGAAAAAGAAAACGGTTCACGTATCAATGTTCTGTCAATAGTTGGGCGGTCACAAATTAGTTATATCAAACTCACTACTAAAGAGAAGATGACGCGTTAAATGAAGAGTCGGAGGATGATGTAAATAAAGTTAACATATATCAGTAAATAGACAATAGACACAATTGTATGAACCACGAGTGAGTAAACAAATATGGCCATATGGGTTAGATTCGTTATGGTGAAAATCAACTTTAGTGGCTTTTTCTTTACGAATCCTTATATACCAACCATGATGAGAATTGACAAACACAAAAGGTTGATTGAGAGAGGTCCAAGTTAAGAACTCTATCTATTAGTTTGACAATCGGACTAAATGCATCAAAATCAATTTTAGTTGTTGGCTTTTACCATTGACAAACAAGTGTACTTTGTATTGATCAAGAGTGTCATTAATTCAACTTGCACTTATATGTAAAGAGCATACCACATTAACCGCAAGTGGTCTAGGAAAACACCACCAAACTCAATTTTTAATTAACGTGTTTAACTTATTGAAACTTAGTGTGGTTAGTATCTATACCATAACTGGTATAAGTTTATTAGTTGTTTATTTAGAGAAATACTGTTTAATGTAAACATTAGATAATTTATCTAATGTAAAAACTTTATAATATATCTTTTTAAATTATTTCTTCAACTTAAGACCATTAATTTTCATTCAATTAACGGAAACAAAACTTGAGCAACATTGATGTTAAATGATTTCGGATAAACTATCTGACACACAGGAAATACTATTCCATATCAAGGTTTAGAGATATGGTAGCATAATTGATTGATTCTCATTAATTAACACAAAAGAGTCTAATCGTGGCAAGCCCTATAATGATATCAAGATGGACAATAACATATGGGCTCTAAGGGGGTGTTTGTTTGAGCTTATATAAGGGTTTATGAGCTTATTGAGTTTCAGCTTATGTTTCATAAGCCCAAATTTTATGGCTTATTTAAGGGCTTATGGGCTTATTACTGTTTATTATAACTAAATAAACTATAATAAGCTCATAATCCCGTACATAAGCCATAAAATTCGGGCTTATGAAACATAAGCCGAAACTCAATAAGCTCATAAGCCCTTATATAAGGTCAAACAAACACCCCCTAATATGACCCCGCAGATTGAACGGGAGAAGAACGATCGCTCAAGTTAGAGCGAAAGTTAGAAAATAGTGGAAACGACAGACCTTTGATAAAGATATTGGCGTACTGATATCACTACAAGAATATCGACTTTTGGCGACGACAAAAAATCTTCGCTAAAAGGTCACTAAACGACAATTTTTTTTTAACTTTTCAACTTTCTGAGAGTCAACCCTTTAGCGACGACTCTATTTTAATTAATTAACGAAAAATAATAGTAATTTCCGCCAAATACCGCTAAAACTTTCGACGACGACAAATCGTCTCCGTAAGTCTAACTAATTATTTTATTTAATTAATAAATAGTTAAATGATTATTTAAATGATTTTAAAAATTTTAAATTAATTACATTAATATAGTTAGACTTACGGCGTCATAAGTCTAACTAAATTAATTAATTAATTTAAATAATTTAATATATATATAATTTAATTATTATTTATATTATTTAAATGGTTTTCAAGACTTTAAAATAATAAATTAATTTAATTAGACTTAAGCGACGATTTGTCGTCGCCGTAAGTCCTAGTAAATTAATTAATTGTTTTCAATAATTGAATATATATAATTTATATTTAGAAAATGAAAATATTAAATTAATTTAAACTATATTAAATAATTTAATATATATAATTTATTTGAATTAAATTATTTTAAACTATAATAAATTATTTATATTTAAAAAACTAAAATATTATGTATAATATATCAAATTAAATAATATATAATGTTAATATTAAATAATAATTTTTGTTTAAAATAAAATTATTTGATAATAAGAAATTAAAGTATTATATTATTAATACTAATATACTTAAATTAAATATAAAAACATATTTTTAAGGATCCGATATCATAATTAAGTAATACGATTAATAATCGTTTACTGTTATAACGGAAAGTTATAATACGACATGTTGTGGTATAAGTATAACTGTAAACCATAACTCCCTTATGCTAGACCTTAAATCCTAAACTCATATCCCTAAACCATCGTAACCCTAGAAACTTAAACCCGAATAACATTCATCGACTATCGACTATTGAAGCTAACATGAGTAAGGCAAGGTTGTATAGACCATTCATCTATCGACCATTCATCGAATATTAGAACACCATTCATCGACTATTAGAGCTAAGCTGAACAACATTCATCAACTACGTATCCACCGTACCTAAACCCCAAACCCTAAACCATAATCCTAAACCCTAAATATATAGTACGAGACATACATGACATCCACTTATCAATGATTTGATCGATCATTACATTACTTGTAACAATGTCAATGTATACTATCACACATAGAGCTATTCAATCGACTACTCACCGTTGATCATCGACAATCACAAAAACCAGTCGATATCGTTTTTCCAAAGTTTAATAACTTATACCTAATATAATTTAAATTAATAACTTATACCTAATATAATTTAAATTCATTTTCATTACTAATATTATTTAAACGCTTTCGCTATTAATATAATTATATAATAAATAAAAACCAAAAAAAAAAGTTATGGAACGACATACAACGACGATTTATCGTCGCTGTATGTCAGTCAACAAAAGTCAGCCTAATTGGTTTTACCCGCCACACTTTTGGAGTTTTCCCGGGTCACCTTCATTTGTCGTCGCTGAAACCCAAAGTCTCCGCTGAATCTACTAGTGTAAATTAATTACAGATTCTTATCTCTTTCAAATCCCACAAAACACCAAAACGAAAATCACACACACAGTCGCCATAAACGCCATTTTCGGAATTTTTATTCAATTTGGGTTTCCTCCACCGCCATCATCACTACACCATTCCACTACCACCACCAAACGCCACCACCATTCCAATTAAACCGCTACCACCGTAGGTACTCCACCAAACCGCCACCACCACTCCACAATTCCTTCACCACCATTCCACCATTCCTTCACCACCACCTAGGTTTGTTTCTTTTTCTTTTTCATAAACTTAATTAATGTAATTTGTTAGATTATTAATTTGGGAATTATTTTGTTAGATATTTTTCACCACTATCCGGTTATTGACTTTATCGGAAATCTCTATTAAAGGTTAGTATCAAAATTAATTTGGGTTTTATTTTTGCTAATAATAATTTGTATAGTTAGTATGCATATAAGTTTGTGTAATATAATTTATTTCTAAAATTGAATGATTTTTATTTGATAGAAAGAATTTGTATGAATTAAATTGTATGATTTGTATGTATAAAATTGTATGATTTGAATGTATAGAATTGTATGATTTGTATGTATAAAATTGTATCATTCTTACTTAGTAGTTATTTGATAAATTGTATAGAATTGAATGGTTTGTATGTATATAAGTTTGTATAATGTATAGAATTGTATGATTTGAATGTATAGAATTGTATAATTTGTAACTGTTATATTAATATGTAAAAGACTCGAAAGGAAATTAAATTGTTATTGTTTTAGTTGTTTAATTATGTTTTTTATATGTTGGTTCAATTATATAATTGTTATCTACTACACATATCATTGTTCTGTTTATTGTACTTGTTCTATATAGATGACTTCACTCGCTCATAGAGGAGATGCTAGTGCTCATCCACCTGGTGGTCCTTGGGATCCGTTAAGGGGTCATATTAGTAAGAATATATTACTTGTTGGTTTAATTATGTTTGTTTTATATTTTATTTTTTCTTTTAATTTGTTCATTTGAATTTTCCAGGTGCTGTAAATAAGGGACGTGGAAAAACCACAAACAAAGAAATGCGTGATTTTCTGAAGGCAAATAAGAAACGGCATTTGGAGATTAGGTTTGATACGAGGGATCAGAAGACAATAAAGCCCATTGGGCCATACGGTCAGTATTTCATTTCTTTGATCGGTTCCTTGCTGAAGGACAACTCATTTCCAAAACATTACGAGAGTTGGGCAAAAGTGCCAATGAGTTACAAGGTGTTGATTATGCCCGAACAAGTTTGTTTTGGTTTTTATTACATTTTTGAATATTTATTAAATCTATACATTCTAACTATTTTTTTTAAATTGTAGAAATACTTCGACATGGCGAATTTGTATGATGGTGCTCAGGAGGAGGTTTATGGTAGAGCCGGGGTGGAATGGACTTGCAAGGATAGATATAGGGATGCAAAACATCAATTCAAGAAGGAACATTTCACTAAACGAGGTGGGTACGAGAAGCTTGATTTTCTTAGGGAAAATCCCCCACACGGGGTTGATTACGAGCGCATTTGGCTTCCGTTTATAGACCGGGTAACAAACCCGAAGCACATGAGCGTTGCAGAGGCAAACGCCATTAACAGGAGCAAGCAAAAGTTTGCAAGTAAGCATGGAAGTCAATCGTATGCGATGAGGAGGGACAAAAGGGTAAGTAACTTTTTAATTGTTAGTTTTAATATTATTCATATAATTTGTGTTTAATTTGATATTATATTAATTTATTTCATTTGTTTGAAGCGCGAGGAACACCCGGAGAAGAAATATCCAAGTCTTATCGATAATTGGCAAGAAATGCATACGGATAGAAGAGATGGCACTTGGACCTCGGATGAAGCGTACTATTTGCATGTAAGTAATTAGGGTAAAATGATATAAAAAAATGGTAAAATGGGTCAAAGTGGGCAAAATGGGTTAAATGGATAAAACGGGTCAAAGTGGGCGAAATGGGTTAAATGGAAAAAATGATAAAGATGGGTAAAATGGGTCAAAGTGGACAAAATGGGTTAAATGTATATAACGGGTCAATGTGGGTGAAGATGGGTAAAATGGGTCAAAGTGGACAAAATGGGTTAAATGTATATAACGGGTCAATGTGGGCGAAATGGATAAAATGAGAATAAACATGGTTAAAATTGGTAATTTGAGTCAAATGGTCAAGGTGGGCGAAATGGGTGATATATTACTAACCAAATACTACTAACTTATAATTATTCTTATTTGGTTTCTTTTTAAGCGAAAAATGTTGGATTTGAGGACTAACTCACCCTCCGGTACAAGCGAAGAGGAAATATTGGAGGAGGTTTTGGGAACTCGAAGTGGACACAATCGAGGTCGGGGAAGAAAATTACCGATTTCTATCACTGGGGGATCTTTGATGACTTCATCTTCGAGAGGAAAAGGAAAGGCTAAAATGCAAGAAGAAAATTTGGTGAGTATGAATGATTTCACCAAATACAATACAAGTCGCAAACCCGAACTTTGTTCTTCCCGAATTTCCAACCAATAATCAAAACGAGGACGAGGAGGATAACGATGAAGATGATTATTAAATGTTTGTGTTTGAATAATATGGAATAATTTGTTGAATGTTTGTGTTTGAATAATATCGAGCGTTTTATGTATTATCAAGAATATTTTGGAACAATTTGTTGAATGTTTTATGGTTATGAGAATTTGGATTATTTGATTATTCATTTTTTTTTTAAATTTTGTTGGGAATAAGCTATTTGGAATAAGTTGTTTGGATCGAAATAAGCAGAAAGCCGAGAAATAAACAGAAATTTAGCTGCTGTTTTTTTTTTAGCTGAATGACCTTTAGCAACGATTATCGTCGCTAAAGATCTATTTAAAAAATATTAAATAATGAAATAAATAATAATTAATTAATTAAATAAATAATATTAAATAAATAAATAAATAATTAAATAAATAATAAGTAAATAATTAAAAAATAATAATTAAATCGGTTTGAAAAAGTCAAGGTGGGACCCCCAAGTCGTCGCCAAAAAGTAAGGGAAATCGTCGCCAAAAAACTTCCGGCGACGGAACTCTAGCGACGACAGTTCGGCGACAATTTGTCGTCGCCAAAGGCTTTCGGCGACGATTTTTTGGCGTCGCCAAAAATCTTGTTTGTTGTAGTGTAGCGGGAAGATTCATGAAGGACCTAACATGGCCAGAAGCAACTCTGTCGCGAAAAAAGTGAATGTCAATATCTATATGTTGCGTTCCCCAATGATGAACAAGGTTGGAAGACATGTATACGACACTGTCATTATCACAGAACACTACAATGGCAGTAGACAAAGGATTATGCAACTCACGAAGTAGATGGCGTAGCCAAGGAGTTTCGGGAACAGAATTAGAAACACCTCGATATTCAGCCTCGACACTCGAACTGGAAACAATGTGTTTTCGTTTGGAAGACCATGATAATATATTTGAGCCAAGAAAAACATAATATCCGGAAGTAGACCGTTGAGTGCTCGGGAAACCACCCCAGTCAACGTCAGAATATGGAGTAAGTTTAGTGGTCGGGGAATGATATAGATAAAGGTCGTGATCAGTCGTGCCACGAACATAGCGTAAAATGCGCTTGAGAGCATGAAAGGGAGGCTCCTGAGGGTCATGCATATATAACAAAATCTGTTGAAAAGCGTATGAAAGACCAGGTCTGAAGAAAGTGAGATATTGTAATGCCCCCACAAGACTATGGTATAGTGTTGGATTCGAGACAGGTGGTCCGGAGTCCCCCAGTTTCCAATCAATATCGATAGGATTCTTTCACGGATTGCAAGATAGCGTATGACCACACTCAAGTATGTCAAGGGCGTACTTCTACTGAGAGAGAAACATACCATGAGTGGTATGGGTGACATATATACCCCAAAAATAACTGAAATGACCTAAATATGTCATGGCCAACTCGCGACTGAGAGCAGAGATAATGCAAGTGAGAAAAGTAGTAGAGGAAGCAGTAAGAATAATATCATCCATAATCGGAAGCAGATATGTAGTATCGAAACCACGTCGAAAAATGAAAAGTGATGTATCAGTCTGACTATGATGAAAACCAACTTGTATAGCATATGTAGCAAATCGCCGAAACCAAGCACGTGTGTCTGTTTTAGACCATACAAATATCGTCGTAGAAGACAAACATGAACTAGATGACTGGGATAAAAAAAACCCCCAGAAGGCTGGCGCATGTAAACTGTCTCGTCAAGATACCCATGCAGAAAGACATTCTTGACATCAAGATGGTGAATTGGCCAACTGCGAGAAAGAACCAGACTAAGAACCATACGAATAGTGGCAGGTTTAACCACTGGGCTGAAAGTCTCATCACAGTCAATACCCAGATGTTGACTATGATTGTTGGCTTCAAGACGAGCTTCATAGCGACTAATAGATCCATCTGCATGAAACTTTAGCTTAAAAGGACACAAAGAGGTAACAATATTCACAACTATAGGTCGGGGAACGAGATCCCAAGTAGTATTTGTTTTTTTGTCTATCATATCCTTGTGCCAATTAGCGTTTTTAAGAGCCTGAAGGTAGGAATGAGGAATAGACTGTGGGTTGACTGCAGGAGGTGGTGACGGTGAATGCACGGGATGCTGTTGCAGAGAGTGTGGACTGGGAGGATCGTATATAGGCTCGGGTGAGGCTTGATTATGGATCGGGCTGAGGGGGGGGGGGGGGGGGGGAAGGACCGAGGAGAAGTGGGTGGCGGGGTAGGAGGATAGGTTGTTTGTAAAAGATGGTGAATATGTGAGGGACCATCGCCAAGGAAAGTGTAGAATGGTGGACTAGGGGTGGGAGTGGTACTATGGTAAGGTGGGTTCATCGAAGGTTACATGAAGAGAGAATAATTCTTTTGTTTTGGAGATCAATACAATGATAGCCTAGATGGTTGGTGGGGTAGCCGAGAAAGACACACATAGTAGAGTGGGTTTGAAGTTTGTGGGAAGTGTGGAGGTGTGGGTTACATAGACATCCGAACACACGCAGTTGGGTGTAGGGTGGGGGTTTGTTTTAGAGACGTTGAAATGGTATCTCGTTGTTTATTGAGTGGAGGGTAAAATTGTCACACCCCGCTCAAGCGGACACCCCTAGGTGTGGTAGTATCAGTAATATCAGAGTTTAAGGTTACAACAAAATAAATAACAAAAAGGAAACATCGAACAAATATAAGTTCTCGAGTTACAAACGTTTACATAAAGTCGAAATAAATACGATACAAATAACATAGTATGGATCCTAACGGAACTACAATAAGCAAAAGAAGTTCCAAGCAATGATCCAAGTAGTCACATAGCATGTCATCATCAAGTAACCTCAAATCCCTGAAAAGCGTTAAAAACACGACGTCAATATAAAGTGGTGAGTTATTCGCATATTTAACAAAACATAAGTATAAAAGGTTGTGACCATAATTTGAAAAGTGTTTATGAAATCATAAGTAAAATGTATATATATCTTGATTTACAACCATAGAATCATGCATGAACCATAGCATAGTAAATACACCTGAACCTAACAAACAAGGAAACAACCCCCACCTTAGTGCGTTAAACTACGGTCATTGTCGAATAACTAAGGTAATAGCATCGAATCATAGGGACCACACACCGACAAAATCCCATATAAGCGATGAGGGTTTGTTAGACCCATATAGATCTATATATATATAATCGATGGCTCAAATAGAGTTGTCAGGCGTGTATACGGGGCCTTATACTACCACTAAGGCCATATAAGTAAAGGTAAGAGTATTTTATCCAAAAATGTAAGTTTAATAAACGTTATAATAACAAGTATTAAGTTTACGATTGCGATTACGTCATTTGATTCCAAAGACATTTATTTGCTAAAAGTCATTGTTTTTACATATATATATATACATATATATATATATATATATATATATATATATATATATATATATATATATATATATATATATATATATATATATATATGTATATATATATATGTATATATATATATATATATATATATATATATATATATATATATATATATATATATATATATACTTATAAACGTTTAAGTCGTTAAAAATGTCAATTTTCATGTACTGAGCTTACTACGGTACACCAACAAGCTACTGCGTCGCAGTCCATATATTGCCAACATCTAGAAGCTCACCGAGGTCACGCTGTGGCGCAGTCAGTTGACTGCGGCGCAGCGTGGTCAGTTTTCCTTATAGCTGCGGCGCAGTATGGTATTACTGCGGCACACTAAGCCTTACGATAAGTTATATACTACTAGTAAACTGTCCAAATCGTTATATTACATATGTTTATGTCCAAGAGTAGGATTTCTTTCCAATATACTTAATATGTTGTAGTTTTACCATTTTGAAGCATATTAACATATTTTTTCAAGTTTTGAGTTAAAATTACCAAGAGTTTTGTAAGTAAGATAAAGTTGTAAGTTTAGGTTGATAGTTTAGCTTTTCTTCTCATTTTACCATTTTAACGATTTTATAAGTGATTTACCCAAAAAGAATAAAAACGTAAAAGATGAGTAGAGATGTTTACAAGCACCAAGATGACGAAAAAGCGAAGAATCCGGAAAGTAAGCTCCTTTGATGGTGGTGGTGAGAAAACCCGCTCCAACACATAAAAGAAGTTACCGTTAAGAAAGAGTTTGTGAAATAGGAAGAAGGTAAGAGTTTGGTGTAGGATTCATTACCAAGTTTTAAGTCTTGAATATGAAGATGGTAGGAAGGATAACAAGCTTGCATTCCACAACAAAAGTGTGCTAGGACTCATTATATAAGAGAAAGAAAAGTGTAGAATGTGGATTTTTCTCAAGGAAGTTACTTACCAAAGTTTGAAATGGTGAAACTTCAAGACGGAAGCTCAAACCTGAAAATCAAGATATGAAGATGATGAACCTTGTAGTGTAAGAGTTGTGTTAGAAATGTTAACAAAACAAGAGAAGAAAGTATAGGAAACAAAGAGATTTTCTTGAAGAGAAACTTACCAAAAGATGTAAACTTTGAAGGATGATGTTTGAAGCTTGATTCTAGCTTGGATTTCTCTTGAATATGGGTGATTTAGGACACAAAAACTCTGGAATTTGAGAGATTTTAGAGAGTGTTTGAGAGTGTGTAAGTGTTGGAAAATGAAAATGAAGTAAAAGGTGATAGATAAAGTGGTAAAGGTGTTTATGGTTTCAATAATGGATCTAATATCCAGTTTTGGGAGGGTTTCCACACTAAAATCCCGTGGTTAAAGTATGGGTGTGTGGAAGTTCCAAGAAAAGGTGAAAAAGTTGATTTGATTTGGTCTGTCTGGCAACTTACTGCGTCGGAGTCAGTGTGGACTTGATATCGCATATTTATTCTATGCGATATTTGGTCGTTTTTCATATTAAACATGATGGATAGAATAGGATTTTGCATTTAATCGTGTGAAAAAGTGTTTTTGTCCATTTTACAGGTTTATATGACTAGGAAGTGGAAATGGTGGAAGAAATGAGCTTAAAACACAAGAAATGGTGAATTCAGCAGCCAGAACGACGCCCTGGAGGAAGCAGGACGCCACAGTCATAAGTTTAAAAAGGATCGCGACGCCGTAAGCAAAGTAGAACGACGCGGTAACCAAAAATCTCGCCCGCTGCGCCGTCCTGGACCATTTACCGCGTCGTCCTAAGCACAGTTTCGCAGAATTGGAATTCGACTCAAATACGTTTTTCTCTTGGTTTTTTCCTATAAATACCAACCTAAATTGGCCAGAATAATCATCAATTAATACTTTGGAGTATTAGAGCTGGAGTTTTCGTTTAGAGGTCAAGAGGAGGAGCTAGGAGTTCGGTATTCGTAATATTCGGTCACGACACGTTTCGTAGTTTCTTAGTTTGTATTATTTTCCTTTTTAAGACTTTGTCCAGAATGTTTTCTACTCTTTTATTTGCTGTTTTGAACTTAATTATGAGTAGCTAAAACACTTTTTATGCTTGTTTGATTAACAGATCTTGTTTGATAATTATTGTTTTTCGTTATTGATTGTTTAGGTATTTGTGTTTAATCGTAGATCCTTATTTGTTTAAGTTTTAATATATTATCATAAAGTTGTTTATATGCAAATTAATTAATCCACATTCTAGGTATTCGAAAGGAATCTAGATAGGTTAAATAAATTGTATGAAATAATCAATCGGTCTTTAATTGATTTGAAATTGTTAGGATTCGAGAGGACCTAGTAATAACAACTTAGATAATTAAACGTAAATGAATAAGTCTATTTGTTAAGATTCGAGAGGACTTAATAATTAAAGGAGTTATTCGAGAGGAAACTTTATAAGGTTAAATCACTAAATTCCGGCTTGTTACTTAATGCTTAATTGTTAATAATTATAACTCTATTCGAGAGGAACATTATAATTAGAGATAGTTAAAGTTAGTAAAATATTCGAGAGGAGTTTTACTATATCTTAGAAGTTAATATACAATCAATTTCATAAACATAATTGGAAAACAAGTGAAGTATCAAACAAGTGTAATTTCTCCAATATTTGATAATCTTAATTACTTATTCTCGATCGATTTTTATAATCATTCTTAGTTTCAATTAGTTAATTAATCGTGACAACACAAAAACCCCAAAACAAACTTAGTATCATTAATTCGTTATTTAAAAACTATTCAGTCCCTGCGAACGAACCTTTACTTACTTAAAGCTATATTATATACGAATAGGTCCACTGCCTATAAGTGTGTAACTAAGTGAAATAGTAGGTCGAATTTAATAGACTAGATTTTACACATCAGGACTGCGGCGCAGTCCACTGCTAGTCAGACCAATCAGTTAAGTCTCCATTAAAGAACTGATTTTGTAACAACTTCCGTTAGTTCCCGTTAAAGGGCCAACTTTGTAACAAAGTTAGTTAGAGGAATAACTCTGTAATAATTTTTAACGTATAGACGAAGGCTTAAGTCACCCATACTAATCTACGAGAATACTTATATTTACTAGGCACTTAGGTAACTAAACGTTTTCGTCACGAAGAACAAAACAATAAGTATTATAAAACTCGACACAAAATCGTGATAGAATGAAATAACGAAATAACAATTGGGTCAAAACAAAATAACGATAAATAAAAGAAAATCGAAACACGGAAAGGTACCTCGAAATCGTGGTTGTCACAAAAATGTTAAGTAAATTTGTGGCCATATAAAGGACTTCCACCCAATAAATAGGAGGGAGATGAGCTGGGAATAAGAGGGTGCGTATGAAATTGTTGATTGTGTGGATCATATGTTCGGATTTTTCGTTTTGTTAAGATGTATTAGGGCAAGAAAAAAGGAACTTTATTACGTTTGTGTGAAATAAATTATGTAACACGTTGTTATCTAATTCACCCCATGATCACATTGAAATGAATTTTTTTCGGAATAAAAAAATTGAGTTTTTACGTAAACGTGAAATTGTAAAAATTTAGCAAAGACATCACATTTTCTACGCAAGGGATACACCTACAAAAAATGACAGTAATGATCTAAGAAGTAACGAAATAATTTAAATATGAATGAAAAATGACCGACTCAATAGTAGATAAAGAAGTCGAAAATGGAGGCTTAACATACTTTCCAAGTTGACAAGCGTTGCAAAAATGTTGTGAGTTTTTGTTATTACATGAAACAAAATTATTGGATATAAGAATACGTAGAGCATAGGATGACTAAGACGTTGATGTCCCGTTTGCTGACTCGATGACTGATATCGCTTATTTATACGAGTATTTCATAGCGATATTTGTTATGTTTAGAGTTCAAAACGTAATGGATAGGCCCCGTATTACTTATATTTTGTGTAAAGTTTGTTTTATAGGTTTTTAGTTATGTTTGGAGTCAAAGGAAGCAATTTGGGACCAAAAGAGGCTAAGAAAGACAAGTCGGGAAGCAAAACGCCTAGTTGCCTTGAGCATTTCTACTAGTTGCTCCGCAACTCCTTTACACCAACTTTCGTGTGACTACTGAAGATGACTTGCGGCGCAACATGCTTGGGTTGCGGCGCAAGTAGAGAAACAATTTTGGCTCGAGTAAACTGCTACTTGCGGCGCAAGATGAATGTGTTGCGGTGCAAGAAGGCCCAGAACTGTTACAAAGAGTTGCATTTAATGCTAATCATGTGGGAACCCAAAAGGTTTTTGGAAGAAACTTACTTATAGACGAATTTTACACAAAATTAGCACCTTACCATTGATCATCTCAGTTTACAATCATCATTTTCAAGGAAAACAAGGCATATCATCATCATAATTTCAAGTTTTTGTTGAACAATCGGTTATTTCACTTTTACATTAGTTACTTGGAGATACTTGAAACTTATTTCCTACAGTTTGGTATTGAACTTTTATCCATTTTATATTGCAATTGAATTATGTCTTTTATTTATATGATTAGTTTCGTTACCGTTATGAGTAGCTAATTACCTTAAAAGTTTGCTTGGATTTGTGATCTTTTGTGTGTTAGATTTTGGGTATGAAATTAGATTGATGTGTAGAGGTTAATCGGGGATCCGTTTGGGTTAATATCTTAATTATATTGTAAAAGTGTTTATACTTTTATTTGGTAATCTAAAAACGGGTATTCGAAAGGAATCCGTAATTTTTACTAAAATAAGAACGAATTAATCGGCCGGTCTTTAGTTGATTAAGAGTTAGTGGTATTCAAAAGGAATCACTAACAACAATTTAAACAAGTAAGTAATAACACGAACGCTAGTTAATAAATTAAGAGAAATCGGTTTATTAGTTAGTAAGATATTCGAAAGAAGCTTATAGGTTAATTCTCACACATCGGCTTGGAACTTTATGCACAATTACTTGAGGTGTTAACTATATTCGAAAGGAATAGTTGCATGGTTTGGTAATTGGAGAAATTCGGTATTCGAAAGGAACTTAGGATTTTACATTAGAAGTTTATCGATAATTTCATACCTAGGAAATAACACACATTCGTAAACGGTCCGAGCAAGCGTCTTTTATCCATATTTGACTTCAAAAAGTATTTTTATAGTTAGTATAATCAAGTCTTCTTAAGACTCAAACCCAAATTGTTACTTGTTACTTAAAACTAATATCTCAATTATAAATAGTCCCTGTGTTCGAAACCGATATTTACCTATACTATTTTACAACTGACAAGGGTACACTGCCCGTGTAGTAATCTAGTAAAATGTCATTTTTCGGAAAACTAGATTTTTCACATCAAGTTTTTGGCGCCGCTGCCGGGGACTTGATTTAGTTGAGTTTTTAGTTTTTGTTTGTTTACTTGTTTGGAATATTTTCACGGGTGTTTGTTTGTTGCGTTGTGATTTTCAGGTTATTGTTAGTGGATGTTTACGAGGTCCCAAGGGAAGCAAGTAAACAACCCGTTATCTGACCCGGAAAGACTTTTGAGACGAAGAGGTTTAGGAGCCGCAGTTACTTATAGTGAGAACGATTCTTCCGAAGAGGAAGTTGAGGTAGTATTTGAAGAAGAGATGGAAGGAGACGGAAACGGAAACGGAAACGGAAACGGAGCTGTTATTCAACCCGACCCATTTGATCAACCAATGATAAACCGAAACCGAACCGTACCATTGACTCGGGGTTCAACGATTATCCAACCAAACGTGGGGGATAACTTTTCAGTTAAGGGACATCACCACAAGATGATCCAAGAGAATGCATTTGACGGAAATTCCAAGGCTGGCCCGCACAAACATATTGCCACATTTACCAAAATCTGCAAAATGTTTAAATATGGAGAAGGTTTGGAGGAAGGAGTGATGCTCAGTTTATTTCTGTCATCACTTAGGGGAGAAGCAAGGACTTGGTTTTATGAGCTAGAACCGGAGTCGATCGAGACTTGGGAGGAGATGCGTGAGTTATTTGTGACCCGGTTTTTCCCACCAATCTTGGGTAGGAAACTTTTGAACCAAATCAGGAGTTTCTTTCAGTTTGATAATGAGAAAACAACCGATGCTTGGATTAGGCTCAAAGATTTGCTACGTAATTGTCATGGGCACGGTTTGGATAGGGATCAAATTATTGACATTTTCTATCACGGGTTAGACAACCGGTCTCAACACGATCTCGACTTAGCGGGTGGAGCACCAAATGATGCCTATAGGATGATGGAGGACCAAGTACAAGCGGTAGTCGCAAGGGATCGGGTGAGTAAAAACAGAAAAGTATGGTGGTCGGTGAATAAAGTGGAGGAATCGAGTGGTAGTGGAAGTAGTGAAATAGTGAATGAGATTAAATCTTTGGGGGATGAAATGAAGAATAGGATGGGACGATTAGAGAAAGATTTCCATTTGGTTAGGAATGGATGCGGAAAGTGTGGAGGACGTCATTACACGGAGGAGTGTGAACCGAAAACCGAGGATGTGAACTACGCCAACTACGGATACCAAAACCGTAGTAATTACCAAAACCGCTCACAAGAAGGAGGAAATAGCGGGTACGAGAATCAGAATCGGGGTAGTAGGAATGAGGGGCGTTTTCAACCAAACCAATCGAAACCGAGAGAGGAAAATGAAGAATCGAGCTTCACGGACATGATGAAGGATTTCGTTTACTCCCAAAAGGCAACAAACGATTTGTTAGCAAATTCGATGAAGGGATTTAACGAAAAATGGGAACAAAATCAGCGGAACACTCAGGCAAACATGCAGGATTTAGAGCGGAAATTTGAAAGATTAAACGAGAAATTTTCAAGCCGACCAACGGGTCAAATGCCGAGTTCAACCCAACCTAACCCGAGACCAAATCAGAATAATAATGGCGGATCATCGAGTCAAGGGCCAAGATACATACCACCTAATAGTCAGGATGAACATGTGAATGCTATCGATACTAGGTCGGGATTTAAGTATGGGGGGTTTCGAGAAACCAAGCTGAACAAGGAAAAAACGGAAGGAACAACTGAAACTGGCTTCTTGCGCCGCAACAAGGACGATTTGCGCCGCAACTCGTCCTCAGTAGCTGACCCAATTGTCGAAGCTCCTCTACTTGCGCCGCAATCCATGCTTCTTGCGCCGCAACTAGACCAAATGCAGAACAAAGAGCCCGTTGACAGTGATTCTGAGGAAAAAGAGGAGATTGAGATGGAAACTCGACCAGGAAAGGAACCAATGGATCAAAACAAAGACGAGGAGCAGAAAATGGAAGTGAAAGGAGCATATAAGCCGAGGATCCCATATCCTCAAAGGCTTAGAAAGGAGAAGAAACGAGAGCAATTTAAAAAATTTGTTGAATTAATGAACTCGGTAAAAATTAACATTCCTTTAATTGATCATATTTCAGGGATGACGACTTATGCTAAGTTTATTAAGGAGCTTGTCAGTGGCAAAGGGGGTTATTTGGAGAACCAAACCGCGTTTTTAAACGCCGAATGCTCCGCCATTTGGAGAAATCGGATTGCAACAAAACTCGATGATCCCGAGAGTTTTCTCTTATCTTGTTCTTTTAACGATAAGTTTAATTTTAATGCTTTAGCTGATTTAGGTGTTAGTATTAATTTGATGCCTTATTCGTTATATGCTAAATTATCTTCCGATTCCCTAACACCAACTAGAATGAGTATAAGATTGGCTGACCGATCTTATCAATATCCTTTGGGAATTGCGGAAAATATGATAGTAAGGGTGGGAAACTTATAATACCCAGCGGACTTTGTCATTCTCGAGACGGGATTTAAGTATGGGGGGTTTCGAGAAACCAAGCTGAACAAGGAAAAAACGGAAGGAACAACTGAAACTGGCTTCTTGCGCCGCAACAAGGACGATTTGCGCCGCAACTCATCCTCAGTAGTTGACCCAATTGTCGAAGCTCCTCTACTTGCGCCGCAATCCATGCTTCTTGCGCCGCAACTAGACCAAATGCAGAACAAAGAGCCCGTTGACAGTGATTCTGAGGAAAAAGAGGAGATTGAGATGGAAACTCGACCAGGAAAGGAACCAATGGATCAAAACAAAGACGAGGAGCAGAAAATGGAAGTGAAAGGAGCATATAAGCCGAGGATCCCATATCCTCAAAGGCTTAGAAAGGAGAAGAAACGAGAGCAATTTAAAAAATTTGTTGAATTAATGAACTCGGTAAAAATTAACATTCCTTTAATTGATCTTATTTCAGGGATGACGACTTATGCTAAGTTTATTAAGGAGCTTGTCAGTGGCAAATGGGGTTATTTGGAGAGCCAAACCGCGTTTTTAAACGCCGAATGCTCCACCATTTTGAGAAATCGGATTGCAACAAAACTCGATGATCCCGAGAGTTTTCTCTTATCTTGTTCTTTTAACGATAAGTTAAATTTTAATGCTTTAGCTGATTTAGGTGTTAGTATTAATTTGATGCCTTATTCGTTATATGCTAAATTATCTTCCGATTCCCTAACACCAACTAGAATGAGTATAAGATTGGCTGACCGATCTTATCAATATCTTTTGGGAATTGCGGAAAATATGATAGTAAGGGTGGGAAACTTATAATACCCAGCGGACTTTGTCATTCTCGAGATGGAGGAGGATACGAAAGTACCTCTCATCTTGGGAAGACCTTTTCTTTAAACCGCGGATGCTATCATCCGTGTTAGGGGAAGGGAAATATCTTTGGGTTTGGGAGATGAACGGGTTACTTTCACTTTAGATCAAGCAATGAAACATTCGTATTCAACTGATAAAAATTGTTTTAGAATTGATGTTTTAGATGATGCAGACTATGATCTAGATTGGGAAGGAATAATCGAGGAAGAAACTGAAATGGAGATGGAAAATGTTGTTGCTAAGGAGAATGAAGAGAAGGAGACGGATGAAGTGCAAGAGTTGGTGATGGATGATGGGGCGAGGATCAAAACGCCGATTGAGGATCCTCCAAAAGACTTGGAGCTAAAGCAATTACCTAACCACCTTGAGTACGCATATTTAGAGGGTAATTCAGGTCTTCCAATTATCATCTCGTCTTCACTTTTGGAAGACGAGAAAGTTAAATTACTAATGGTCCTTAAAAGCCATAAAAAGGCTTTCGCTTGGCGCATTTCGGACATTCCGGGGATTAGTTCGGATTTTTGTAAACATAAAATTAATTTTTTGGATAATGTAAAACCCGTTGTTCAACGACAACGGAGACTAAACCCGAACATGCAAGATGTGGTCAAGAAGGAAATTGTTAAACTTTTGGATGAAGGAATCATCTACCCGATATCGGATAACCCTTGGGTTAGTCCGGTCCATTGTGTACCTAAGAAAGGGGGGATGATAGTTGTTATGAACGAGAAGAATGAGTTGGTCCCTACTAGAACGGTGACGGGCTGGAGAGTTTGTATTGATTATAGGAGATTGAATGAAGCAACAAGGAAAGATCATTTCCCTTTACCGTTCATGGACCAAATGATCGAACGGTTGGCCGAGAATGAATTTTATTGTTTTCTCGATGGCTTCTCGGGTTATTTTCAAATTCTAATTGACCCCGAGGACCAAGAGAAAACAACATTTACTTGCCCGTTCGAGACATTTGCCTATCGGAGGATGCCTTTCGGATTATGTAATGCACCGTGGACATTTCAAATATGTATGATGGCGATCTTTCAAGACATGATAGAGAATTCGATGGAAGTCTTCATGGACGACTTTTCGGTTTATGGAAATTCTTTTGAGGGATGTTTAAAGAACTTGGACCGAATGTTGGCACGATGCAAGGAAACAAATTTGGTTCTCAACTGGGAAAAATGCCACTTCATGGTGAAGGAGGGGATTGTTTTGGGGCACAAGATATCGAGAGCCGGGATTGAGGTTGATAGAGCGAAAATAGAGGTGATATCGAAATTGCCACCACCAACGAATGAGAAAGCGGTGAGGAGCTTTTTAGGACATGCGGGTTTCTATAGGCGATTCATAAAGGACTTTTCGAAGATTACTAGACCGATGACTAAGTTGCTGGAAAAGGATACGAAATTTGAGTTTTCGAAGGAATGTGTGGAGGCGTTTGAGTTGTTGAAAGAAAGGCTGACGAACACGCCCATCTTAGTTTCACCGAATTGGGATTTACCATTCGAGTTGATGTGCGATGCTAGTAATTTTGCGGTAGGGGCTGTGTTAGGACAAAGGATTAAGAATCATTTTAGGCCTATTTATTTTGCAAGCAAAACTCTAAACGAGGCGCAACAGAATTACACTACCACCGAGAAGGAACTATTAGCCGTGGTTTTCGCATTTGACAAATTTCGGTCCTACTTGGTGTTGAGTAAAACGGTGGTGTTTACGGACCATTCGGCATTGAAGATTATGTTTTCCAAGTTAGATGCTAAACCGAGATTGATTCGGTGGATTTTATTATTGCAAGAGTTCGATGTTGAAATCCAAGATAAAAGGGGAAGAGAAAATTTGGCGGCGGATCATTTGAGTCGTTTGGAGAATCCGGACCTTGGTGAGTTAAAAGAAGGAGAAATAAGAGATACATTTCCGGGAGAGCAATTGGCATTTGTTGGGAAAGTGAGTAACTAAAGTGAACCATGGTTTGCGGACATAGCAAATTATTTGGTGGGCGGAATAATTAATCGAGACTTGAGCTATCAACAAAGAAAGAAGCTGTTTTCGGACATGAAATATTATTTTTGGGAGAAACCTCATTTGTTACGAGTATGTGCGGATGGAATGATTAGACGGTGTGTGCACGGAAGCGAAACAAGGAAAATTTTGGATGATTGCCACCATGGACCCACGAGAGGACATTATGGGCCCATGATAACGGGAAAGAAAGTATTCGATGCTGGATTTTATTGGCCAACGATCTTCAAAGAGGCACAAACTTTGGTACGCACATGTGATTCATGTCAAAGGCAAGGCACCATAACTAGGAGGGATGAAATGCCGCAACAAGGAATCCAAGTGTGTGAAGTATTCGACATATGGGGCATAGATTTCATGGGGCCATTCAAACCGTCGAATAGGAACATGTACATATTGGTGGCGGTAGACTACGTGTCCAAATGGGTCGAAGCAAAAGCAAAAGCACTATGCACCAATAATTTTGCAGGTTTGGGATGCCGAAAGCATTGATTAGCGATCGAGGGTCTCATTTTGCAAATACTCATATGGAGAAGGTGCTTAAGCGGTATGGAGTGCAGCATAGATTCTCGACTTCTTACCATCCCCAAACGAGTGGGCAAGTCGAGAACAAAAATCGAGCTATAAAACGGATTTTGGAGAAGACGGTGCATAACAATCCCGTGCTTTGGTCAAGAAAATTGGAAGATGCATTGTGGGCTTTCCGGACTGCATTCAAAACACCCATTGGTACAACCCCTTTTCGCTTACTTTATGGTAAAAATTGTCATTTACCCATGCAGATTGAGCATAAAGCGTATTGGGCACTAAAGGAGTGTAGCACGGATTTGTTGGAAAGTGGGGAAGCTAGATTTCTACAATTGCATGAGTTAGACGAGTTAAGGTGGAATGCGTACGAAAACTCGAGCTTATACAAGGCAAGGAAAAAGGCGATGCACGATTTGAAGATAAGAAGGAAGGAATTCAAAGAAGGAGACAAAGTCCTCTTATTTCAATCAAAATTTAAGTTCAAGGCTCCTAAACTAAAATCCAAATGGACGGGACCGTATGTGGTGAAACGGGTATTTTCAACGGGTTATTTAGAGCTTGAAACGGAAGATGGAGGTTCTTTTATTGTGAACGGGCATCGGGTGAAAGTATATTGTGAAGAGGATGTGGACAATGGAATGACAATGGAGGATGGGTTCCACCCGTTCTAATTTGAAGGCACAACGAGGAGTCAAGCTAGTGACTCGAGGAAAAAACGAGCACCTTCGGGTTAAACCCCGGTTTGTTGTATCAATCTTATTTTCTTTTCTTTTAATTAGATTTTTGATGTTTCTAGTTGTCTAAGTAACTTAGGAGTAAACGAGTATAAGGTTTTTGAGTTTTTAAGTAATTTAGGAGTAAAGCGGAAAAGCTGCAGAAAAACACCCCTTCTTGCGGCGCAACTCACCCTTCTTGCGCCGCAAGTCGTCCTCCGTGGCGTCAAGAGAAATGGTGACAAAGATTTGCGCCGCAAATGTCACCTCTTGCGCCGCAAGTGATCAGTAGCGGGTAAAAAAAAAAAAAAAAAAAAAAAAAAAAACTTCTTTTATTAAAAACCTTAAGGACCGAATTTCATTTTTTTTTCTTCCACCACTTGCGCCGGCGAAAAAGAAAAGCACATACACACTAATTCGATTATCACTCCAATCCACAAATCTTTTACAAATCCAAGTCATTCCCACTATGGGAAGAATGGTATGTGATTTCGTTAATTTTAATTTCTTAATCTAAGTTAATTAGGGTTTATGGCATTGAAATTGATTTGGGGAAAACTTAAAATTAGGATTGTAGTAGGCATTAATTAGTTAATTAGATAGAAGATACCATGATTTCGTTTGGCTTTAGTGTTATTTGTGTTTAGGATTAGGTTGTGTCGAATTCAAAACGTCGCTGCAGAAAAACTTCTTCTTGCGCCGCAAGAAGACCCATTGGCGGCGCAAGTCGTCCACAGTACTGACATTTTATTTTTAAAAAAAAAAAAAAAAAAAAACTTTGTGTTTTATTTCTTTTAGTCTAACAATTTTTGTGTTATTGTTTTGTGTTATTGTATGTTGTTGTAGGGTAAACGCCAAGCAGTTGAGGAACCCGAAGTGGAAGAAACATCCGGGGTTCATCGGGTACCAAAACCCCACGTTCCATCTACTGCATCCATGATGATGAGGCCCGAAACACATCCATGGCTCAAATGGCCAGGATGCAATGCAAATCAGAAAATTCGGTTGAAAAACAATTTGGCATTGCTTCAAGACAAAGCGGTTTGGCCCCCGAAATTTTTGGATTGGGAATTGATCGAGAGTTTGGGGATTACTGAGGACCTAGACACTTACCTTGTAACGGAGTGCATAGAAGAGTACGGAACCCCGCCTTTTGAAGTTGCGGTATGGAAGAAAGGGTTCAGTGTTAGAGAAAACAGTTGTAGGGAGTTTTGTTTGGAATTTTATTGTAGTTTGAAGATCGATCCGGTACCGGACCATGGTAATGAGGTTTATGATGCAAAAATCATTAAGTTCCGGTTGGGGGGACAGGATCATGAAGTAACCATAGCTCAATTCGGATTTTTAGCGGGTTTATTCACTGAAGAGGAGTATTTGGATAGACATCATATGAGCGGATACATAGTAAAGGGAAGCTGGAACTGGAACGTCATTAGGGACATATAAGATGATGTTTGGTTTGAATTGTCAGGACTAAGGCCTCACTCGACCACAAACAAAGCGAAAAAAATTATGAACCCGATGCTGCGACTGATTCAAAAAGCAATTTCGAATTCATTCTTTCAAAGGTACCAACATCAGGATAAGGTCTACATTGATGACCTTTGGCTTTTGCACTTTTTCGCTAAAAGGGACCCTAAACAGTTTGTGAATTCATCTTGGGCGTTAGCGGAATACATGAATGAGAAAGGGTCGGGGAGACAAGCTTCGGGGCCGATGGTTTGTGGTCATTTCGTCACTAGGATCGCCAAGAATCTTGGTGTGATGACAGCAGCGGGAATTAGACATTGTAGTCCACCGGTGGGTCGGAGAGTGTTGACTAGGCAAGATTTGTTTCGAGCTGAGATTGTGACGGCAAATGGGGTTTTTGTTGGAAGTGTGGAGGTTGAGGAGGCGGAAGAAGAAAATGAAGAAGAAGATGTTGGGGACAAAAACATAGGGCATATTGAGGGGTCATCATCACAGCCACCACCCACTAGCCCTTTTGACTACCAGCTGATGATGGATGAAGTGTTTCGAATTGGGAGAGGAATGGATGAGACGCGGACTGACGTGTCTCACATACGGCGGGATGTTGATCGGACACGACGTGAGGTGAACAGGTTCGGGGAGTACACACAGTACCACATGGAGCAGTACCAGCCTACCTGGGAATATCCGACTCAGACCCAGTATCATCAGCATGTTCCCGGCTCCTCGAGTGGTTGGACTGATTACAACCCGCCATCGTTGTACCCACCTATCCCTCCCGGAGACGAAGATCAGTGAGAAGGAAGCAGTTTGTTTGGTTGTTTGTTATTGTGCACTTTGTCGAACTATTTATTTTTCTTTTGTGTCGGTTGATGTTTGGAACAATTTTTATTTTTATTTGTTTAGGATTTTTAATTGTGCTAATTAACTGGTTTTCTTTTGTGATGTGTACACTACCAAGTCTGGCATTAAGTTCAGCAAGTGCGGAGTCGAGTTCGGAAATCACGCAAACTCACACCAACCCGCACGGTTTTCTTTTCTTTCTTTATTTTATTTTATTTTTGTACTTTTATTTTTCTTTTAATTTCCCTTAGTTTAGTTTTCTTTTAAATGAAACACATTAGGGACAATGTGTTATTTAAGTATGGGGGGGGGGGGGGTCGGGAAATTAGATAGTTTTATCCCCTTATATCCATTACGTTTATTTTTGTCCCATTTGAGTCTTTTAAAGTCATAAAAAAAAAAACAAACCCTTAAATGTAGTTAGGGAAGATGATAGGGGCTTGTTCGTTTAACTTAATTCCGATACTTTAACGTGAAATTGTTTAGGAACATCTTTAGTTAATAAAATATTTGTAAATAAGAATTTAGGTTTTCTAGTTTTAGTTCCTTAAGTTTCCCCGAAAAATCTAAAATCTAGATGACCACTAGATATCCTTATTACCGAGCCCTTGTAGTCCTTGCACCCTTTCGGGGGTAGTTGGGGAATCCTAGTATCACTTAAGCCCATTGGAGAATTAGAGGCGAAGAAAAAGGCCATAGGTCTTTCCCGTCAACAAAATAGAAATTGATCCTCACTATAACGAAGACTCAAATCCCGTTATGACCGTTCACTTCAAAGAAAATTTAAATATAAATCTATAATATTTGAAGTGAACAAAAGTGAGAGGAAAAGAAAAAGATGTAGACTAACCAAATAATTCTCAAAAGAAAGAAGTACTCAAACGAAGAAAAATGCTTAGTGATATTTTAAGGGTTCCCCCGAAAGCAAGGCGGTATAGGGGTCGGCCGTAAAGGCTGATCGCTCTAACTTCGGTTGGAGAGTGAGGAAAAAGGGGTGGCTATTTAGACATATCAAAACTAGGGGATGAATTAGGAGTTAACATTAGAAAATTGCGGTTTTTATTTGCTTAAGTAATTTAGTAGCTTTTGATGTTCGTAGTCAGTTTTACGATCTAGCAATTTCACGCATATCTTTATTATTAACACCAGAATTTAGTTAAATGTTTAAGCCCGTGATTCCTTATCTTTTCTTAAGTTGTATGTTTTGTAGTAGTTTCGAGTCGGATTTTCTTAGGGACAAGCAAATGTTTAAGTATGGGGGGTTTGATATCGCTCATTTATACGAGTATTTCATAGCGATATTTGTTATGTTTAGAGTTCAAAACGTAATGGATAGGCCCCGTATTACTTATATTTTGTGTAAAGTTTGTTTTATAGGTTTTTAGTTATGTTTGGAGTCAAAGGAAGCAATTTGGGACCAAAAGAGGCTAAGAAAGACAAGTCGGGAAGCAAAACGCCTAGTTGCCTTGAGCATTTCTACTAGTTGCTCCGCAAATCCTTTACACCAACTTTCGTGTCGGCGCAACAGGCTTGGGTTGCGGCGCAAGTAGAGAAACAATTTTGGCTCGAGTAAAATGCTACTTGCGGCGCAAGATGAATGTGTTGCGGCGCAAGAAGGCCCAGAACTGTTACAAAGAGTTGCATTTAATGCTAATCATGTGGGAACCCAAAAGGTTTTTGGAAGAAAATTATTTATAGACGAATTTTACACAGAATTAGCACCTTACCATTGATCATCTCAGTTTACAATCATCATTTTCAAGGAAGAACAAGGCATATCATCATCATAATTTCAAGTTTTTGTTGAACAATCGGTTATTTCACTTTTACATTAGTTAATTGGAGATACTTGAAAATTATTTCCTACAGTTTGGTATTGAACTTTTATCCATTTTATATTGCAATTGAATTATGTCTTTTATTTATATGATTAGTTTCGTTACCGTTATGAGTAGCTAATTACCTTAAACGTTTGCTTGGATTTGTGATCGTTTGTGTGTTAGATTTTGGGTATGAAATGAGATTGATGTGTAGAGGTTAATCGGGGATCCGTTTGGGTTAATATCTTAATTATATTGTAAAATTGTTTATACTTTTATTTGGTAATCTAAAAACGGGTATTCGAAAGGAATCCGTAATTTTTACTAAAATAAGAACGAATTAATCGGCCGGTCTTTAGTTGATTAAGAGTTAGTGGTATTCGAAAGGAATCACTAACAACAATTTAAACAAGTAAGTAATAACACGAACGCTAGTTAATAAATTAAGAGAAATCGGTTTATTAGTTAGTAAGCTATTCGAAAGGAAGCTTATAGGTTAATTCTCACACATCGGCTTGGAACTTTATGCACAATTACTCGAGGTGTTAACTATAATCGAAAGGAATAGTTGCATGGTTTGGTAATTGGAGAAATTCGGTATTCGAAAGGAACTTAGGATTTTACATTAGAAGTTTATCGATAATTTCATACCTAGGAAATAACACACATTCGTAAACGGTCCGAGCAAGCGTCTTTTATCCATATTTGACTTCAAAAAGTATTTTTATAGTTAGTATAATCAAGTCTTCTTAAGACTCAAACCCAAATTGTTACTTGTTAGTTAAAACTAATATCTCAATTATAAATAGTCCCTGTGTTCGAACCCGATATTTATCTATACTATTTTACAACTGACAAGGGTACACTGCCCGTGTAGTAATCTAGTAAAAGGTCATTTTTCGGAAAACTAGATTTTTCACATCAATGACAAAAATGCAAAGGATAGACGGTGCAGAGGAAAAATAAATATCACCATTGCTATCACATCGGAGTAAGATTTGGCGAGTTCGACGACCGTCTTTCATAGAAAAACCAGATTCATCAAATTCAATACTACATTTGGAAAATTGGTGAACAAAGATTAAAATTTTATTGATGTGCGGTGTGAAAATGACATTATTTAAATAAAGTGGACAAGTGGTTGTTGGAAAAAGACAATTTTCGGATTTAGAGACGTGTATGGAGGACGGGTCACCAAATAGAAGATACGATATAATGTTTTTATTAAAAATAGTTTTGAGATTACAAGCACCTGACGTGAGATGTGAAGTAGCACCGGTGTCCATATACCACTCGGAGGGTTCGTGTTCCTTGAGAGTCACATTCGCAAAGGCCTGAGGAAGAGTGGTGGCGTGATCTTGCTTCCGAGTATGGAAAACCGAAGGAGCATAATGATGGGACTGGGAAGTGTTTCCTAGTCCAGTAACAATGATGCTGAATCAAACCAAAGCCTATTGGCCCAAAAACGGGAGGCTCAGAACCTGAAGGCCGAGACCCGCTGCGAGCATGTGGAGCCTCGTACCCAGCTCCATATCTTGTACCCAATGGAGCCTGACCCGAGCCATACCCTTATGCCGCCTGACCTGAACCAACCCCGTATCCACTACCCATCTGATTATTTTGGCCCCGTATTTGACAGTTGATGGAGCCCCATACCCGAATCCAGATGGAGCAGCTCCATACCCGACCTAATTATGAGTCTGTGTTGGGCTAAAGTGACCAACTTGGCCCAAATTATGTTGCACATGCATGTCACAGTTTTGATGATTTTACCTAGAGGTTCGATTATCATGAATGAACCTGCAATTTACTCCAAACGGGCAACTCCCTCTTTGAAAATTACGACAAAGTGTCTTGATTCGCGGGTTTCTTCAAGCTCCAACATTCCCCGAGCAATCGTGAAAGACGGAAACAACCTTTGATAACGAATAATGGCAGCCACAGTTTCATATTTTCCGGATAACCCATTGACAAGGTGCATTAGAAGTTGTCTTTCATCTATCGCCTCATCAATATTCTCGAGAAGATTAGAAGTGACTTTCATCTTGTGATAGTATTCCGCAACTGAGAGATCCCTTATCAGCATGGCTCGAAGACCTTCATTCAACTGTATTAGCTTTGCATCTTGTTACTTTGGAACCAATCGCCTAGAGATTTCCACAATTCCCTAGTCGTCTCTCCTTTCTTCATAACCATTTGCAGAAGTGGTTTGATTATAGTGTTGTAAATCTACATCTTGATGAAATTATCGCGTCTTCTCCATGCTTTGTTACCCTCTCCTTTAGGAGGGGTTGTACCATCAAGGAAGCCTTCGACTTCCCACGTAATGCAATGCATTTCGAACATGTTCTTCCATTGGACATGATTGTGTTCCTCCATGTCTAGTATGACAGGGATGTATGCTTTGATGTTTGTTATAACGAAAATTCTGTCAGTTTCCGATCTAGATGCTTCATCGTCGGGCATGATTAGGATTGATAAAGGAAATTAAAAGCGAGATCATTGATGTTTAAGACATGTAAAAGAATGTAGCGACATAAAACTCTTTTGGGTTTCGACCCGGATGTTTCGAAGTTTGAAAAAATGAGATCGAAAAAAGCTCTGATACCATATTAAGGTTTATATATACGCTATAATGATTGATTGATTCTCATTAATTAACACCACATGTAAATAATACAAAAGAGTCTAACCGGTCCGAGCCCTACAATGATATCAGGATGGATCAAGAACGTATGGGCTCTAATATACCAGTCCCACAAAACCGACTATGACAATCCTCAACCTATTAAAGAGGCGGTACTTCCGAGGTCCTACGGATTTTTGGAGTCAATTCCATAAGTCTACAATATATAAACGGGGAACATAAGGAATATGTAAACTAATGTAGTAAATATAAAAAAGTGAAAGATAGTAAAGTACCAACAGGGATGATTGTTGTACATATTGCAAAACCTACCAAAACAAGACAAATGTGTTAGCAAAAAATCGCCGACAACAAGCCAGCGTCCAGATATTTGTCGGTTGCCTTAATGGTTCGCCAACTACTTCCACGCTAAATTATGGTTGCTGCAAACCTCGTCCGTCACCAACCTGGCTGGAGAAACCTCGTCAGTTACCAACCCGGTTGATGTAAGCGCCCTGGGTACCGAGCTCGGCTGCAGCGAAAATCGTCGGTTATGCCGGCTACAAAATCGATTCCCGACAAAAAAAATAGAAAAAACCTAATTCGACCATACTTGTTAGAGAAGGAAGAAAAGTAAGTTAATTGGGGGCATGATAGTGTTAGTAGAGTTTAGGCCTTATATTTATAGGCTCCAAACCTAAAAGGCACATATAAAGCCCGTAAAACTTTAGCCCGCAAACACATCCCAAGCAAAAATTACTGGCACCATTTGTCACACCCCGCTAAAGCGGAAACACGAGCTGCGAAGAGCAAAGATATTATAACACGAGTCATAGTAAAACATAACGGTTTCAAGTCATTTTATTAAGAGAAATAAAAGTTACATGTCCGAAAATAACCAAGTATTTAACGTTTCAACATAGATAAAATTCATAAGTACAATTTCCATAACATTCGTAAAATAATTAAACAGGTCTTCTCCCGATTCATAATTCACGCGACTTGCCTGACTCGTCCACGATATGCATTTCGTGTACTTCTACTTGATTTCCTGAAACATGAGAAAAAGTGTCAACTACATAAAGTAGTGAGTGAGTTACACTTTTCTAGTCCTCGACTAAAAAGGTTTACGACAAGTATATAAGTATAAAAGATCTCTTAACAAAATTAAGCGACGCGGTGCTTAAAAGTGTATATACTTGTAAAAATGTTCACGTTGCGGCAAGGTATAGCAATACCTTATAAAAATGTTTACGGACAAGTGTAGCAATACTAAAAAAAAAGAATGGTTGCGGAAGATCGTATATCTCTAAATATATATACGCGCAACAATATGCGTAAAAGAAAGTAGCTATTTGTCAGGATCAAATCAATTACCCACCAATGTATAGATAAATGATTTTAAGGTTTAGATCTAACAAATACAAATTGTATTGTAGCGGATAAACACTAATTTGTATGAACAAGGTTATGATTAACAAGTTATATGAAAGAATAAATTTGATTGAACAAATAACAAGTTAACCAACACAGCCTCAATTGATTATAATATTTTCAGAGAAAATTACAACACTGTTCTCTCTTACAATCAACATCCTTATCTCGAATAACAAAGGAACTATTTTATAGTCCTTGAGGCTACCTAACAAAGATCTTAGTACATATTACAATCAACTAAACACCTATACAAAATCTATTTCCCATACTCTGTAAATAGTTTGATCTCAAATCAAACTATTCTATCTACTTTGACCAACTAATACCAACTCTCTTATTGAACACGTGAAAGTCTTCAGCAGTTGGTGATCATCATCAGTAGTTGAGGATCTTAATCAGTAGTCCTCTTCCAATGATTATCCACCTCTACCGATCAGTTGAAGATGACCAGTTTCTACTGATCAGTACTAAGGTTCTTAGCAACTGATCAGTTCTCCAAGTTGACTAGCTACTGATGAGTACTACTCCATCTAGATACTGATCAGTGCTTTGGGACTAAAGAGGTTGTGCTACTACTGATCAGTAGACAAAAGTATTTACTACTGATCAGTAGTAAAACACACATATTGTATTTTTGTCCCAACAATCTCCCCCTTAATGATAGCATCCCCATGCTCATCACTATATCAACAAACAAAGATTTCATCAAATATAAGCTTACTTGGGAGAGTCCTGTAAGTGATATATCCTTTCTTTTATTTGACGGTTGATCTTCCAAACCAGTTCAACAGCTCTTGAAGAGGCTATTGATGCTCTAAGATTTCTTTTCATCAGAATGCACATCAGGTAGAGATCATGGTCATATTCTCTTTCAATGAGATAGTACTCTGAAGTACCATCCTTTCTATAAATGCGGTATATGCCACTTCTGTCAAATATAGTCCATGAGATCACTTCAGTGAACCTTTTTACCCTTTCCGACATTGAATCTAAAGAGAATGGTGCACAAGTCCAGTAAGAGATGATGAAGATTGAACTCTCCTTCTCTGTTGCTGTACTTCGGCTTTCCAATCTCATACACTCCTTCAAGTTCTTTTCTTAATGATGTGCTGAAGAGTCTTTTGTGAGATGAGAAAGTGTTTTCAGATTTGCCAGCTCTTATGATCTTGAGAATGGATTTCCCTTGTTTTTCCTCATAGTACCAATCACTAATTGGCACATGACTGGTAGTTGGCACAGTATGTGGATTTATCAATAATCAATAAGATTTCTCATCTCATCAAAGGTTCTTTTTCATGATGCTTTAATCTCATCAACCGCTTTTTCACTTGGTCTCTTTTCAATCCCTTTTTCTGATGGTCCTTCAGCATCTTTCTTCTTTTTCTTGAAAGGCTGCTCTGGAATTTCATTTCCTTCATCTTCTTGTGCCTCTCTCTTTCTTTTCTTTTCAATTTCCTTTCTGGCAGGCACATTCTTCAAGTTTTGTGACACTTTTGACCTGATCTCCCCACTTGTATTTTTCTTGAGAAGACCACTTGGCATTGAAACTTTTCTTCCAGTGTCATGAGCCATCTTCAACCTTCTCTCAAGCTTGAATTTCTCTCTTTCCTTCCTTGCTTTCTCCTTCTTTCTTTCCTGTTCATATTTTGACACCAGTGTGGGCATTTTCATCTCTGACTCATTTTGGATTTGCTCCTATCTTAATCAGGTAGTCAATGAATTTCTTCTTGTCCTCTTTCAGTTTTTCTTCTTTTGATTTAATTGATGTTATCTTTTTCTTTTCATCTTCCTTCCTCTGCTTTTCAACATCCTCTCTTCTTTTCCGAGCTTCTTCAGCATATTCTTGCTGCATTTTCTTTGCTAGTTCTGCATCCAACTCAATCTGTGTCTTGGGAGCTTCAACTGTGACAATTTCCTTCCCCTTCCCAGAGACATGTGCTTTCTTAGCTGCATGTTGGTTTTTTGGTTCTTCAAGCATAATGGATTTAGACCCAACCTTTATTTTATTTTTAGCCTCATCCTTTTTATTTTCTCTCCTTTCTTCCTTCTTTTCTTCTTCTGCTATCTTTTGAAGCTCTGTCCTCGCTTTTTCCACATTCTTCATTGTCACAAGTTATGGATTCACAAACCTACTTAGATCTTTTGTAAGAGAATCCACCTTCAAAGGTTCTGGTATAAACACCTTTGCAAGAGTAACATTATCATCAGTACTTTGATCATCCTCAGGAGCTTCAGTAGTTAGAGGAGCAGCATCATCTTTCACATTTTCACCAGTAGGAACTTCAGTTTCATTCTCCCCCTCTACCTTCTCAAACACAACCATCTTCCAGTTTTCCTCCTTTTCAGTGGTAGAAATTTCAGTAGGAACTTGAGTAGTTGGAGTTTCTACTGAAGTATCATCAGCTTCCTTCTTATCATCAGCACCACCAGTGTTCCCATCAGTATGAACTTCTCCCTTATCAGTACCATTTTTTTCATCAGTAGTAACTACAGTAGTATGATTTTCTAAGGTAGTACCATCAAATTTTATAGCATCATCCTCATCAACATCCATATCATTTCCATCATCATTCTCCTCCTACTCATTCTCATTCTCCTCCTTCTCAACATCATTCTCCCCCTTAGTGGTAGCATCCAGTGCATGCTCACCACTATCCATCATCTTCTCACCACTCTCCAACACCACCATGTTCAAATTATCCTCCCTCTCTTCAACATTCTCATCCTGTTTCACTGTTTTAACTTTTTTGTGAAATCTCCCTATCTTGGCTCTTCTTTTCAAGGAAATGTGACAGAGTTTGACCTATCTTGCAAGATTGGCCACTTGTTTCTTCAATTTGCTTATCTTTTTGCTCTGCTTCGTCACCTTCTCCTCCATTTTGTTGCACTTATCCGTCAATTCAGTAGTGGTACTTTGAGAGCTATTCTCCCCACTCTCCCATTGAGTACCAACATGAGGTAGATCCTTGAAAGTAGGAACAGTATCAAGCCTGGCTTGATCATCTGAACCCCCCATGGTTTCTTGGCACCAGGGACCTTCACATGATGGATCAAAAGATCCTTCATATATAGAAGTTGCCATGGTCCGGGACTTAATGCCTTTCACACTGACCTGTGTCACACTAGGTGTGGCATCAGTAGTGTGAGCCCTTTCCATATGGTCACTCATCTCCTGTGTGGCCACCTCTGTGAGGTTGGGTGAGACCTCAGGTTGACCCATAGTGACAAAAGGTGATTGATGGATTTTAAGATCTTGGGTGTCATCATCTTCCCCAGTAAATAAATATGAATATTGGTAAGTTTTTGGGGATTGGGTTTCAGAAACAAGAGTTGCATGACCCTCTTGATTCCGTGTATGCAACTCTACATCAGACATGGTCACTTGCATGTCTGTTTGGTTAGATGGTCCAGCTTTAGAAGCTTGTGTACTTATAACTGGTACAACAGTTGGGTCAGTGAATTGTACATCAGTTTGACCAAGAGTTTGATCAACTGGATTATCAGCTTGATTGACAGGGGTTAAGGGTTGTTCATCAGTTTGATCATTTGTTTGATCAACTGGAATGTCATCTTGAATGACTTGAGCTACTGGCTCTTCAGGAGCAGTAGTTAAGGAGTAGAAGTTGTGGGAGAAGTAGGTGTGGGTTGGGAAGCATCTGGGTTTGATGATCCCTCACCTATAGAAGAAGATACCCCCAACATATTTGGAAAGAGTGGGGTATCTGAACCTTTAAAATGTTTACCTGGCTTCCTCAGTGAAATAAAGAGTTTAGAGGATTAAGAGGTAGCCATGTAAATGTTTTTATATGGAATAAGGTCATTTACTTCTTTTGAAAAGATTTCTGCTAAGAATCTTGGATACATTAAAAATTTTCCCTTAGCAGAAATGTTTGTTATCATCCCTTCAAAAATCATATTTGAAAAATTATAGACTTGGTCAGTAGCTAAACATGCCATTGCAGCAGCAATAGGAGTATTTAGTTCATTCCAAGTGCTATGTTTTGGAGAGATGCAGGTTTGGATTACTCTGGCAAAAACTTTCCATTGTTTTGAAAACAATGCCTTTTGAAAAGTTAATTTTGTAAGGGGTCCAATGTACCCCATACGCCCAATAATCTCAACCAAAGATTCTTTAGGGATAGAAGTTATACCCGTGGCATCATCGAGTTGCAGATGTGTACGTATAATGGCCTCAGTGATGATGATTGGCTTTGTATCAATGACTGCATTGATACAGGGAACGTCGTTTAGTTGACCGGCGGAGGTAGTTTTCCAAAATTGTCTAATATGTAGACTTCTGATGGTAGGGTTTAGGGTTAGAGCGTGTTTTATTTTTGATTGATTAAAGAAATCAATGATTTGATGAAACCCTAACGTATCTTTATCCTTTATCAGATAAGCCACCACATTATGAGCGTCACATAATTCAAGAGTTTCTGCCATTGATGATTGATTTAATCGTGATTTTTGATATGTTTGAGTTGATTTTCAGATTCTTAGAAAAGAGGGTTTCTTAGAGAGGTTTTTCTTGTAAATTAGGTCAAGTTGAGACGAACTTGGCTCGCAGAGAGGTGTATTTATAGTTTTTCAAAATGTTGGAAAAAGACTAAACTACCCTCTATCAGTATCAATTTGATCACAAAATGACAAGAAAATCTTGGTCAGTACCCCTTCATTTTCTAAGTACTGATCAATAGGAACCTTTATCGGTATATAGTTTTCATACTGATTAGTAGAATCAATCATCAGAATCTCCCATCCGTAGGATCATCTCAGCAGTATAATCTCCTCATACTGACCAGTAAGAGAAATCTTATGTACTGATGAGTAGTTTGCTTCGTCAGTAGTCACCTTTTGACTTGTAAGTTTCAGCTGATCAGTAGGAAAGTCTTTGCAACACTACAAAACTTTCTAAGTTATTTTCACAACAGATTAGTAGAAACTTTGAACATGTCTTCCATCAGTAGTCACTAAGTTACAACTGATCAGTAGTTCCTTTCATCTACTGGTCATTAGTAATAAAGTGTTTTTTTTTGTTTGTTTGTTTAATACAAAGAGCACTAACATATGTACTACTATATTTACAAAAAATTACAGATTGACCAAGCACAAAAATTTTGATTTTGAAAAAGTTGATTTATCATTCCTATAGAGTTCACCTAAAATGTAAATCTTCCCACATCAAATGCTTTTTGTGAAAAGGTCTACAAATTGATTATCAGTGTGAACTTTTACTACTTGAATTAGTTTCTTTTCATTGCAGTCTCTTATAAAATGAAAACGAATTTCAATTTGCTTGGTTTTGTTGTGTTTGACCGGATTGTTTATGATGCAAATTGTACTCTTATTATCAATGAAAATAGGAGTTTTAAGAAATGACATACAATAGTCCAGCATTTGATTTGAATCCAGAGTACTTGAGAACAACAACTGGCAGCAGCAACATACTCAGCTTTTGTTGATGAAGTGGACACGTTGGTTTTCCTTTTGCACTGCCATGACACAAGTCTTGATCCAAGGAATTGACATCCCCCAGAAGTTGACTTTCTGTCCAAGTTCTCCCCTCCATCATCACTATCAGTATATGCAATGAGTTCAAATGGAGAATGTCACACCCAACTAAAGCGAAAACACGAGGTGCGAAGAGCAAGAATATAATTTCACAAGTCATAATAAAATGCAACGGTTTCAAGTCATTAAAATAGAAATAAATGTTCACATGTTCGAAAAATAACCAAAGTACTTCAATTCATAATCAAACCAATACATAATTAAACATTTTGTAAAATTCCCAAAATAAAAGAAAGGTCTTCACCCGATTCATACTTCACGCAACTTGCCTGACCCGCCCACACTATGCACTTCAAGACTTACACTAGATTTCCTGAAACATGAGATGAAGTGTTAACTACATAAAGTAGTGAGTAAGTTACAGTTTTCTAGTTCTCGACAAAAAGGTTTACGACAAGTATATATTTATAAAAGATTTCTCAAAAGAAAAGAAGCGGAACGGCGCTTAAAATATATATACTTAAAAAACATATCACATGGCAACAATACTTGTAAATAAAATAGTTGCGGAAGTCGTATATCTAAGACATATATACGCGCAACAATATGCGTAAAATAAAAGTAGCTAATGATTGGAACTATTGTATCAACCTCTTGGCATAATATAACGTAAGTGTTTACACTAAACCGATTAATCCTGACCGTGAACAGCCCCCACCTCGCATTATCGACGAAGTGTATGTATGAACTTAGTAATATGTACTTAGGTTTCTATCTAAGTAAGGAGAGATCCTCTCCTAAGTATCGATACTAATAGTTACTAACGGCTTAAAGCTAATAGTGTGATGAACTGAAAATGGGGCACTCATGCAATTTTAAAAATGATATTAGTCACTTACGAAGCCTGTTATATTCTCATCAAGAGTTTAACGGAGGGGCCGACACATTGGCGAGTGCGTATAATATAATCAATAATAGTTTGAACAAGTGCCGATGCGGTGGCAAACCATAAATATACAAGTGCCGATCGGGGGAAAGCCATAAAGTCAACGATTGCCGAACAGGGGCATTAAAAAACGGTTTACGCATATAAGTTCATAAAACGTCCACAGTTCATAAAATGTTTAGATCTCATCTTTCCCCCAAAAAGATTTATTTCGATACAATAAATAAGAGGGGATGTAACTCACGGATTGCGAAGATAAAGCCTCGTGCGTAAAGGAAAGTCGGGACACGTCGGAATCAAGGAGATCCAAAAAACAACCAAGTCTCGTATAAGTATTGTGATTTAACTTATGTTAAAGTTCCATTTTAACATTTTATGATTCAAACTCTTATACTTAACTTCTGTCCAAAAGTTTTAATATCACAGACTTATATGTTACGACATTGTCAGATTACGTTAAATTTCCGTTTAGTCCAATTATGTCCAAAATGTTCGATGTTCAAGGTCAATAAGGTTTTGATACATTATTCGTTCGTTACTGAAGTTTAAATATGCGTTCCGATAAAATTTGGGCAGCGCTTCTGCGCTATAAAAATTTAGTCCATTTTTACATCCACTTTCCCGCTCAATAACTTTTATAAACGAAAATATACGTCAACAAGATAGAATTAGTTACTTAGCTTAACCAAATCACTTACTTTATCAAAACTTATAATCTGTTTTCAACATATTATAATCTGTGAAAAATATTAGATTCTCGATCTTAACCGTTTAAGTCGTAAAAACATACGTTTTGTGCACAACCAGATTTGGACAGCGGCTGAAGATATTCAGCCGCCGACTGGAGGTCTTCGGACAGTTTCATTATATAGCCATTTTCGTGATTTTTGAGCGTTTTCATTTAGATTTCGACATGCAACAGTTTAATAGTGAAGTATATTCATTTAGTGAATAAATCTCAGTTTCGTTTAAATCTTTAGACACAAATATGTAGATTTACTCAAAAATCTGTTTTTGTAAGAAAACTGTTATAAAACTTTATACAAATGAGTTTTTAAGCGATGAATCGTCAATGCAAATAGTTATTTTTAATAAAAACAGTAAGGGGAACAAAATCTACCGAAAGAGATGGATGGATTACGAATTTGGAGGAGATTAGAGCTTTAAACCGGTAGAAAACTTCTTTTTAATGTAAACCCCTTTTGATACCCTTTGCTATTTGGACGATTTTGTGATGTTTTAAGGTGGTTTTAGTGGTGTTTACTTGCTGTTTCAATGGAGGAATCATTGGATTCTTGGGTGAGTTTTTGAGAGGAAGGTTTAGAGGGAGAGAGAGAGAGAGAGAGAGAGAGAGAGAGAGAGAGAGAGAGAGAGAGAGAGAGAGAGAGAGAGAGAGAGAGAGAGAGAGAGAGAGAGAGAGAGAGCTAGAGAGAGAGTTGTAAGGTGTGTAATGAGTGTGTGTTTTGGAAATAAGGAAAAGAAGGGTGTTTTACTGGCCTAGGAAATTGGGATAACTGGTGGGGAGGGTCCAATCCCGAGCTAGAAAATTTTCCCAATCGATGGACATGCATTTATGACTCAACAAAAAGCTGGCCAGCGACTTTCAGCCGCCGGCTGAGCATATCCATTCGCCGGCTGGGCCTCAGCCGCTGTCTGAAATCCTTCAGCCATCGGCTGGATGGCTTTTCCAGCTAAAGGTCGTTTTTAGTGTTCGTTTTCGTTAAGTATTTGTCTAGTGTTTTACGATCGTTCTTGTTATGAACTTAGTCAAGTTCATAATATAGTTTCTTGGTATTAGGTTCCTTTTATTGATTCCGACACAAACACGATCACGATAAAGTACGACTAAGAACAACACAGACATACGAAGACATAAAATACGAAATTCACCTGAATTTTAGACGGTTGTCACATTCTCCTCGGGTTGAAAAGAATTTTGTCCCGAAATTTAGTTTGCGTCATCGGGAGGGAGAGTCTTTGAACAGATGTGGATACTTCTGACGGATTTGGTCTTCACGCTCCCACGTGAATTCATGACCACGTCGGGAATTCCACCAAACTTTGACGATAGGAATACGACTTTGCCTGAGTTGTTTGACCTCGCGGTCCACAACCTCAAGCTGTTCTTCAATGAAGTTGAGTTTGTTATCGATCTGGACCTCGCGAGCGGAATGACGATGGTCTCGTCAGACAAACACTTTTTCAAGTGCGAGACATGAAATACGTTGTGAATGTTCGAAAGAGCCTGCGGAAGTTGGAGTCGATACGCCACCGGGCCGATTCGCTCTATCACCTCGAATGGACCGGTTTACCTTGGGCTTAACTTGTCGCGCTTCCCGAAACGAATTACCCCCTTCCATGGCGATATTTTGAGGAGCACTCTATCGCCAACTTGGAAGTCAAGGGGTTTCCTCCGGTTATCGGTGTAGCTCTTCTGCCGGGTACGGAATGTCTTTAGTCCTTCCCGGATGGTAGTAATTTTGTCAATGGTTTCCTGGACGATATCGAGCCTTGTAAGTTTTCGATCGCCGGCTTCTGACCAACAAAGCGGTGACCGACACTGGCGTCCGTATAAGGCCTCTAATGGTGCACACTTGATGCTAGCGTGGTAACTATTGTTATAGGAGAACTCGACCAAAGGAAGGTGAGCGTCCCAATTTCCTCCGAAATCAACTACTCACGCTCTCAGAATATCCTCAAGCGTTTGAATCGTCCTTTCACTCTGACCATCGGTCTGGGGATGGTAGGCGGTGCTAAGGACTATCCCTGTCGGAGATAATGGATAGAGGCATTCCATGACGAGAGATGATATCGTTGATGTATATCTGAGCAAACTTTTCCATCGAGTAGTTCTCTCGTACCGGTAGGAAGTGAGCGGATTTCGTCAATCGGTCCACGATGACCCAAATCATGTCGTTACCCCTTGCCGTACGAGGTAGCTTGGTGATGAAGTCCATGGAGATCTGTTCCCACTTCCACATGGGAATCTCCGGCTGTTGCAAGAGGCCTAAAGGTTTCTGATATTCCGCCTTGACCTTCGAGCAAGTAAGACACTTATCTACGTATAAGGCGATATCCTTCTTCATGCCCGACTGCCAGTAGTATTCACGTAGTATTCCCGTAGATCCTTGTACAACTTGTCGGATCCCGGATGAATATAGTATCGGGATCGGTGGCCCTCGTCATGAATGAGTTTACGAAAGTTTTCGGATCTCGGAATCCACGCTCGACTCTTGAAGTAGTGGATCCCGTCTGATTTGAGTTCGAATTCCTTCTCGTGATTGTGTAACGTTTCGTCCTTAATGTTCTCGGGTTTCAACGCTTCTCGCTGAGCTCGGGCAATTCGCGTTTGAAGGCTTGTCTGAACCTGTATTCCCAATGCTCTAACTCGAGATGGCTTTACCCTTTCCTTCCGACTCATGGCATCCGCCACTACATTTGCTTTACCCGGGTGGTATTTGATCTCGCAACTGAAGTCGCTTAGTAGTTCAATCCATCTCCGTTTCCTCATGTTGAGCATTTTCCGATCAAGAATGTGTTGGAGGCTTTTGTGATCCGTGAAAACCGTGCACTTAGTGTCGTACAAGTAATGTCTCCAGATCTTCAATGCGAACACAACGGCTCCCAGCTCTAAGTCGTGTGTTGTATAGTTCTGCTCATGCACCTTCATTTGCCTCGATTTGTATGCGATGACTTTGTCCTTTTTGCATAAGCACACACCAAAGACCTTGGTGAGATTCATCGTAAAACACTACAAAATTATTTGTGCCCTCCGGTAGGGACAGAATCGGTGCATGGCACAGTTGGTGTTTGAGCTTTTGGAAGGATTCGTCCAGTTCTTTTCCACAATTAAAGTCCTTATCCTTCTGGGTGAGTTCGGTCAGGGGTTTAGCGATCTTCGAGAAATTCTCGATGAACCTTCGATAATAGCCGGCCAACCCTAGGAATTGACGGATTTTCGTAGGAGTCGTTGGGGCTTGCCATTTCCCGATCGCTTCGATATTTACCGGGTCAACATGAATTCCCTCTTGGTCGATCACATGACCAAGGAAGCGTACTTCTCATAGCCAAAATTCGCACTTCGAGAATTTGGCGTACAGTTTCTGATCTCTAAGGAGTTCTAGGATGAGCTTCAAATGTTTCGCGTGATCTTCCTTGTTTCTTGAGTAGATAAGAATGTCGTCTATGAATATGATCACAAATTTTTCCAGATACGGTCTACACACCATGATCATCAGATCCATGAACACCGCTGGTGCGTTGGTCAGACCGAAAGGCATAACGAGAAATTCGTAGTGCCCATATCGAGTTAGGAAAGCGGTTTTTGGAATGTCGGTCTCACTGACTCGAACCGGATGATAACCCGAACGGAGATCGATTTTAGAGAAATAAGTTGCACCCTGCAACTGGTCGAACAGATCATCGATTCTCGGGAGGGGGTATCGGTTCTTGATGGTCGGTTTGTTCAGATCTCGGTAGTCGATACACATTCGAAAGGATCCGTCTTTCTTTTTTGCGAAGAGGATTGGGGCTCCCCAGGGGGACGAGCTTGGACGAATCAGACCATGATCTAAAAGTTCCTGCAGCTGTTTTGACAGTTCTAGCATTTCAAGTGATGCCAGACGATACGGGGTCTTGGCAACCGGTGATGCGTCAGCAACGAGGTCTATTCGGAATCCCACTTGTCGATGCGGCGGTAGCCCGGGTAGATCCTCTGGAAAGACCTCTGGATGATCCTTGACTACAAGGATGTCTTGTACTCGGTTCTCCTTGGGTTTACGTTCCACGATATGCGCTAGGAATGCATCGCAGCCCTTTTTGAGGTACTTGCGCATTTTGAAAATAGAGACGATACGAAGTTGTTGTCCAGGTTTATCTCCCTTCACAACTAGGGTTTCACCGTTCGAAAGAGGTATTCGAATGAGTTTTTCGAAACAAACGATATCGCACATACACACACACTGAACATAATGTCAGGTGTTGATGCAGTTAGGTACATCAAGGAACCTATCATGGATCTATAAAGGTGTTCATCAACTTCTTCACCCAAAAGATCAGCTTCCAGATGTTTATGTGTTTCAACTGGTGTGCTTGCAGGCTTGCTATCCTTGAACCCAAACTTTTCTAATATATCTTTCACATATTTTGATTGGTGAATGAATATCCCGGAAGGAAGTTGCTTAACTTGAAGACCAAGAAAGAAGTTTAGTTCTCCCACAGAACTCATCTGAAATTTCTTGTGCATGATCTTCTCAAAATCTATGCATAAACTGTTATTGGTGGAACCAAAAATGATGTCATCTACATATATTTGCACCAATAGAATATCCTTCTTCACAGGCTTGATGAATAGTGTCTTATCAGTAGCTCCTCTTTTGAAATCATTCTCTAGTAAGTACAGAGAGAGAGTATCATACCATGCCCTTGGAGATTGATGAAGACCATATAGTGCTTTCTCAAGCCTATATACCAAATCTGGATTTTCTGGATCTTCAAAACCTGGAGGTTGACACACATACACCTCCTCTTCAATCTTCCCATACAAGAACGCACTCTTGACATCCATTTGATAGACAGTGAATCCTTTGAATGATGCAAAAGCTAGAAAGATTCTAATTGCTTCCATTCTTGCAACGGGAGCAAAGACTTCATCATAGTCAATTCCCTCCTCTTTAGTGTAACCCTGAGCAACTAGCCTCGCTTTGTTCTTGACAACAATGCCTCTTTCATCTGTCTTGTTTTTGAAGATCCATTTGGTACCTATCACACATTTTCCACTAGGTAATACCACCAAAGTCCATACTTCTTGAAGCTTGAATTGAAGCAGTTATTCTTGCATTGCTTCAACCCAACTTGGTTCCTTCATTGCTTGTGACACCTTCTTTGGTAAAACTTGAGATATGTAGCACACAAAAAACCATTCATGTAAGCTTCTGTGTAACCTTCCCCTTGTTTGAATTGAGGAGTCCACATCACTTAAAAGTTGATCAAGAGGATGATCCTTGTTGATCCTTTGTATTGGATGAATGTCTTCAACAATGGTTGAGTCCAGATTTGTGTCATTTGTTTCTGGAAGAACCACCTCATCTTCATATGGAAATGAATCATCATACCCAACCTCTTCTTCACCATTTGAATTTAGCTCAATCAATTCAGGAATATCTTCATCATCTTGAGTTTCTTCCTCTTTAATTGAGTTATCTTCAACTCCTTGATCAGCCACAATTGTTTGATTTTGAAAGACACTTGGAGGATCAGTAGTGTAGATTGGAAAGTACACAAATTTCTCTCTTTCTTTGTCTTTGTGCTGATTAGTAGTTGTCCTGTGTAGGTACTGATCAGTAGAAACTTTAGTCTGGAACTGATTAGTAGTTGCACCTGGTTGGTACTGATCAGTAGGAACTTTTGAACTTGAAGTTTCAATTGAAGTTGTACCTGTTCCTGCATCAGTTTTGGCTACAAAATGGTATCCTAATGATTTTGTTAGTTCATCAATATCAAAAAGCCAATCAGGGCCACTACCATTAACATTTAAGGTTTTCTCATTAAAAGTAACATTGGCACTTTCTTCTACTATCTTAGATTTGATGTTGTAGACTCTAAATGCCTTACTTTGTGTAGAATAACCTACAAAGAAACCTTCCATGATTTTGCTATCAAACTTGCCTAAATGATCCTTAGTGTTTAAAATGGTACAAGGACACCAAATGGTTTTAAAAAGCTTATGAGTGGCTTTCTCTTGTGAAAGAGCTCATATGGGGTCTTTGTAAAGGCTTTAACAATGGACACTCTATTTTGAACATAGCAAGCAGTGTTGACAGCCTCAACCCAGAAAGTAATGGGAAATTTAGCATCAGCGAACATTGAACGTGCAACTTCTATAAGAGCCCTATTTCTCTTTTCAGCAACACCATTTTGTTGAGGAGTCCTAAGGGCACTAAATTGTCTTTCTATGCCTTTACTCTCACAGAATACATTCATTTCATGATTTTTAAACTCAGTCCCGTTATCACATCTTATGGTTTTTACCTTTTGATTTGTTGAATTTTCTATCCTAATTAGGAATAATATTAGAATTTCTCATGTTTCATCCTTAGTGCTAAGAAAGTAAACCCAAGTAAAACGTGAATAATCATCAGTAATAACCAAGCAATATGATTTTTTTCCCAAACTTTGGATATGAGTTGGGCCAAACAGATCCATATGCAACAATTGTAAAACAGAATTGTTTGAGTTGATTTCTTTAGATTTACGTGACACTTTGTGCTGCTTTCCTTTCAAACAAGAGACACAATGATCAAAACATGAAAATTCCTTTTGAGGTAGACCACGTACAAGGTCATTTTTTACAAGTTTGTTCATGTTTTTAAAGTTCATGTGACACATTCTTCTATGCCACAAAGAAGATTCATCTAAAGATGCTTTTGAAATAAAACAATTTTCCTTTTCCAATGTTGCATTGGCCATATCCAAACAGTATACATTCTCTTTCCTTGGAGTTCTTAAAATGATCATGCTTTCATCAATTTTGAATTTTGGATCAAGAATGATACATTCTTTTGTGGTGAAAAGTACAAGATTCTTATTGTCACATACTTGAGATACACTTACCAGGTTTTACTTCAGTTCCTTGACAAAAAGAACATTTTCAAAGGTAATCTTACTATATGAAACTGTAACTTTTCCAGTGATTCTTCCTCCTCTTGGATTTCCCCCAAAAGCAACATAACCTCCATCATAATCAACAAAATTTTGAAGGATGTATTTGTTGCCTGTCATGTGCCTTGAGCAGCCACTATCAACATGCCAATTTCTTCCTTTCTCTAAAGTTGGCTTGCTCTGCACATAACAATGGGTTAATTACTTTTAGGAACCCAAGCCATGGTTGTCTTGGGTTGACCTTTAGCATCATGATAATCAAATCTTTTCAAGTACAATGATGATGCATTATGTTTTGTGAGTTTGTCAATGTTAGTGTTACAGGTGGAATCAGTAGTAGTTTTAAGGTTACTACTAATGACACTTTTGTCAGCCCTGACAACCTTGTACACTTTCTTACTACTGACAGCAGTAGCAGTTTTTCTTTTTTTACTACTGTTATCAGTAGTCACAGTTGACTTCAAACCACGCACACCCTTTTCATTTTTTCTTTTAACAAGGTTTCTACTAACATCAGTAGTAACTTTTGCTTTAGCATTTTTACTAGTGTTGTCAATAGTAAGTTTTGCTTTGGCAAAGTTTCTACTGCTATCAGTATGAATTTTGTTAGAAACTCCCATCCCATTTCTTTTGAACATTTGATTAAAATAACAGTTTTTAGCAATATGTCCAATTTTTCCACAGATGTAGCAACACCTGTTTTCTGATTTAATAAAGTTGGGATTTCTTTGGGTCATCAAGTTGTTCCAATTTATTTGGTTTCCATGTTTTGGTGTTTTAAGACAATGACAGGAACAAATTTTGTTTTGTTTAGACACACTTGATTTTTCAGAAGACAAAGACTTTTGTGCAACTTTGTTATGCACAGTTTTTGACATTTTTAAAGTCTTGGAGGTTGAGGCTTCATTTTTATCAATGTTTTTGACATTTGATTTCTTAATAGCCTGAGAAACTTGTTTTTGTGTGCCATTTGAAATGATTTTCACAGATGCAACAGATTTTTCCTTATCAGTTTCATGCTTTTCAAACAATTTAGGAAATAAATCTCTTACATCTGGTTCACTGGTTGACTCAACTGGTTTTGAAGTTTTAGTTTGACTAGACATTTCAGGCTCAGATTTGATTGGGTCAGCATTCATGGTTTTCACATTTATATCCTCCTTTTGAATGTTGTATTCGGGAGTTGGAGGGATATAATTTTGGTTAAAAGGTGGTGACACACTATTATAACCTAATCCTGATTTAGACTTTCCATGAATTTGAGCCTTCAAAATTTCATCAATTGTTTTTGAAGCTTTTTCATATTTGGTGATTGACAGTTTGATTTGGTCATTTTCAAGTTTTGTCTCAGCCATTTTTATTTCAATAGCATCAACCTTTTTCAAAGCTGTGTTTCTTTCCCATTTCAAATATTCCATGTCTTCTTCATATTTCTGTTCATTCTTTTGGTAAGCTTTAACTTGTTTCTCAAAGTTAATGATTATGTGTCTATATTCATTTCTACTTTGGTTAGCAACTTTTAGTTCATCACAAACAGTTTTGTTGTGTTCTTTGTACTCTTTAACTTGTTTAATGCATGCTTGTGTACAGAGTTTAGAAAGTACCTCAGTAGGAATGGAGTCATCAACACCAGCCATCAATGCTTTATTTGTTGTAGCTTCACCAGCTTGGAAGCTCCAATCAAAACATGCTTCATCTTGACTTGTTGTGGCAAGAGCTGTAGAAGTAGAATTTAATTGACTGCTTTGATTTCTTTGAAAGTTTCCTTGTCTCCCTTCATTGTTGATGTTTTGAAGACGCTTTTGGTTGTTGTCTTTGTTTGGACACTCCCTTTCAAAGTGACCAAGTTGTTGACATTCAAAACATCTGACCTTGCTCTTGTCAAACCATGTGTTGTCATTTCGCTTCACAGCAAAATTTCTTCTCCCAGTTCTTTGAATGAATCTTCTTGTTCGAACACTTAACATGGCCATCTACCATTTAATGTCCATTTCCTCCAGATCATCAGGATTTAACTTCTCCAAATAATCTATGATTAATCCTGAGTTCACATGACTAGCATAGAAAGCATCTCTAGCTATGTAATCAAGATTATCATATTGAGATCCTTTTGAAGAACCACTTCCACTTGCAACAAATTCTTGATCATCAGGAGATGTATTTAGTTCTTTTGCTTTAGTTGTAACAAAAGCAATATTATGTGGAGTGCTTGTGCTTGGTTGTGACTTCTTGGATTCAACCTCTCCTTCAAACACCCTTAGTTCATTGAATAGATCATCCAGCTCCATATCTTCTAAGGCATCACCTTGCCTATAATTTATGGTATACATGATCCATTCTTCAGGAAGAGATCTTTAAAACTTCCTGTTTAAGGTGTCTTTAGAGATATCTATTCCAACTATCTCCATTTCACTAGACAGCCTATTGAATCTATCAAAGGTTTGAGTTAGAGACTCCCCTCTACCAGCTTTGAATGTTTCAAATTGTTGGTTGAGAACCTCCTTGTAGTTTCTTCTTGTGCTTGCATTTCCCCCAAACCTTTTCTCCAAGGCTTCCCATAGTGGTTTCGAATCTGTAAACTTGATGAACTTGTGTTGGTAGTCATTTTGAATGGCCAACAACAAGCTACTTAGAGCTTGACTTTCTATATGCCTTTGCTTCTTCTCTTGATCAGTGGGTGGAGCAACTTCTGCATCACCAGTTGTTGGAGCTGCTATAGTCTTGTTACCATGTTTAACTACATCCCCCATGAGATACTTTGTTTGGGGCATGTATTGATAGATTTTGTTCTTCAACATTCTAAACTTAGATGGTGATAACATTGGAACTATGTTGGCTTGAACCCCATCATTTAGATCTGCCATGTGTTTTTGAATGAAGATTCAAACGAACTTTTGCTTAACCCTTGTTTATCTTAGATCTAAAGCACCTGAACGCTCTGATACCACTTGTCAAGATCGAATCAATTACCCACCAATGTATAGATAAATGATTTGAAGGTTTAAATCTAACAAATACAAATTGTGTTGCAGCGAATAAACACACATTTGTATGAACAAGGTTATGACTAACAAGTTATATGAAAAAATAAATTTGATTGAACATATAACAAGTTAACCAACACAGCCTCAATTGATTATAATATTTTCAGAGAAAATTACAACAATGTTCTCTCTTACAATCAACGTCCTTATCTTGAATAACATAGGAACTATTTTATAGTCCTTGAGGCTACCTAACAAAGATCTTAGTACAGATTACAATCAACTAAAAACCTATACAACATCTATTTCACATACTCTGTAAATAGTTTGATCTCAAATCAAACTATTCTATCTACTTTGACCAACTATTACCAACTCTCTGATTGAACACGTGAAAGTCTTCAGCAGTTGGTGATCATCATCAGTAGTTGAGGATCTTCATCAGTAGTCGTCTTCCAATGATTATTCACCTCTACCAATCAGTTGAAGATGATTAGTTTCTACTGATCAGTACTAAGGTTCTTAGCAACTGATCAGTTCTCCAAGTTGACTAGCTACTGATCAGTACTACTCCATCTAGATATTGATCAGTGCTTTGGGACTAAAGAGTTTGTGCTACTACTGATCAGTAGACAAAATTCTTTACTACTGATCAGTAGTAAAATAACTTGGTGTATTTTTGTCCCAACACTATTGATTGGAAACATTGTATCAACCTCTTGGCATAATATAACTATAAGTGTTCACACTAAACCGATTAACCAACCGTGAAGCCTCTTACCCCGCACTATCTACGAGGAGTATTTCGTTGCTTAGTAATATGTACTTAGACTGCCGCCTAAGTAAGGAACGGTTCTTTCCTAAGTATTGATATCCATATTTACTAACGGCTTAATAAGCTAATAGTGTGCGTTGCTAAAACTGGGCACAAATGCAATTTTCAAAATGATAGTAGGCACTTGCGAAGCATGTTATATTCTCATCAAGGGTTGGAAGCTATACAATCTATCATAAGTTCGAACGAGTGCCGAGCGTGGCAATATAAAAAGTTTACGCATATAAGTTCATAAAACGTTCATAAGTTCGCAAGATCATAAATTTGTTCATAAGTTCATAAAAGTTTAATTCTCATGTTTCCCCAAAAAGTAGTACAAAAAGGTAAAAAAGAGTGGGGATGTAACTCACAGACTGCGTAGAGTAAGCTTGTGCGGAAAAAAAGAATCGAACGAGTTGGAATCACGGAATTCCTAAAAATAAACCAAGTATCGGATAAGTATTATAATTTATGTTAAATTCTCTTCTAACATTATATAAGTTCGACTCTATTGCTTAACTTTGACACCTAATACTTAATATGTCCGAATATTGTTATATTGTTCAATTTACGTTTAGTCCAAATATGTCCAAAGCACTCGATGTCTAAGGTCAAAAATATCTCGTTATTTTATTTTTGGTTCGTTTCTGAAGTGTGTAAAATCTGGTCTAATAAAATTTCGGCAGCGCCTCCACGCTATAAAATTTTAGTCCAAAATATTCACACTTTCCCGCTCAATATGACACATAAAAAGACATTATATAACGATATGATAGATTTAGTTACTTAAACTCAACCAAATCATTCATGTTTCAAAACTTATAATCTGTTATAACATATTATTAATTGTGAAAATGTTTTATGTTCGTTGATTTTTACCGTTTATACGTAAAATGCAGATTTTGTTCACAACGCGATTTAGCCAGCGGCTAAAATTATTCAGCCTTCGGCTGGACCTCAGCCGCTGGCTGAATCATTTCAGCCGCCGGCTGGAGGGTCGTGGTCAGTTCCATAGTTTTGTCATTTTCGCGATTTTAAGTATTTTAAGCTAGATTTCGACATGCAACTGAATATACATGACGAGTATTTATTTATATGTTCAAACCTCCGTTTCTTTTAGATTTTTAGCCACAAATTTATAGATTTATGTAAAAATCCGTTTTTGTATATAAACCGTTATAAAACTTCATAAAAAACATGTTTTTGACTGTTAGATCATACATGCAATGAGTTATTTATAGATAAAAATAGTGAGGAAGATTAATCTACCGGAAGAAAGTGGATGGATGAAGATTTGGAGCTTCTTGGTGGTGATTTCGGCTTCAAACACGGAGGAAATGATGTCTTGATGAAGGCTCCTTGTTACTCTTGATGATAGTGTCGATTTTAGTGGTGATTTTAGTGATGTTCTTGCTGTTTTCTTGATGAAAATACACTGTAATTAGGGGGAGTGTTTTGAAAGAGAGAGAGTTGCTAGAGAGAGAGAGAGAGAGCAAGTGGTGTGTATGTTTTGTTTGTGATGTTGCAAATGAAAGGAATGAAGGCAAGTAGGGAGATAATGGCCTTGGGACTGCAATCCATCCCATTTTGGGAGGTCCAAACGATTAGGGACATGTGTGATGTTGGTGTTACATGCAGAAATGACTCACCAAAAAGTTGGTGGCTGTACCAACGACTTTCAACCGCCGGTTGGGCCTTAGCCGCTGGTTGAATGGTTGTTCCAGCTAAAATTCGTTTTAAGTTTTTGATATCATTAAGCATTAGTTCAGAGTTTTACGTACGTTCTTGTTATGAACTTAGACAAGTTCATTATATGGTTTCTTGGTATTAGGATTTATTTATTGATTCCGACTTCGATTCCGACACAAACATGTTAACAATAAAGTACGGTTAAGAGCAACACATATATCTATGAGACATAGAAAACAAAAATCACCTGGATTTTAGAAGGTTGTCACACCATTCCCAGTTGTCGAAGTCACGACCCCGCTCGTACCCGACAATAATGCCGGTTAAAGTACCCGGCTGCTGCATGCCAAAGTTCCCCGGCTACCGCATGCCAAATGCTCGTTGCCGCATACCAAAGTGACCGGTTGCCGCATGCCAAATGTTGGTTGCCAAAGGCTAAAGTGTCAGGCTGCTAAAGGCCAAATGTACGGCTGCCAATGGAAAAATGTGCAGCTCCTGAGGGCCTCGAGCCTGGCTACTAACTCGGCTGTTAAGGGTCGCGATGCCGGATTACCGCAGCTCCAACGATGCCGATTAAAGTACTCGGTTTCCAAGGCTACGTTTCCCGACTGCCAAGGCCCAGATGCATGACTACTAGGGCTACGTTTCTTGGTTTCCAAGGGCCTTATGTATGGTTGGCAATGTGATCCTAACCATCTTAATTTTTATTAACTATTACACATTTAAGTCACTCATTATATTTACAATAATGATTGAGACGTGGGTACGTTATGTCTGCTATAATGGTACGAACATTGGCTCATTATGTCCATAACCAATGACCTAGTAAAGAATCATTGCATGATAGCTAGACATTAGAACTCCTAAGAGTGTCGTGCTATATATACCCACATGATATTGTTTTCTTCAATCCTGGTTCTCATATTAACACACATAAATCTTGTTCTACTCGTCATACCAAAAACACATCATCATCTTTAACCTTGATCACTTTAGGTTCATTAAGATTTTTTTAGGTTTACACTGTATATTCAGAAGATGCAATTAGGGGTGAGCAAAAACCGAACGAAAAACCGAATAACCGAAAAACCGACAAAAACCGAACCAATACTAAAACCCGACGGCTTGGGTTTAAATTTTTGAAAAACCGAATTTTCGGTTCGGTTCGGGTCTTAACTAGGAACCGGACCGTTTGAAACCGACCCGGTCCATTTAACTTATTAAACAAAAAAATAAACTTATATTTTACAAATATATTTAAAATTTCACTTCCCTTGGCCCACCCATTATGAAATTAATAGGTAACGAAGAGTTTTTTTTTTATCCAGGTAATTGCATTGAGAAAAGTAAAAACCCTAAATTTAATTGTCTCTTTAACTCTTCTTTGTCTGTATCTACTCGACTAATTGCATTGAAGGCACACAAGCACATCACGTTTCTATCACTCTAATCAGCAATCAAGTAAGATACTAAAAACTCAATCAATAATCACTTATAATCGCTTATATATGTATATGTGATTGAATCGGAATCACTTTTATATATAAATATGCAATTAATTTAATAGATTACTAACTTAATAGATTATTGTTCTAGTCAAACTAATCCAAGTACTCTATTAAAGTAATTTTATCATGTTAACCGAAACTCCTTCTAATGAAACCAAGTTGAACATTATTGCTGGTATATTGCCAAAGGCTTTTGTTGTTGACAGTTGGCAATGTTAGTAATGTATGTCTTTCTTAGAGTTAATGGTTGTAAGAAACGTGTAAAAGCACTTGCTAGCTTGTCTAATTTTATCATGTTAACCATGTTAACCAGTAGTTGATGACATCAACAAGTGGAAATTTTATTATGTTAACCGAATTCGTGTTTTAGTCGGCTAAACACTCATATTTTATTGTAGATGGCAACAACAAGTGGAAATATACTGGTAGTTGATGTTGATAATGATAGAGATAGTGTATACGAACCGGTGATTGATGTTGACGAGGAAAATTTTGAAGACGAAAACAATGATGGAAATAGGAGATCGTTTGTTTGGAAACATTTTCCCTACAAAAAGGGTGCTCTAAAAGTAAAATGTCCTTATTGTCCGAAGGTTTTGTCTGTTGATACAAGCAATGGTACGACATCATTGGAAAAACATTTGAAGCTTAGATGCAAAAACTCACCTCTTTACAAAAAAACTAATATGAATAATCATTCTACATTGAACTTTAAGCCTAAATCATTGGATGAATCGAGGGCTAATATGGTTTCTCGTGGTTTTAGCCAAGAAAGTGGTAGGAAGGTCGCTGCTGAAATGTGCATCATAGACAATAGGCCCTTTTGTATTGTTGAAAATCAAGGATTTAGGAAAGTATTATTGGAGTTTAGTAATAATATGTTCAATTCCGTCTAGGTGGACAGTTGCTAGAGATTGTATGACTATCTATGAAGAAGAGACAAAGAAGCTTAAAATTCTTTTGAAAAATCAAATAGTTTCTCTTACGACCGATACTTGGACATCCGTGCAAAACATTAATTATATGTGTCTTACGACACATTGGATTGATGAAATTTGGACTTTAAACAAGAAAATCTTGAATTTTTGCCAAATATCGGATCATAAGGGTGTGACAATTGGTAAGATGGTTTATAAGTGCTTAAATTATTGGGACATTGATCGGGTTTTTACGGTTACGGTTGATAATGCCGCTTCTAATGATGGTGCAATTAGATATCTAATGTCTATGCTTAAGGGACCTAATTCTATCTTAGATTGTAAGTATATGCATTTGAGGTGTTGTGCTCATATCATCAATTTGGTTGTGAGAGATGGTTTAGAAGAACAAATCGCATCAATTAGCAAGATTCGAAATGCGGTGAAGTTTTTGAGATCCTATCCTTCTTGATAGATGAGCTTCTTAGATTGTGTTGGAAAAACAAATATTTCTTGTAAACACAAACCATGCCTAGATGTAGAAACCCGGTGGAATTCAACATTTTTTATGTTGCAAACAGCGGAGAAGTATAAGCCCGCGTTTGATAGGTATTTTATTTATGTTCATTAAATATTATTTACCGTTATATATGTTAATATAAGTTGTAATTTATTTGTGTAGGCTTCAAGAGGTGGATATAAACTACCGTACTTACTTTCAAGCTCATGTGGATGAGGAAGAAAATACTAGAAAGAGAAAAAGTAACGATAGAGTTTTAGGGGCTCCGAAAGATGAGGATTGGGAAAATGCAAGGTATATACTACCGTACTTACTTTTAAGCTCATGTATGATATTTAAGTATAATATTCTATTACAAATATGTAATTTTTCAATTTTCAATTATTATTTTTGAGTACAATAGCACAAACATTTGTATCAGTAGGCAAATATATGACACAAATTTTCAATTTTTTAATTAGTCGAGCATAGTAGCACAATTGTGAGTACAGTAGCACAAATTTTGTATCAGTAGACAAATTTTTAATTTTGAATAGGACATTAGGTAATTATATCACACTAGCATTGATTTATATATTATTATATAATATATATGATAGTAATATCCTTTTAATTTTTATTTGTTATCTGTAGAAATTTTATTGAATACTTGAAGATATTTTTTTATGTTAGAAATAGAGTATCCGGTTCGAAGTATGTGACTTCAAATTTGTTTTTTATCGAGCTTACTAAAATGAGTGCAAACATATTAAATATGTGTTTAGATGATGATGATAAAAAGATAAGGATGGCTATGTCAATGAAATTGAATTATGACAAAAATATTGGGATAACATTGATAATGCTAACTTGTTGTTGCACATTTAGATCCCCGTAGGAAAAAGTTTTATCTTGAATTTTGCTTGAACATGATCTACGCTGAGAATTCGGTGAAAGGTAACGAGATTTGGACACTAGTGAAAAATGCTTTAGATGAGTTGTTCGAACATTACAAGATGAAAATGGAAAAAACACATTCAAAATCATTCTTTTCTCCATCTATTACCTCTAGCGAGTCTAGTGGTTGTAGAAAAGTTGACATGGATAGTAATTTTAAGATGTTTAAGGAAAAAAAGGACTTGGGGTTACTAAGACCGATGTGCAAGTTGATATACCCGATGAACCCGAAGAAATTGACGGTGATTTATATATTCTAAGTTGGTGGAAAAGTCATTCTAATAGGTTTCCCGTACTTTCTCAAGTGGCTAGACATGTCTTGGGAATGCCCGTTTCCACTGTTGCATCGGAGTCGGCCTTTAGTACCGGTGGAAGGGTGATTGATAGATTTAGAAGCTCCCTAACCCCAATGACCGCTGAAGCTTTAATTTGCGCTCAAGATTGGTTATGATCTACACCGGTAGATATAGAGTTTGAAGATATGTCTAATAAAGACATAGAAGAAACTACCGAAAGATTGGTGAGGATAGAAGTTGGTAAGAATTTTCCAATATTGTTTATACTTTTTTATTTATTAATTTGAAGTTATAAATATGACATTCTATTTTAATTATATTCTTGTAGAAGCTTTTTCATCCGGAGACAACTCTTTCATGATTGAAGATTAATGGACGACTAAAGTAAGTTACATGTCTTGTTTCACTCATTATCATATTTTCAATTCATTAAGTATTAACCTTATTTATGCATAAAAAAGATGCATTTAGATCGAATGAAGATTGATAGGCTTTTGTAAGAGACAACTCGGAAGAAATGAAGAATCAAGAGACATTTGTTGATTTTCTTAATCTTTTGGATGTCATTGTGTTAAACTATTAAATTCTTGATTTGAATATTTGTTAAAAACTCAAGTTGGCTACTTTTATAATTGATTGTCGTTACCTTTAAGTTGTTGCAAGACATTTATATGTGATTTGATTGAAGGAAACTTGAACCTTTTTTATATTTGTTATCTTTTTCTATATTCATTTTTATTTACTGTATTTAATTTTTTTACATTGCTCTTGGACCAAAATTAGAACATGCCCAACATGTTTTTTCCCTTTTGTTATCCAAAAAAAATCCGAAAAAACCCAAAGCAAACCGAAAAAAAACCGAGCCCGAAAAAAACCCAAACCGAACGGGTTCTATAGGTTCAAGAACCGATTTTTAGGTTTGGATTCAGGTTTAGGTAAAACCCGACCCATACACACCCTAGATGCAATATTGAATCCACCTAAAAATCATTTGTTTTTTATGTTTTACGAGTTAACCATAGAAACCCTACGACCCATAATTCGATTAGGCTATAATATAGGCAACCCTATGGCCTATAATTCGAATAGGCTATAATATATAGGCTAAGGTAACTATACATTATTCTTAAAACTTGTCGCTCTCTTAAAAATCGTGCCTGGGCCGAGTTTTTTTTTTTGTTTTTTGGGCCTTGTCTCGGGTTTTCTGTTGGGCTCGACTTCTGCTTCGCTTTGCTATGCTTCGTTGCTTTCCACGTGTCCTTCTTCTTTGTTTCTATTTTGCCTAGCTGTCGAAATTATTCTGCTTACGTTTGCTCTGTGAAGGTTTCTTGCTCTAATTTCTTTGATTTATTTTCTTTTGCATGCGCGTTAATTGTTTATGTGTGTTTATGTGTGCAGAGGATCCTCATTTTTCTGTTGATTTCTCTTCGTTTGTCTGCAGGTATGATTGGTGTGGCTTAAATTGTATTTTTTGTATTCCCTATTTTCGATCTTCCTATGAATTGTATTATTAGTTAAAATAGCGATTTACGTGTGCTCTGAAGCAGATTAGTTTGTGTGTTTACCAATAGGATAGTGACACCAATTTGCTGCTTTTCTTTGTGTTTGTGGCTTTTGATTTTAGTTATGTACTATGTTTTGATACTTTGAATTAGAAGACTTTTATATGATTTTTTAAGGAATATAGTTGTGACTTTAGGCACTGATTGCTTCCATCAACTGTATTATTTGTTTTATAGGGATAGTGACACTGAGTTATTGCTTTTGTTGTTTACGTACCATTTATGTTTGTGGTTTTGCTTGTGGATTTTGCTTTTAGTTACGCGAATGCAATGAGTTTAGACCTTTTTATTGTTGGGAGAGTTGCATCGTTGTTGAGATAGCGGTTGATGTGTGCTCTGAAACGGATTACTTTGTGTTTATCAATAGGATAGTGACACTCATTTGGTGTTTTTATTTGTGTTTGTGGCATTTGATTTTAGTTACACGAAATTCGAATCTATATTAGGTTATGTACTATGTTTTGATGTTTTAAAGTTGAAGACTTTTATACGATTTGTTTCTGGTATGTTGAGGAATAAAGTTATACATTGCTAGTATGAATTGTATTATTTGTTTGAGGTAGATCGATTTATGTCCTTAACAATGGAATAGCGACACTGACTTGCTGCATTTTTACGGAATGGTAATGGCCCTGTTTTTGTGGTTTGTCTGTGTAAATAGTGTTGTTCCTTTTTTATTTGTATACGTTTTGTTACGTTTAGGTATTCTCTCTGCATTGTCGTGGATAAGGAATAACAAAATTGTAGAATCCGGTTTTTATCTTCTTTCTCTTTTGTGTTTCTGTGTTTTCGGTGTTCGTCTACAATGTGAGGTAGTGCTCTTAGTCAAGGGGTTGGTTGGCCTATAGCTTCTGTTCCAGTCCGTCGTCGTTCTACATGTCGTCGTATTGTGTTGCCTATTGCATTGGCTGCTGATAATTCTTTGCCTCCGTACTTTGATTGTGGTGATGCGAGTAGCTGTTGCTGTTATTGTGGTGCCCTTTTCTGGAATGAAGATAGAGTTTTATATTCTTCCCGTGTTGGTAATCCGATGTATAGTCAATGCTGTAAAGGTGGTTCTGTTGTTTTGCCGACACCTGTTATGCCACCGGCTGCTTTACTTGGTCTATATGAGGATCCTCATTTTATGCGTAATATTAGGGCATATAACTCTATGTTTTTTATGCCATCATTTGGTGCTAAGATCGACGCGTCTGTTAACGTAGGTCATGGTCCGTATACTTTCAAGGTCTCCGGTCAGGTCTCACATTACATTGGTTCTTTTGTGTCCTCAACCTCCAAATGCTCCGCGTTTTTTGCAGCCGTATGTATACGACACCTTAAATGAAGTTGAAAACAGACTGCGTTTTTTTGGTACCGCTGAGAATGATGATAAGCTGAAATCTGACGTCGTCGCAGCTTTGGCTCGCATTTTTCCCTCGTGTAATGAGTATATCCGTACATTTAGGAGGTCTGTTGAGATTGCAAATTTCAATAATGTCGACGATTATGCAGTTAGGCTCTATAGCAATGTTCCCGATAATCGATATGGTTTACCGCAGCAGGGGACCCTGGGGGCTATAGTGGTTGCTGATGATGCAAATGCAAGTGCGTATGACATAATTGTTTGTTCGAAGGATGATAGGCCTTATCGCATCAGCAAGCTCCATCAATCTTACATGCCTCTTCAATATCCGTTATTGTTTCCCTACGGTAAGGTTGGTTGGTCTCCGTCTCTTAAATTGCGGTCTGCGCCGGTTAAGGGGGCCAAATCTTTGACAGTTAATATGTATTATAGTTATCTGCTGCATAATCGTCGTGACGTCTTTTCTCTTCTGCTGCGCGGTGGCAGACTGTTTCAGCAGTTTCTGTTAGATGCATATCTGTGTTTGGAAGATAGTAGATTAGAGTTTATTCGCACTCACCAAAACAGTTTGAGGTCTGAGTATGTTGCCGACGTCTACGATGCTCTATCCAGAGGAGATTCTGTGGGTAGACAGATCGGGAAATGGATCTTCTTGCCTTCTTCTTTCGTAGGGGGACCGCGGTACATGTATAAGCATTATCAAGACGCACTTGCCCTATGTCGTGTTTATGGTAATCCTCAGTATTTCATTACCTTCACATGTAATGCTAGGTGGCAGGAGGTTACCAAGTTTATGGACTCGAATAATATGGGACATTCTCAGAACAGACCCGACATCATTTCTCGGATCTTTAGCATGAAGGTCACTCACTTTATTAACTTCCTCAAAGAAGAGAAACCGTTTGGTATTGTAAATGCGTGTAAGTTCACGAATTTTCGTTCACTTTTGTTCCTGATTGGTGCCGTATTTATATTATGTCTCTAGACTTGTATACATTAGAGTTTCAAAAGAGAGGCCTTCCGCATTGTCATACGCTCCTATGGGCCGATGAGGCTTCGAAGATTAGGGATGCTTCGGATGTTGACAAGTACGTTACAGCGGAGCTGCCCGACCCTGTTACCGAGCCAGCGTTATATTCCACGATAACGACTTGTATGATTCACGGCCATTGCGGTTTCTCCAGCCCCACTGCTCCCTGTATGCGAGATGGAATTTTCAAAAAGAAATTTTCGAAGCCGTTTGCTTCGATAACTTCTTTTGATAAAGACGGTTACGTACATTACAAAAGGAACGACGTTGCTGCGCATACAATGCAAAATGGAATCTGGGCACATAATGGATTTGTAGTTCCTTACAATAAGCTCCTATGTAGCCATTTCAACGCACATATCAATGTAGAATATTGCGGTTGGAATATGATGATTAAGTATTTATTTAAGTATATTTCAAAGGGTGCGGACCGTGTGGCTTTCTCTTTGCGAAAAGCTGAGAATTCTGTAGCATCGGTTCCCAATTCGTGTAAACCTTCTACCAGTCGCAGTTCTTCTACCACTGCAGCAGAAACCATTGATGAGATTGAAGACTTTATTGATGGCAGATTTATATGTCCGCACGAGGCAGCTTGGCGACTACTCAACTTCTCAATCCATGAGAGACAGCCTACTGTCCAGGTGTTACAGGTACATCTAGAACGTATGCAGACGGTCACATTTAACGACGGTTGTGATTTAGAACATTTAATACGTAATGCTAACTTTGGTAACTCTACACTCTCGAGATGGTTGGTCACGAATAGATGGGATCCGGACGGTCGTCATTTAACTTATATCGAATATCCATTACTGTTTACATGGAATGCGGGTAAAAAAGATTGGGTTTTTAGGACGAAAAATACCATTACTCCGATAGGTCGAATGGTTTACATACATCCTGCTGTCGGCGAATTGTTTTATCTAAGAATGCTTCTCTGTCATCGAAAAGGTTGTTGTTCCTACGACGATATTCGGAGTGTCAATGGGGTTGTTTATTCGTCGTACCGTCTCGCGTGTGAGGCACTCGGTTTGATTGGCGTTGACAAGGAATGGCTTACTGCCTTCAACCTCTGTACTAAATAACAATTACGCCAACTCTAACAAAATATTATTACGCTTTACAGACAAACTGCAGGCGATCAACCCAACAAAACGTGAACGATTCCCAGAGTAACCAACCCACGCTACACAAAGGAAGCAGCACCCCTACTTTTGTAATAGACTAGCACTTTCATAACGAAAAGAAACAGTCTGTAACAGCCGATGTAAAGACTTTGTAATAACCCATCTAGATACATATAACTAGCATCTTTAGTGCACGTTTTGTAAAGAACATCGAACTCGACAGCTATCTAGATACATATAACTAGCATCTTTAGTGCACGTTTTGTGAAGAACATCAAACTCAACAGCTATTATAAACAACGTCTTTCAACAACACAACCCGAACTCGTGCAACACACTATAGTCAACTAGTTAATATTAATATGGTAAACAATAAGTCTTTTAAAAATATATAGAGTACATTTCTTTTTCCTTGTGTCTTTTAAATTTATCGATTTTCACCCTTGACTTTTTTCTTTCGGTAATCTTGATCCCCAAATTTACTATTTTTTATATTATTTAGTTAAAATTAACAGATATGTTATTAATTTATTAATTTATGGTAAATTGACCAATATTTTATCTTCTTTGAATACATATGTATCATAATATCTGTATACCTTAAAATTCAATCAAAAACTATTTAAAATTCAAATATCTGCATATTAGGAGTCGTATTATGGTAGTAGTACTTTTGAAGTTTTGGATATTTAAGATATTAAAAATAAAACTTTTTGTTATTTTTATTTTTGATATTTTTACATATTTTATAGAGGAATGTAAACATGAGGAGTTGGTTAGTTTACGGTTAGGAATTTTTTTTTTCTAATTTTTCATTTTAATTTAAAAAAAAAATGAAAAAAGTTGTTTATTTGTAGAAAATCCTTGAAAATTTTGAAATCATGTTTAATTGTTAAGTAGAATTTTAAGAGGTTTTTCTTCACTGAAATGAAAAATAGTTTGAAAACGATTAAATTAGGTTTTCTAAAGTTTTATTAGAAAACTGATTTTTCTATTTTCAGAAGAAAAATTTAAAAAATTACATTTGAACATATTTTATGTTTTCTATATTTTTCTAAGAAAATTTTTCTAAAAAAGCCTCCTAAAACTTCTTTTGAAAAATTACGCAATTCTATAGTTATATATAAACATTAAATATTGTGATTATAAAATTGTATAACAACATTTAAAGAAATAAGAGGAAAGAAAATTAAATTTTCAATATATAAATATCCAAATATATTTAGAATTTTGGATATCCAAAATCTGAATATCCACAATGTGAATTGCCAAAATCTGTCGTTCTGAATTTCGGGCATCCTCATTTAAAGTTTTAAACACCGTTTGTCCCCTAAACCTCTTTAAATCGGTGACTGATATTACCAACTTGGCTGCTATTTGGGGAAGAAGATCGAAGACTAAATATGTTATTATGACGTCAATCTTTTATGGTGCGTTGTGGTGTATATGGAAGGCGAGAAATGAAAGGATTTTCAATGGGCGTATGTCGCCCCCTCATAAGGTGTTCCATAACATTGTCTCTCTTGTTTTTTGTTGGATTAAACATAGGGGTGGTGTTACTAACCTTGTATGGTCTAGTTGGTTGGCCTCTCCTTTCGATTGTATGTAATGTTCTGGTTGTGTTTTTCCCGGTTCCTAGCTCCTTGCTAGTCGGGTTTTGTTCTAATATATTTGCCGGTTCCAAAAAAAAAAAAAGCATACCAAGCACGGGTCCTTGGTGATAGGGGTTCTAAATTCTATTAAATAGCTACTTCATATTTTAATTAGTAAGTAAAAGTTTATTTCTCGTTTATATATAGATAATTATTTTGAAAACTTTACCTTTAACTTAAATTTTGTACTTTTAACACATAATAACAAAATAATATGTCACATCTTACTCAGACGAAAACCCAAGGTATGTTCAGTTTCAATAGTATCAGATGTCATAAGGTTACAACATTTATAATAACAATACATTATCGAATTAAATAAAAATTTTGAGATACAAGGTTTTGCATAATACAAAATAAATAAATTATAATGACCACAAAACGGATCCTAAAGGAACTAAGTCATAGCAAAACAAGTTTCACGTAGACGATCAAAATAATCACAAAAGCATAGCATCAATTAACAGCAACCTCAAACCCCTAAAAGCGTTAAAAATACGACGGAAACATAAAGTTGGTAGGTTATTCGCATTTTTATAGAAAACATTAACTTTCAAAAGGTTTTGACCCGATTTGAAATATAAGTCCAAACATAGTAATAATATCTTGTTTATAAACAAAGCGAGATACATGGATAGCCTTAGATAATAAATACACATGAGCCTTACGTTTAATAGCAACATTTACCCCCTCCTTAGTGTGTCAAACTAAGGCTTAGTCATCAAATAATAAGCGGTCATAACATCGGACTCATAGGGACAGAGTACCGTCGTCGTCCCATAACAACGATGAGGGTTTGTAAAACCCATATATATATATATATATATATATATATATATATATATATATATATATATATATATATATATATATATATATATATATATATATATATATATCGGTGGCTAGCCTAGTGCAAAGTGGAACGGACCGGGACCGTTAAATCCCAAAATCCCAGACCGAAAACCGGATGGGTTGGTACAGGGACGGGTCGGGTATGACCGGTTCGGGTCGGAGATAAACTGTCGGGCGGATCAGATCAGAAATGTGGTACTGTACATATTTGTTTTTCTTTTTTTTCTTTTTCTTCTTATGTTGATTAATAATGTATTTGATAATACATTATTAATAAAATCCCATTATAACTATTGCATTCCTTTGCATCACAATATGGAAAAGTTGTGTAGGCAAAGTGGCAAAATTTCACGACTGGACTGCATATATGTATATTGAGACACTGGAATACATGTTTTCGTTAAATGGTACTATGGTAGTATAGCAAATTACAAGATAACACTTCCTTTTTCATAAACTTGAACTCAATTTAATGGGTTTTATGAAAATGTAGTGACGTAATGTCATGAAAAATCCTAAGTTTTTCGTGGAGTTCTTCTTATAAGATTTTCAATCATAAATTACCTTTGAACATGAGAAAAACAAGAGACATAACGAGATCGACGACTTTGTCATGTTGATTTATTCACTGTTTGTGATATGTTATCTTCTTAGATTGATTGATTTATATAAGAAAGACGAGATAATAACTTTGCATTATGTCTTCACATTAACAAACCGACTAACGTTATAATTAAAATCAAGTGTATAAACTTACTTGTTGAATTTCGATCATAAAATGGAGAACTGATTTTGATTGGATGATGATGATTGTGGTTGGCAACGATTTTGAATATGATGATGATGGTTGCACTTTGCTGGGTGTTTTCTAAAACGTGATTAGAAATTAGGGTTTTTATTTGGAATTGGGTTAAATGGGATTTTATTAATAATGTATTATTAAATAAATTTTGCCTCAAAATTATAGTCAAATCTCCATGTGGTGGTGTGGTAAATCATCATTCAATTAAGTATGGTAACCTGGGTTCGAATCTAGGCAGCCAAAGTTTGACATTTTTTGATATATAACCCAAAAAATTAAAAAATAATAAAAAATTATCCGGGTTAGTAGGGTATACCCAGTGTTAGTCGGTTTCGGCCCGACCCGATAACCGAAATATCTCTAAAATCAAACCCGAGGACCGGACCGAAATTTATTATGCGGGTCAGTTCGGTCCGGGCCGGGCCGGGTTTCTAAATTATAAACGGTCTGAACCGTTTATGCTCAGGCCTATCGGTGGCTCAATAAGAGTTAACAGACGTGTATACGAGGGTCGTATACTACCACTAAGGTCATATAAGTAAGGTAACACAAAATATAAAGGCATCACAATCCACAATGTATAAAACAAGATATAAAGTTTAATTACGCTTTTCATGCCCAAGATATATAACAGTAAAAAGGGCAACGAATAATTCATAATTCAACAATAAATACGTCGGGTAGACAAATCAGGAGAATATCGCTCCACCGCCTAAGTTCCCTAGCATAAAGACATTGAAAGTCTAAGTATCTCTATTAGAGTAGTAGGGTTTTTAATTAACGTTATATTATAGATTATATTAAAAGTGTTCCAACGAATAATATTTTGAGTCAAAACGACAAATAGAAGATGACAAGTCCTGAAAGCTCTCTAATCACTGAATCGAATATTCAGATCATGATGCGGAATCACATGATCTGATTGAATATAAACGAGTAAATGCAATTGAGGAATTGAAAGATCTAAAACTGAATTGTGTAGGTTTCATTGATAGTGAATTGGATAGACATGGAGTTACAATCACTCTGTTTAAAGCTCGACGACACTCATAGTGAGTCCGGGGTGAAAGACATCTAATTCTATCAACCTATCACACTATTTATATAAATCTAAACATACAAATTACACTAAACAACACGTCTTCATGTTAATTTTAATTCTCGAGAAGTTCACTTTAATTCGAAATTAGATTCTTCATCACCAGAACTATTATCTTCAATGTTGACTTGCGTTGACTTAATTTATCTTCAGCTTAAATTTAATTCGGGTGTACTTCAGTTAGGTCGGGTGAAGTAACATGTTCACCCGAATTGATTTCTTCACTGAAAGATTATTCATGTTTAATTCGGATGTTACCCGAATTTAAACATTTTTATTCCAAATCCACTTTTAAGACTTCATAGCTTCATCCATTCAATTTTGTACCCAACAATCTCCCCCTTGGATGATGCTATGAATCTTCAAACTATCATCTATTATTCTCCATGGTTAGCTTCAAACAATTCTTCTAATTATTCTTCATGAACAGATTCTCCATGATTAGCTTCAAACTATTCTTCCGATTCTTCAAAATCTGATTCTCCATGGTAAGAAATACAAACACAAACACTCACCCTTACTTGCAGATTCTTCAATCATAATCAAGTCTTCAACTGAGTTGAACATGTAGATCATCATTATATCTCTGAATCATAAACTTAATTACCAAATCATATAGTTTTGAGGAAACATGTTATTGAAAACATTTTGTTCTTCATCACATAATCAACTTGTAATCTTCATTTCTTCATCATTATTAGAACAATTTGATCATTAGCAGTTTCAGTTTCCTTCAACATCATTAGAACACCTTGATTTCTCAATCCGATTTCAAATCTGCAATTTTAAATCACGTCTCTTCATCAACTGAAAACTCGTGTATTAGCTTCATACTTCAATCACCTCTAATTGATATTTGTAACAGAAATTCCACCAGACACATAGTAATCTTTACATACTCTTCAATAATGTTCTTCAATTTCAATCTAAACTTCTTCGATTCAAACAAACACTGATAGTTTGACCTAATTCACTCGAATCAAGTCAAATCGATTAGCCAGAATCAATTGAATTTAATCAATTGATTTGTCTGGCTCTGATACCAATTGACAAGTCCTGAAAGCTCTCTAATCAGTGAATCGTATATTTAGATCATGATGCGGAATCTCATGATCTGATTGAATCTAAACGAGTAGATGAAATTGAGGAATTGAAATATCAAAAAAATTTATTGTGTAGATTTCATTGATAGTGAATTGGATAGACTTGCAGTTACAATCACTCTGTTTAAAGCTTGATGACACACATAGTGAGTCCGGGTCGAAAGACATCTAATTCTATCAACCTATCACACTATTTATAGAAATCTAAACATACAAATTACACTAAACAACACTTCTTCATGTTAATTTTAATTCTCGAGAAGTTCACTTTAATTTGAAATTAGAGTCTTCATCACCAGAACTATTATCTTCAATGTTGACTTGCGTTGACTTAATTTATATTCAGCTTAAATTCAATTCGGGTGTACTTCAGTTAGGTCGGGTGAAGTAACATGTTCACCCGAATTGATTTCTTCACTGAAAGATTATTCATGTTTAATTCGGATGTTACCCGAATTTAAACATTTTTATTCCAAATCCACTTTTAAAACTTCATAGCTTCATCCATTCAATTTTGTACCCAACAATCTCCCCCTTGGATGATGCTATTAATCTTCAAACTATCATCTACTATTCTCCATGGTTAGCTTCAAACAATTCTTCTAATTATTCTTCATGAACAGATTCTCCATGATTAGCTTCAAACTATTCTTCCGATTCTTCAAAATTTGATTCTCCATGGTAAGAAATACAAACACAAACACTCCCCCTTACTTGCAGATTCTTCAATCATAATCAAGTCTTCAGCTGAGTTGAACATGTAGATCATCATTATATCTCTGGATCATAAAATTAATTACCAGATCATATAGTTTTGAGGAAACATGTTATTGAAAACATTTTGTTCTTCATCACATAATCAACTTGATATCTTCATTTCTTTATCATTATTAGAACAATTTGATCATTAGCAGCTTCAGTTTCCTTCAACATCATTAGAACACCTTGATTTCTCAATCCGATTTCAAATCTGCAATTTTAAATCACATCTCTTCATCAATTGAAAACTCGTGTATTATCTTCATACTTCAATCACATCTAATTGATATTTGTAACAGAAATAGCACTAGACACATAGTAATATTTACATATTCTTCAATAATGTTCTTCAATTTCAATCTAAACTTCTTCGATTCAAACAAACACTGATAGTTTGACCTAATTCACTCGAATCAAGTCAAATCGATGAGCCAGAATCAATTGAATTTAATCAATTGATTTGTCTGGCTCTGATACCAATTGACAAGTCCTGAAAGCTCTCTAATCAGTGAATCGAATTTTTAGATCATGATGCGGAATCTCATGATCTGATCGAATCTAAACGAGTAAATGAAATTGAGAATTGAAAGATCTAAAAATTAATTGTGTAGATTTTATTGATAGTGAATTGGATAGACATGCAGTTACAATCACTCTGTTTAAAGCTTGATGACACTCATAGTGAGTCCGGGTCGAAAGACATCTAATTCTATCAACCTATCACACTATTTATAGAAATCTAAACATACACATTAAACTAAACAACACGTCTTCATCTGAATTTTAATTCTGGAGAAGTTCACTTTAATTCGGAATTGGAGTCTTCATCACCAGAACTATTATCTTCAATGTTGACTTGCGTTGACTTAATTTATCTTCAGCTTAAATTCAATTCGGGTGTACTTCAGTTAGTTCGGGTGAAGTAACATGTTCACCCGAATTAAATTCTTCACTGAAAGATTATTCATGTTTAATTCGGATGGTACCTGAATTTAAACATTTTTATTCCAAATCCACTTTTAAGACTTCATAGCTTCATTCATTCAATTATGTACCCAACAGAAGAGAACGATATGTCAAGTCAATAATGACTACTAGAAAATATCGATAATTCGAGTCAATGACGAATAGAAGAGAATGATATTTCGAGCCGATAATGACTACTAGAAATATCGATTGAAGATTGAATACTGATACTCAAGTTTGTCGAAGTTCGCTAAAATCAACGTTATGGGATAGTTGATTTTAGTTAAAGTCGACGATTACAAAAAGAGTCCAAGTCAACTAAAAAGTCAACATTCCACATTTGAAGAATACAAATATTTTGAGTAAAAATAGTTTGAAAACAATTTTTTTATAAGAGTTTGACGAAAGATATAACATTTATTATAATCTAAGATTACAATCTCAATTTTGAGAAAAGTATATTAATCGAAAATATATACATTTAACGATTATCGTGATAATAATTATTATGTTTATGATTGCGATTACGTCTTGAGTTCAAAAACCTTTATTTGTCAATATATACTATTTGTATACGTTTACGTTTCTTCAAATATTTAGGATATAGGTGGCAAACTGGGAAAACACGTATTGAAGCTTCTCTGTGGCACAATCAGACGTACTACCGCGTAGTGTGCCAAAAACTCACTATTTAAACTTTCCTTTTATACATTTTAAGTATCAATGACATTTATATTAAGTCTTAATATTAATATGTCCAATATGTATATTATATAAATATGTATATAAGTTTATTCATATACTATATGTGTAAGTTTGTACATAATAATAAGTAATAATACTAATTAGATTTTAAATAACAATTATATGTATACTTAAGTCCAATTAGTCCAAAATAGTCCAAGAGTCCAAATAATCAAATTTCGGTGAAATTTCACTATTAATACATATTTTACTTATAATTACTCGTTTTACAAGTTTACTTCCATATTTATACCATTTTATGTTATTATTCACCAATAACTTATAATATGAGAAAAATATGTTTAATATGTTAATAACTTATGTTTTCTTCCTTTTTTTTTTATCCATATTCATCTATTTATTTACTTAGACGAATTAAGTGATAATTAAGAAAACGTAAAGAGATCTAGGGATTAATTAAAGAGTACCGAAGACCTCCACAATAATCAACCAAAAATTGTCGGAGAAGGTCTCGAAATCTCCCGAAAAATGAGCTCCAAAAATGGTGGTGGTGAGGATGCGGCTCTAAACACACAAAAACACACACTTATTAGTATATGAGCTTTAGAATAAAAATATAATGTTTGAGGTGTATTTTGCTTACCAAACTTCAAGATGGAGAAGCCTCCATGATGGTAAACAAAATCCGAAAATGAAAGTTGAAGATGGAGGATGATTCCTTGCAAAAATACACAAGATTTATGTTAGAATCCCTAACATAAACAAAGAAGAAGAAGGGATAAAAAGATGAAGATGGTGTTGAAATTACTTACTAAAGAAGAAGAATCAAGGAGAGGATGTAGAATATGTGATGTAAGAATTCTTCTACTCTTGTAAAACTCACTTATTTGTTAATTATTTGGTTCATGTTTTCTGGAATTTTGAGAGAGAAATAGAGAGAAATGGTGTAGAAAATGGGTAAAATGAAAAGAGGAAGGAAAAGAAAGATGTAAATGATAGTTTAGGTATGAAAGAGAGATGGAATGGTGTTCTGGATCTTGAACATGGTCAAAACACACCATATTGGGGAGATTCGGGGCAAATGTTACGTTAAAGTGGCATTGTAGATCTCAAAATGGAGGAAAAAGACGTTTTTAACTTTTTGTGTCCGAAACCCTGACTGCGGCCCAATCCATTCTTGACCACGTCCAACCGTCGGTTGGCATGGTCCAGCTGCCGGCTGGCTAGTCAACCGGTTAACGTTTCGTTAGCTTTCCCTTAAAAGGACTAAATTTGTAATAAACTTAACGTTAATGTTGGGTAGAGAAATTGACTGGATGAAGCTATGGAGTCTGAAAGTGTATTTGAATAAAGATGATTTTAGTTCATGGAGGTTCCGAACTGAAATCATGAATAATCCGAAGTGAAGTTTTCAGTTCGGGGAACATGTTAGTTCAGATACTCCGAACTGACTGAAGTTCCTCCGAAATGAAAACAAACTGAAGAATAACTTAAGTCAACTCAAGTCAACGTTGAAGATATCAACTCGGAGGCTGAAGACTTTGATTCCGAATTGAAGTGAACTCCCCGAGTTGAAATTAAGATGGTGACATGTTGTAATATTTAATTCGTAGTATTTTAGATTTTGTTAATAAATAGTGTGATAGGTTGTTAGAGTTTGTTGTCTTTGAACCCGGACGCAGTTTGAGTGCCGTTGAGCTTGTCAGTGTCTGATGTAACAAGCTCGATCCAAAACCAGTTCACACTATCAATGAAATCTTAGACAGTTACACATATTGTTCTATCAGCTTCAATTTCAATTTCAATTTCATGATTCTGCTTTTGATTCAACTAAGGTCATGGGATTCCGCATCATGACCTGTTTCATTTCGATTCACTGAGTGTATAGAGAGAAGGAGACTTTTCAGGACCGGTAAATTGGTATCAGAACCATACAAATCAATTTATTAAATTCAATTGAGTCTGGTTCATCAATTTGACTTGATTTGAAAATTAGGTCAAACTATCAGTGAATGTTAGAATCGAAGGAGTCCGAAGTGAAATTGAAGGAGTCCGAAGTGAAATTGAAGATATGTATTGAAAGATATGTGAAGATTTTAAGGTGTTCATGGTGGATCTAGTGTTATACATATCAGTTCAAAGACCGTTGGTGAAGGGAGTGAACACACGAGTTATCAATTTGAGAAAGAGGTGTGTTGTTGTGCTTCTGATCTGAAATCAAATTGACAAATCAAGAGATTTTGCTAGCAGTGAAGATGATTAACTTCGTCAATGATCAAATCATCATCGGTGGAACTTTGAAAGAATGAAGATTACAAAGATTATGTGATGAAGAACAAAATGTCTCCAATAACATTTTTCTTCTAAACTAATGATCTGGTAATCAAATTCAAGTTCCAGAAGAATGATGAGGATTTAAATGTTCAACTCATTTAATAGAAAATTGAAAGATATATTATATATCGGTTAATTGTTTGGAAATGCATCGAACTTTACACCCAAAACTATTGTATGCATCAAAATTCTAAACCATCTATTGTATTCATGTATCTTCCTAATTTGTCTAATGTCAGCACACTTTAACCTTTAACCGGCTCCATGATGACATGTATCAACTTTTGTAATTTATAAAGCCATCATTTAATTCGGGTTATAAAGCCATCATTTAATTCGGGTTATAAAGCTATCATTTAATTCGGGTTATAAAGCCATCTCCCCCAAATTAAAGCCATCTCCCCCAAATTTAATTCGGTTTATTGAAGACGATGACTAAAAACAACATCAATGGTCGATTTGATATTTTGTGATTGTGGAATTCGCATCTATCCTCGCACGTCTTGGCAAAAGAAAAACCCTGGAATGAGATTCGTTAGCTGTCCGATAATGGTATGTTATAATTTTGACATAATTTTTTTTCAAACAAAGCTTATAATTTTCACTGTTGCTTACCTTTCACGAGCATAAGGATGGAAAATCACGAGAAAAACTTTAAATCGCCAAATCTTTGTGGGAGGAGTGAAAATTGGAGCAGGAAAGTGGGTGGATTGTTGTCCAGGAACACGCATATAAACAAACAATATTCATTTTATGTTTTAACTTTGAAAGGGGACATGACAGTCCACATTAGATGGTCAACCATTCAAAAACCCAAAGTAACCAGCAACGTTTTAAAGAGGTTAAATCGTGCTCACATTAGACAAATTAGGAAGATAAATGGATACGATGGATGCATTCAATAGTTTTGGGTGTAAAGTTCGATACATTTCCAAACAATTAACCTTATTATATATCGGAAATTATAATAAGTTTCAATTTTAAATATATTTTGTTATTCTTACGGATATATATGTTTGTATTTTATTAGAAATAAAATATCAATTTTTATTTTTATTTTTTTTGAATGATTAATTTTTATACAAAATGTTTACTATATAAAAAGATAAAAAAAATTTTAAATATCAATTTCAAAACTATTTTTATTTAAATTATTTAAATATGAATAAAAGTTAAAGAATTAAAAGTGTATTTAAAATGTAAGAGCTAAAATGAAAATAGTCATTAATGATGTCATATGACACCATCATTTAGCAAGGTTCTAAATAACGCGCCATGGCGTCGAGGCGCAGCGAGAATTTACGAAAACATGCAAAGCGTCTTTGTTAGGCGTGGCGGCAAAAAAACGTGGTCATGGCGTCCCATGGCGCGCCTTAACGCGAGTTTTTTGTAACGCTTTATGAAAGTTAAAAAAAAAAAAAAAAAAAGTTTAAAAATATTAAAAAATGGCTATAAAAATCATTTGATTGTAAATTTGTGACTATATCTTACAATATATATATACTTAAATGTTAAAACAGACTTTTTGATAATTTATTGATATTTATATAACTTAATAATAGTAAAAATATGTATAAGTATATATAAAATTATAAAATATATTAAATTTTTTTGCCGCCTTGTCACGCTTTGAAAAACACCATGTCTCGCATTTTCTTGCAAAGCTTGAGGCTTACTCATGCCGCCACGACACGCCACACCTTACGTTATCTGTAACTTTGTCATTTAGATATAAGAGTTTAAATTTGAAATTCGTCTGACAGTTTACACTTTATCATATGGTTTTTTATGCAAATCATTTAATATATATTATAGATGTATGGCATGGCGACTTACCGATGTTAAAACTCAGATAACTTGGTTTTAAATAAACAAATAGACTAAATCAAAGTTTATGTTTCGGTTTGTGCATTGATTAGAATAACACTAATCCACGTCCACAAGTAACAAGATATAAAAAAATATTTTGCTACCTATTGTAGCAGTTGGATAAGAATACTTCTCCTTTAAAGTTGTTAAATATACCATCAACTAATTTTCAGTTGTTATTATATTCTAGGGCTACCATTTTTGTGTGTGTGTTTGGGTTGAACAAGAAACTGTGTGGAACACACAAGAATTGGAACTCCAACGTAAGCTTAGCTGAATCGGTCTAGTTGAATTAAATTTTCAAAGTTTGCCGAACTAAGTGGCAAAAGAATGTTACAATATTTTCTTTTCCTTTTTTGAAATGTAATATAGTGTATAGATATAAATTAAAACTTGTTAGACGTTTAGAAATTACAACGTCTCGAACTGATAATTTCAACCACAACGACACTAAACTTTACACTTATCTAGTCGACACTTACATTAACATTAAGAAGATCCCAACAATCATACGAGAATTGGAATTACAATGATATATATATTACTCCAAACTAATTAAAACATTTTAGGTACTTAAATTGAAGTTTAGCAGTTCAACTATAACTAACTAACCAACGTCAATTAATGATTAGAGCCTCCAAGTTAAATGGATATAATCAATATATTGCCAATTCAAATTTTGTATTTTTTTATTTTATTTTAAACAAACTGTTTAAAATCAATTGTTAGAAAGATTCTTTGTTTAGAATTAGCCAAACATTATAGCATATTCAGAACCAGTCTATCACCTTCTAACTACTCCACCAACTATACAAATGCATGTTTCATCTCTTCAAAGGAACACAAACACACAAATCCTTCCATTGTAATAAAGATGGGGATAGGAATTAAAAGATTTTGGTGGTTCATTTCATGTACAAACAAAAACCGGTTGCGTACAGAATCACAGTTGGATGTCGAAGAGATACTTGGAACTGAGCTTGCAACCATTAATGAAGAATCAGATACATGTGACGAGATTATTGGAGCACAGAAACCGACAAAACGCGTGAAGATGGGAAAGAAGACGAAGAAAGAGGAAAATGGTCGGGTTTTCACCACTCAATTCAGCATGAAGAAGTCATATGCACTCTTCTTGGACAGGATGACAAGCACGAGAAGGTTCGGTGGACCTCAAGCCTACTAAAGCATCTCACTTCCATCATCTCTTCTGCAGTTGTAATAACTCGTAATTGAGGACCTTTTTAGAGTAAGTGAAGTAAAAGTATAGGATGCACCATGGCACGAATATATTGGCAAACTCGAATACAAAAATCCATGCAAATAATGACTATTCATGCCAATGTGAAACAGACCCAATGTAAATTTCTGAAATGTCAATGTAAATAAGAGAATACTACTTAATACAAATTTGAATGTGAATACAACACACGAATTTATCACTCAAATCTAAAACATGTACACGGATCAAAATTGACAACCGGAGTTATTAGATGTAGCCCAAGTCCAACATATGGGCTTAGAGACCGTTAGGGTTAGGGTTTTGTATATCCTATAAATATTGATTAATAATAATATGTGACAACCAAAGGGGTTTATTTTATAATATGTTATCGGAGCGATTTTGATCCTGTATCTATTTTTCTTAAAACCCTAATCGGCGTAGGGATAAGTCGCCTAGCTGGACTAGGTTCCAAACCCTAAAGAAAAGAATATAAAAGAAAATAAAAACTCAAAAATTCGGATTTGAATTTCAGCCGATCATTGTTTTGGCCATAACTTCCAAATCGCTTGGATTTAACTGATGAGGTCAGCGCCATTGGCTTCGTAATTAAATTTCGAAGAAAAGCATACTGGAATCACAACAAAAGAACCAAAAACGCGTCGTCACGGGCCGATATAGTAGTCGGTTCAGATCTGGGGGAAAAATTTGTTATGATCTGTCGAACTAGGTTTGAATAAACAAACGTTTAGATCTAGATCTATCAAAGATGTTGCAGCGGATCAACACTTTGATATTAACAAGGGTTAATTGATTAACAGTTTATAAGTATAAGAATGAATAAACGTTAACAATTAAGAACACAAGTATTTCACCAAGAGCCTCAATCTATTAAGAATAATTGTTTCGTTAACAGACGTGTGTTTACAACGACACAAGGATCTATTTATATAGACCTTGAGGAAACCCTAATTACAATTAGGTTAAAACTCTAATGAAATCTACGAAGATAATTATCAATATTTGTTTACATAATTATCTCCTTACAACGCGCTAACAAAATCTATCTATTAAGCAGTAGTAACATGCGCCAGTAGAAACTCTTCCATGTAGATCCATGCAGCCAGTATTATCAATACAACTAGTAGTAAGTCAACAGTAGTAATGTGACCAGTAGTAATCTTCAATACTTGACCATTATTAGAAACTATAGTCACCAGTATTATCACTCACCAGTATTAACAAACTTATCCACCAGTACTAACTAACTTCACCAGTATTAACACATTATAACCCAACAATCTCCCCCTAAACTTCTGCATTCACTCAAAAGCATAAGTTTATTCATTACAAAACTAGAGAATGTTGCCAATACCTCTAACTGACTACATCGAGTTTCTGTGATATGTGAGCTGGCACCTGATCTTCCAAAGTAGCTGAACTGCTTCATTTGACTCTTGATTAGCCTTCAGCTTGACATTAATCATGTTGATCATAATGTTGATGCCGTGCTTGTACTTTTTCTCTACCAAGAAATACTCTGTTGAGCCATTCCTTCTGCTCAAAGAATAAACTCCACAGCTTCCGTAATGTATCCATTCAAGTACAAGAGTAAATCTTGATAGCTTCTCATGAACGTTTTTAGGCTCAAAGATAAGTTCTAACACCTCCATAAATTTATCATTAAAATCCAAAACTGTACCTTGGCCATTTGAATACTTCTTGCTGCCAATGAGGAAAAGATCTAACAAGTCCCTTCGACTGATATTCCTAAATATTTCCAGATGCTTGTAGAACACTCTGAAGCTCTTATCAGCTCTAACAACCTTGTACCCATGCTTCCCATCAATAACCACAACAAACCAATCTACTATGGGCATCTCTGTGGATGTGGTTGCACAATGAATATCTTCAGAATGTATGATCAAAGTCTTCATATCATCAAAGACTCTATCTCCAACTTCATTTACCTGGTCATCCGAAATCTCAGGAACACATCCAAACTCAAAGTTTCCAGAGATATCTTCTTGCTTGAGCCGGAAAATCTTTGGCTTTTCTTCCTCTTTCTCAGCTTCTTTTTCTTTCTCCTTGCCCTGAGAATCTTCAGTTTTAGATTTCTTTTGTTTAACTTTTGACTTTTTCACACCAGTCTTAACAGAGGAACTGGTGCTTGCCTTTCTCTTTGTACCAGTAGTAACTGTTTCTACTGCTGGCTTTGATTTCTTGGCAGTAGGAACATTGTAGGATCGATATGATTACTTAGATCAAGATTTATCAAAGAAGTTCAGCAGCGGAGATGAACACTTTGATATTCACAAGTTTATGATAATCGAATATTGTATATTAAAGAACAATAAGAACAAACAATAATGATTACCATCAAGCCTCAATCTATTAATAAATTAACAGACGTGTTTCTTTACATACAAGGATCTATAAAAGACCTTGAGGCTAAACCTAGCTTTTCTAGGAAACATCTAACACAGCCTCAATCTATTTGATCAGAATAGACGTGTTTTCTTCTCTTTACAAGGATCAATTTGACCTTGAGGCTGAACAAAGGGGAAACGATCTCAAGTGGTGAGATCGTTTGGTGTTTTCTAAAGAATAAACATAATGAAAACCACACCTTTACAATGTCTAGAGATCTCTTTATATATAGAGTCTCATATGACTTACATAAGGAAACTAGTTACATAAGGAAACCTAGTTATATTAGGAGACTAATTCTTTTAGATCTTTATCTTAAAAATCAAATCTTCCATAACAGATTTGCAGGAGTAGTAACTTGCAGGAGTAGTAACTTGCAGGAGTAGTAACTTGCAGTAGTAACTAAGCCGTATTAACTGAGCAGTAGTAACTGAGCAGTAGTAACTGAGCAGTAGTAACTCAACAATTTAATCCCAACAATCTTCCCCTAAACTTATGCTTTCTACATGCAAAGCAATAAGTTTCTTCAATGTAAATTGTTGATGAGAATGCTATCACAACTACTATTTCAACTTTGTCTTCTCCATGTTTCCTTGATGTATATGCTCAGTTTATATTTTGTCTCATCAAATCAAAATATTATCCCAACAATCTTCCCCTATTTGATGATGACAAAACAAACACTAAACTGAGAACTTTAAAAACTTCCCCTTCAACAGAGATCTCTTGTGAACAAGTTGATACTTCTTCTACCGTTGATATTTCTATCAAAACTCGCCACTTTTTTTATTTTTTTATTTTTTTATTTTTTATTTTTTTATTTTTTTTTTTAAAGTAGACTTTCGGTATATTGAAGCCTTCAAATCTTGTTCCATGCCACCACACTTTTCATATCTTCCCCTTTCTGTTATCATCCATTAGGGGAACATCTCTTTACGAACTTCTTCTTTGAATCAATTGTTGTTCTTTTTATAAGAGATTAAATCACTATGCACAAGCGAAAACTTCTCCCTCAAGTGGTGCATGTATAAGATCACATCCAACTGTTCCAATTTCATATCCACTGTTAGAACATATTCTTCCCCTTAAACCAGTATTCTCGGCTGGTTCACCAACATAGGAGTAGTACTAACTTCATCATCGTATAGAAAAATGTGTATTGTAATACTAACAACGTAGCAGTAGCATTAACAATATAAGAGCAACATTAGGTAAATATTTGCAGCAGATTAAAAATTAAATAAGTTCCCCTTGACAAATTCGATCATGCTCAAATTTTTACACATAGTAGGTCTGTGTCTCTCGAACCACATATCCAAAACTCAAGACAATCCAACGGTTAACGAATACACAATAACCTTTTTACCACAGATGCGCTCTGTAAACAATAAACATTCAACTTCCAATTTTGAAATTTTACATCTCCTTGAGAATACCTCTGATAACGATCAAAATTTAACACAGCATAGATCCATATTCCTTGAATCACATATCCAAAAATCACAAAGATCCAGTGTGTAACGAATAAACAACGATCGTTTCAGTATAGATAAACACAATAAATTTAACCTTTCAGCAGCAGATTTCGAAAATTAATATCTCACGGATAAAATCTCAGATCGAAAATTCCTTCGGTCAGATTGTGCGTTTATATCTGAAGAATCTACAGTCAAAATTTCGTCCAAATCCGACGGCTAACGAATGCGTTATGCCCTTTTTAGTATGGCTGCCCAGATTATGACGAACATAAACCCTAATTCGCAAATTTTGAAGATCTCCTTCTTTCTTCTTCGTCTTCTTCTTGTAAACTTGTGGATCTTTGATCTAGAGCACCTCCTGTGCTCTGATACCACTTGTAGGATCGATATGATTACTTAGATCAAGATTTATCAAAGAAGTTCAGCAGCGGAGATGAACACTTTGATATTCACAAGTTTATGATAATCGAATATTGTATATTAAAGAACAATAAGAACAAACAATAATGATTACCATCAAGCCTCAATCTATTAATAAATTAACAGACGTGTTTCTTTACATACAAGGATCTATAAAAGACCTTGAGGCTAAACCTAGCTTTTCTAGGAAACATCTAACACAGCCTCAATCTATTTGATCAGAATAGACGTGTTTTCTTCTCTTTACAAGGATCAATTTGACCTTGAGGCTGAACAAAGGGGAAACGATCTCAAGTGGTGAGATCGTTTGGTGTTTTCTAAAGAATAAACATAATGAAAACCACACTTTTACAATGTCTAGAGATCTCTTTATATATAGAGTCTCATATGACTTACATAAGGAAACTAGTTACATAAGGAAACCTAGTTATATTAGGAGACTAATTCTTTTAGATCTTTATCTTAAAAATCAAATCTTCCATAACAGATTTGCAGGAGTAGTAACTTGCAGGAGTAGTAACTTGCAGGAGTAGTAACTTGCAGGAGTAGTAACTTGCAGTAGTAACTAAGCCGTATTAACTGAGCAGTAGTAACTGAGCAGTAGTAACTGAGCAGTAGTAACTCAACAATTTAATCCCAACAATCTTCCCCTAAACTTATGCTTTCTACATGCAAAGCAATAAGTTTCTTCAATGTAAATTGTTGATGAGAATGCTATCACAACTACTATTTCAACTTTGTCTTCTCCATGTTTCCTTGATGTATATGCTCAGTTTATATTTTGTCTCATCAAATCAAAATATTATCCCAACAAACATCACCACCTGGATAAGTTCTCTTTCTCGTTTCATGCACAGACTTTTGTTGAACCTTCTTTTTCTCCATCTTTGTTTCTCCTACCTTCTTCTTTCCAAAATGCACAACCTTGTATCCTTTGTCAAGAGCAGCCTTGAGAGCTCTTTCCTTCTCCAACTCTTCTCTCTCTCTATCCATCTTAGCTTGATTTTGAGAAGCTTTCAGAATCCTCTTCTCCTTGATGTATAGATACAAGAACAAGACATTATCAAGCTTCATTGGACCACGTTGCTGTATTTTCCAGTTGATTTAAGGAAGTATGTATATTTCTTCTTGTCTTCAGCTCTCCTTGTATTTCTTTTTACAGTGTTCTTGCTCCTCTCCTCTTCTTTCTTTTTCTTTTGCAACAAGAGTTCATCCCTTTCAAGCATCTTTTGAGAAAGCTCTGCATCTGCCTTCTCTTGAGCTTTTCTTTTCAATTCATCTTGTATTTTCTCATCAGCCATTCTTTGAGAAGCAGTTTCATCTTCTTGTTCAATCTTCTTCAACCTCTCATTTTCAGCTTGGTCCTTTTTTGTTCTTCTTGTTCTAGCTCCATCAACCAGATTTTCTCATCCCTTTCTTCAGCAAGCTTTCTTTTATTTTCTATCTCTTCTTCCTCCAGTTCTTTCTTTGATTTTTCTATCAGCTTTCCCTTCCCCTTGTTTCTGTGTTCTGGACCATCATCTAGGAACACTTTTTGTATCCCTTTATTGGTAGTAATGAATCCAATTGGTCTTTGTTGGATAGGTGGAGGAATGATGGGCTCAGTTTTTTCATCAGTTGTACCTGCAGATTCCCTTGTAGCAAAAGCAACTGGTTTTTCCTTAGGTTTTTCTGCAGATGCTTTTCTTTGTCGAGCTACAGCAGCCGCGATTTGTTCTTTTCTTAAAGCTTCATTATTTCAACCGTTCTTTCTTGGCTTTCTCCTCCGTCATCTTTTCAAGTTCTGAAGCTAACGTAGTATCATCTTCAATTAGTGGAACCACTGGTGGAGTACCAGTAGTAACATCAGCTTCAGATAGACCAGTTTTAACTGGTGGTTCACTCGTAGGAACTTCTTCTTCTTCTTTGTCACCAAATCTAGTTTTCCGAAAATAAGCTTTTAACTAGACTACGACACCGGGCAGTGTACCCTTGTCGATCGTAGTAAAGTATGGGCAAATTCCGGGTTCGATCACGGGGACAATTTATAGTTGAGATAATAGTATAAAAGTAACAAATTACACGTAACAGGTGGGTTATAGTCTTAGGAAGACTTTAATGTAAAAACGACTAAAAGTTACTTGTGATTCAGATAGTGATAAAGTACGCTTGCTTGGACCGTTCACGAATGTGTAATCTTTCCTAAGTATAAATTGATGATAAACTTCTAATATAAAATCCTAAGTTCCTTTCGAATACCGGATTTCTCCGATTATTTATCCATGTAACTATTCCTTTCGAATATAGCTAACACCTAAAATAACCGTGCATAAAGTTTCAAGTCGATGTGTGAGAATTAATATATAAGCTTCCTTTCGAATAGCTTACTAATCAATAAAGCGATTTCTCTTAATTTATTAACTAGCATTTGTATTAACACTTACTTGTTCTAATTGTTGTTAGCGATTCCTTTCGAATACCGCAACTTTAATCAACTATAGACCGGTTGTTTTTTTCATTTCTATTTTAGTAAAAATTACGGATTCCTTTCGAATACCCGTTTTTAGATTACGAAACAAAAGTATAAACAATTCTAACAAGATAAATAAAGTTGTGACGTCCCGTCAATTTGAAGTACTTATGTTACCGTTATTATTTATATTTTATTCGCAATTGATTTCGACCCTTGTATTTCGGTTTGTTTTGCTCACGATTTACTGTTATTGAGTATCGGGTTTTCTGTATTTGCTGATTCGTCCACCAGGATGTAATAATTTTATTTTATCTGAGTGCCAATTAGTTAGTATCCTCATAATTATAAGTTAGAAGGTTTATGCCAAATATGTCGGTTATCGGATCCTTTATACTCGAGATATCGCAGTTTTGCTCTTGTTTATCCTTTACCGAAATCGTCCGAATCTTGTAATCGAAAGTGAAAATATAATATTAAATGAACCTAATATAAAGTAAATCAAAGTATGAACTTTCCTAAGTTCAACGCAAAAAGAATCGGGAGCTTTCGACGAACGAAACTCCTTAACGGTCGAAAACAAGTCTGCCGAGCCAGCCGACCAGCCAGCAGCTGGCAGGGCTTCAGCCGACGGCTGTGCCTCTCCAGCCGGCGGCTGGATGAGTCTGGACAGGTGTTGGTGACTCATTTTTGCATGAAAGTTGATTGGGGACACTTGGCTAAACCCGATTTGACCCCTAATCTGCCAGAAATTCAGTCTCCAAGGTGATATTAGCCCAACTTCTTTCATTTTCTTTCATTTGTGCATTAACAAAACACACACACACACACCTTGGGTTTCTTTGAAAACTCTCTCATCTTTCCTTCAAATTGTGGCTGTAAATCCATCAAACAACCCTTAAAATCATCACAATAAACTGTTTTTAACACCAAAGAGAGCAAAGGGTGGTAAGTCTTTCGGTTGGATACTTGGATTTCATCATTTTCGGGTTAAATCTCCATCAAAATCATCATCAAATCGTCTAGATCATAACTCTTTCATGTTCTTGAGGTATAATCACTTTTTCCCACTGATTTGCTTACATTTTTACACTTGCATGTTTAATCTAACATCAGATAAAGGTTTTTATAAAGTTTTTGTGGAGATCTAACTAAGAACATAAGTTTTATAAACTTTTTTACTAAGATCTTGATATAAAAGTTGTTATTTGAAGAAATCTATGGATATTATTAAAGTTTTATGACTTGCATGTCGAGATCTACCGAAAATACTCTTTAAAACGCTTAAAATCGTTAAATCAACAAAATCCGGAGCTGAGTGTGGAGCTCCAGCCGGCGGCTGGATCAGTCTGTCAACTCCAAATATTCGTTTTGTTAATTATCGGTGGTTGTCTTGTGTTTTGGAGGCGGATATTCTCATCACTACACCACTGAAGTTGTCATTCCAGATCCTTGTCCAATCAAGCGGGTGTTAGCGGTATAATTTGTTGTCCTTGTAAATCTTTTGATTTCATTATATTCGTTATTCGGTTTTAGCCTTGAAAACGGTTAGGAGTAATTATTAGACCAACACTCGTCGTATTTTATCGGATTGGACTGAGATTGGACAATATTGTTAAAAGTGTAATCAAATCAAAGTATCGTATTAAACTTATTATGGTATTATGTATTATGAATAATGGTTTAAAAATGCAATTGTTATTAAGCGGGAAAGTGATTGAAATTTGGATGAATATTTTATGACGCGGAAGCGCTGCCGAAATTCCAACTCACGACTTTTACGACATTAAAACACTTATATAAATACATTGTATACAAAAGTAACATATTTTACAATAACATTGTCTTTGGACTCAAACACACCAACGCAATCAAAAATATCATAATATTACTTAAAACGAACATATTAAAACTCTTCGCGATATTTTAAACTTCGCCACAAATTGTTGAACCTCGTTTTAATTCAACGAAATATGTTTTTACGTCAAACTTTATAAATGGTTTTGAAAGTTATTTTACTCTAAATATTTTGGTAAGAAAAGACTTCAAATTATTCAAAGTGTCAAATTGGACTTTTAACTTGATTTTGACTTTAATAAGTCAACATGATTGACATTTGACTTTCATAAGTCAACATAATTGACCTTTGACTTTTATAAGTCAACATCTTAATTTTGGTTGACATAATGAACATTTGTTTTAATAATCCTTTCGACTCGGAGTTATCATTTGCTTCCAACGGTCGTTGTTGACGTGAAAGATCGATATCTTGCCGATCGGCCCTTTTCTGGCGCGGAACATCGTCTTCTTAGTCCGTCATCCTTATTCGACTTATTAATCGTTGGAATGTTATAATTTAACTTAATCTTAACCGACAAGGCTAAACCGAACTATACTTGTAGAGATACTGAGACTATATTATTGCTGTTTAGGGCACTTAGACGGTGGAGTTGTAGCTTCGTGATTGTTTATCCGAGATTTGCTGAAGCTTGTATTGTGAGTTATTCGTAGCCCTTGTCTTACTATTTTTGGGTTGTAAAGCGTATTTTAAAACTGTCTGCGTATGCGGAATGTTATTAATCATCTTGTAGTGTATTTTAAAACTGTCTGCGTATGCGGAATGTTATTAATCATCTTGTAGTGTATTTTAAAACTGTCTGCGTATGCGGAATGTTATTAATCATCTTGTAGTGTATTTTAAAACTGTCTGCGTATGCGGAATGTTATTAATCATCTTGTAGTTTATTTTAAAACTGTGTGCGTATGCGGAATGTTATTGATTATCTTGTTTACCTAGTAGAATAGGTCTGCCTTAGATTGGGTGCCTTATATACTCGTTAAGCTTCGTGCCGAACGGTTACATATATATAGCTATATGGGTTATTTCGCCTAACCCTCATCCCTCAGTAGGTATCTATGTGTGGATGTTATGACCGTACTTGATTAATGGTTTCCTTTGGTTGGCACTGCCTGAGGAATTGCGTCTTTAGGACATGCAAGGTTCGATGTATAACTAATCTAAGCATGGTATCCTCACTAGGGTTGAAAAACAAGATATGGAATTTGATATTATAATGTTTACTGAAACTTGTCGATGGGTCACTTTTACTTTAAAATTGCGAATAATTCACCAACATGTTGTTGATGTCGTTTTAACGCTTTGCAGGAAATTGAGGATTTCCGTTGATCATGCCATAGTTTTATTTTCGGATCGCTGGCTTTTGGGAAATTTGAATTTGAATTGCTTATTGTAATTTCCATGACGATCCGTTTGTTTATTTCTTTTGGAATTGAATTTATACTTGGCGTCTTATCGCCTTTGACTTTATGATGTATTTTGTAATATTTGGCATGATCTATTTAATTTGATGTTTTGTTTATCGGTTATATTGTTGTAATCTTGACTCTTGATATTATAACTGGAACGCCTCGTGTTTCCGCTCCAAGCGGGGTGTGACAGTTTTAACCCAAACGGATCCCCAATTAACCTCTACACATCATAATCATACAATTTCATACTCAAGATTAATCATACAACGATCACATATCCAAGCAAACGTATAACGAAATTAGCTACGCATAATATTAATCAAACACGAATAATAATAATAAGACATGACTAAATTGAAATTATAATGAAAAGAGTGTAATACCAAAGTGAAGTAGAACTTGCAATTGATGTTCAAAGTAACAAAACGATGCAAAAACAATGAAATACGATCAATGCTTCTTCCAAAATTAACTAAAAATTACTATGATTCTTGCTTTCCAATGATTATGTGATTGTTATATGATGAATTAGAGCTGATTGTGATGACCCAAATGATGTAAAAGATCTGTAAAAATGATGCCAAAATCGTTCCTTATGAAGGAGCCACTAAACCTTTCACTTCTCCCCTTCAATAGCAATCAAAACCGAGTTTGTAACTGAAATAAGCTGAGATATGACGCATAGGACCCTAGATGCGGCGCATCTAGGGATCAGTAGCTTGTGATGCTGCCCAGTGCGCCTCAGTGCGTTGCGTCCTGCAGCTTCCCAACTTGTCTTATTTCGCATCTTTTAGTCCCAACATGATTCTTTTTCACTCCAAACATGTTAAAACACCTACAACAAAAAATTTATACAAACATAAGTAATACGAGGCTTATCTATTACGTTTTAACACAAAAGCATAACAAATATCGCGATAAAATATGCATATAATTGAGCGATATCAGCTCAGTTGTTTCATCAGTTGTACCTGCAGATTCACTAGTAGCAAAAGCAACTGGTTTTTCCTTAGGTTTTTCTGCAAATGCTTTTCTTTGTCGAGCTACAGCAGCCGTGATTTGTTCTTTTCTTAAAGCTTCATTATTTCAACCGTTCTTTCTTGGCTTTCTCCTCCTTCATCTTTTCAAGTTCCGAAGCTAACGTAGTATCATCTTCAGTTAGTGGAACTACTGGTGGAGTACCAGTAGTAACATCAGCTTCAGATTGATCAGTTTTAACTGGTGGTTCACCCGTAGGAACTTCTTCTTCTTTGTCCCCAGTATCAATTGGTGGGACATCATCAGTAGAAATAGCTTCTTTCTCACCAGTAGTAACTGGTGGTTCCTCACGAGTAGTAACTGGTGACTCCTCACCAGTTACTACTGGTGGTTCAGTTATGATTTCCTTCTCAAATTCCTTCTCACTTTCTTCTGTGTTTTCTTCCTTCTCAAACTTGTCAGTTCCCTTCAATATTTCATCCACACGTTCCCTTGCTTGTTTGATTTCTGCTTCAATATCTACCATGTTCATGATCACATCGTGGAGTTCTTGATCTTTAGATGTCCATTTAGTGGACTTTGAGACAACAGAATAAGGGGAATATCCTTGATATTTTTGTTCAGTCTGCTTGTTACCTTTACCTTCCTCCTTGTCACTTATCACAGATGTTTTAATTTCAGCTTCATCTTCATGACCACTCAAAGTCCGCATCAGCAATTACTCTTTCTTTCTTCACAGTCTCCTTCTCAACAGATTTAACAACCAACTCCTCCTCCTTCTTTATTTCCAGTTCAACATATTGAAAAATAGGAACCTCTTTTTCTGCATTTTGTTCCTCTTCTTTCTGTTCAACCTTGTCAACTGATTTTTCTTCAACTTTCTCCCCCTTATTGGCAACATTCTCATCATGCTTGCCTGAGGAGCTGGAGCTTGAACTTGAACATGAACCTGAAGAAGTGGGCATTTTGGGCTTTGCACCACCCTTCTTGCTTCCTTTCGTCCCAACCTTCTTCCCAATCTTGACAGGTTTCTTTACGACTATTCTGCACAGTTTCACCTCTTTCACCAATCGAGGCACTAATTTATTGAGTCTCTTTATTTCCTCCTCCTGAGACTCCACCTTCAGTATGAATTTTTGGCACATTCCCATCAATTCCATATTTTTATAGTTAAAGCTATCCTCCCCACCCTTATGTTGAGTACTAACATTGGGCAGATCCTTGGATGAGTTAGAGGGTGCTTCCTGACTAGCAGGAGCATCACCCTCCCCCTTGGTCTCTTGGCGCCTGGGACCTCTTGAGAATGATTCCGAAGAAACATCCTCATTAAGAGTTGTCGTTGATTGGGTCTTAGTGCCTTTCTTACTGTCCTGAGCACCACGAGGTGGTGCATCAGTAGTATGAGCCCTTTCAACATGGTCTCCCCCCTCCTTATGGACCACCTTTTTAACCGGTTTGACTGTTTTAGGTTTAGGTCCAAGAGGTGAAGGACCCCTCTTGGCCTTGGGGGCGTACTCCTTCTGAGGTGTACTATGAGTTGATAGAGATGGTGCACCAGAGACACTCTTTTGAAGTTCAGTAACTCGCTCAGATGTTGAAACAGGTGGTGTGGGTTGGGAGTCAAGTGGGTTACTTGGACCTGCACCAGTTGAAACAGGCACACTCACCCTTGTTGAGAACAGAGGTGTTACCTTCCCAGAAAATTTATTTACAGTTCTCCTCATATTAGAAAAGGTTTTCTTGGAATAAGCATCCATGAGGATAACTTCACCCTCAATGGACAGATTATCAAGCTCTTTGTTAATAATGATTTGTAAAAAGCGTGGATACATTAAAAATTTATTTTCCACGTGAGCAACATTCCACTTTAGATAAAAAATAATCATGTTTGAAAAATTGTAAACCTTTCCCTTAGCTAGACACGCCATAGCAGTAGCCATGGTGGTGTTAAACTCGTTCCAGGTGTATCTCTTTTCTGAGATACACTGTTATAAAACATGTACCAGGTACCTCCATTGGGGAGAGAAAAGTGCTTTTTGAAAAGTGAATTTAGTTAAGCTTCCCTCACACCCCATTCTTTCAAAAATTTCAAAAAGTTCATCGTTGAGAATAGATGTAATACGTGAGGCATCTTTAAGGTCAAGATGTGAACGGATGTTGGCCTCTGTTACAATCACTTCCTTCTTTTCAATAACAACTTTAATTCGTTCTTGATTATTCACGTTTTCAAGAATAGTTGTATTCCAGAACTCGCGGATGTGCTTTTCATGAACCTCGGGGTTTACCGTTAAAGCATAAAGAATGTAGTATTTCCTTAAGAACTTAATGATTTGATGGAAATCAGCGACCTCTTTGTGAAGGGTTAGGTCAGCAACAATGTTGTGAGAGACGCCGAAAGCAAGTTCTTGTTGTTCTGCCATTGATTTTTACGAATGATTAATCGGTGAGAATGATCGATTTAGGGTTTGCGGAAGATGAGAGGGTTTTTTTTCTATCTAGGTTTCCTTCGACAGAGGGTTTTGTGTGAGAGGAGCGAAATTTCAATTTGAATGGAATTAAATATTTCATTGGGCTCCTCAATTTATATTAAATTTTCCCCTACACTAGAAACAAAATAACCACCTCTCTACTAGCAGTAGAAACTTCCCGCCAAATTATAAAAATTGGCAGTAGTAACGGCTACCAGTAGAAAGCATCAGTAGTAACTGTTTAATAAATATTTTCCAGTATAAATGTTACCAGTATAAACTTTACCATTAGTAACTAAAAGTATAAATAGATGATGACTACCACTATTATTTACACAAATAACACATACTAGTATTAACTCAGAACAGTAGAAACTACCAGTTATAACATAGTCCATCATTTGGTTATGAATACAGAGCACTTGAGCAAAACAGCTTGATGCAACAACATAGTCTGCTTCTGTTAAAGACGTGGACACGTTTGTCTGTTTCTTGCATTGTCAGGAGATTAAGCGTGATCCAAAGAATTGGCATCCTCCTGATGTTGACTTTCTGTCCAATTTTTCTCCTCCATATTCGTTGTATGTGTAAGATATGAGCTCGAAAGGAGAATCTACTGGGTACCACAAACCCAGATTGGTTTTTCCCTTCAAGTATCTGAAGATTCTCTTCACTGCAGTCAAATGTGATATCTTGGGACGAGTCTGATAACGTGCACACACACACACGCACACACACACACACACACACACACACACACACACACACACACACACACACACACACTCACACACACACACACGCTATACATGATGTTTGGAAGATACGCAGTTAAGTACATCAATGATCCAATCATTGATCTGTAGAGATGCTCATCAACATCCTCCCCCTCAGAATCGGCCTCAAGATGTTTGTGGGTTTCAACTAGGGTACTGACATGTTTGGCATCTTGAAAGCCAAACTTTTCAAGACTTTCTTTGACATACTTCGCTTGATGAATGAAGATACCAGTAGGACTCTGCTTCACTTGTAAACCGAGGAAGAAAGTCAGTTCACCCATAGAGCTCATCTTAAATTTATTATGCATGTTTTGTTCAAATTCTCTACACAAAGTGTCATTGGTAGATCCAAAGCTAATGTCGTCGACATAGATTTGAACTAGCATAATATCACTCCCAACCGTCTTGATAAACAACGTTTTTGTCAATAGCACCCCTCTTGAATTTATGATTAAGAAGATACACACATAAAGTATCATACCAAGTGCGTGGGACTTGATGTAGACCATACAAAGCTTTATCTAATCTGTATACCATGGCAGGGTGTTCAGGGTCCTCAAAACCTGGAGGTTGACAAACATAGACCTCCTCTTCTACTTTGCCATACAAGAAGGCACTCTTGACGTCCATTTGATAGACTTTAAAACCTTTGAAGGTAGCAAACGCCAAGAATATTTGAATAGCTTCAATTCTTGCTACTGGAGCAAACACCTCATCATAGTCAACTCTCTTCCTGTGTGTAGCCATGTGCTACCAACCGTGCTTTATTCTTGATTACAGTACCCCTTTCATCGATTTTGTTCTTGAAAATCCACTTTGTACCAATTACTCTCTTTCCTTTGGGTAGCACAACAAATGTCCAAACTGCTTGTAACTTGAACTGTAGTAAATCTTCCTGCATTGCCTCGACCCATCTAGGATCTCTGATAGCTTGCTCTATTTTCTTTGGAGTTAATTGAGATAGGAAACAAACAAACAGGCACTCCTTAAAACTTTGGTGAAGCTGTTTTCTTGTTTTTACTGTTGAGTGTACATCACCAAGAATCTGTTCCAACGGATGAATCTTGTTGATTCTATGTGTTTGATATGGATCTTCGGTAATCTCTTCATCCAAGTTGGAGTCATTTGGCTCTGGAAGATCATGAGGACGTGAATGTGGAGATGGAACAGTCTCTTCTTGATCATCGTTGTCTGAAAGATGAACCTCATCTTCCTTTGTACTGCTAGAGTCATCATCATCAGCATGAAGATCTAAATTGCTCGCAGCGTCAGTGGTAGTGGGCAGAGAAACTCTAGGAGGATCAATGTTGATGTAAGGAAAGTATATGAATTGATCATGTGGAGCAGATGGAGCAGTAGAATGTGATTGACCAGTTTTAACTTTGGAGCCAGTAGAAACTGAATCACCCGTATTTACTTGTGAACCAGTAGGAACATTTGAATGTCCAGTATTAACTAGATGACCAGTATTAACTGAGGTACCAGTATTAACGGGTGCCCCAATAGTATCTGTTTCAACAATATTAACATATTCACCTATATTAATTCCACTTCCAGATTCATTGTTCCTTTGTCCTATAAAATGAGCATTCAAAGATTTAGTTAATTCGTCAATATTAAATAACCAATCTGGTCCTTCTCTTGTAGCATTCAACGTCTTCTCATTGAAGGACACATTTGTGCTTTCTTCCACAATTCTTGTTTTGATGTTGTACACTCTGTATGCTTTGCTCTGAGTTAAGTATCCAACGAAGAATCCTTCATTTACTTGCTATCAAACTTCCCCAGATATTCCTTAGTATTTGAGATTGTACAAGGACACCCAAATGGTTTAAAGAAGCTTATGAATGGCTTTCTCTCATGAAAGAGCTCATAAGGGGTCTTTGTTTGAGATTTGACAATCAATACTCTGTTCTGGACATAACATGCAGTGTTAACTGCTTCTGCCCAGAAGGTAATAGGAAGTTTGGAGTCTGCAAGCATAGATCGTGCTGCTTCTATAAGAGTCCCGTTTCTTCGTTCTACCACTCCGTTTTGTTGAGGAGTGCGTGGAGCATTGTACTAACGTTCAATTCCTTTTTCTGTGCAAAACTCATCCATCTCTTGATTCTTGAACACAGTTCCATTGTCACAACGGATGATCTTCACCTTCTTTTCCGTCTTGTTCTCAATTCGTGTAATGAAAGATCGTAGATGATCACCTGTTTCATCTTTAGTACCAAGAAAGAAAAACCAAGTATATCTTGTAAATTCATCAGTAATAACTAGACATTAATACTTCTTTCCTAGACTCATAACATGTGTTGGACCAAATAGATCCATGTTGAGTAAGTGTAAACTTGACATATTTGAGTTGATGTCTTTGATTTTATGAGATGATTTATGTTTTTTTACCCTTTAGACATGAAACACAGTGATCATTGCACGCAAATTCTTTTAGTGGTAAACCCCTAACCAACCCAATTTTCACCAATTTATTCATGTTTTTGAAATTCATATGACACAGTCTTCTATACCATAAAGATGATTCATCCAGTGACGCTTTTGAAATAAAACAGTTTTCTTTACTTTCAGAATTATTATGACCCATGTCTAGACAATAAACATTCTCTTTCCAAGGTGTTCTTAGTAGAATCATACTTTCGTCAGCTACCTCAAACTTAGGATGAAGAATGATACACTCAGTTTTAGTAAAAAGCACTTTGTTATCTTTATCACAAACTTGAGAGACACTAACCAAATTATAGTTTAATTCTTGAACAAAGAAAACGTTTTCAAATGTAATTGTACCATTACCGATAGTACCCTTTCCTGTAATTCGCACACCTCTTGTATTTCCTCCAAATGCAACATAGCCTCCATCATATTCGACATAATATTTGAGCTTCAGCTTGTTGCCAGTCATGTGCCTAGAGCAGCCACTGTCCACATGGCACGTATCACCTTTCTTGACACTTGGCTTGCTCTGCACATGAAAAGAGGGTTAGTTTCTTTTAGGAACCCAAACCAAAGTAGTCTTGGGTTTTCCCTTTTCATTGACATAATCAAAACGTTTGAAATGATATGCAGGTTGCTTTGATTGTGAATTTGAAGAGTTACTACTGTCAGTATTACTACTGATGACTTTCCAAAAGATTCTACTCGTAGAGTTTCTACTAGTAGACTTTCTACTGGTGGGTTGCCAATAGTTTCTACTAGCAGTAGTATTTTTATGAAAATTAGGATTTTGCTTCTTTTCATGCACATTCTTTGAGCTCACAAATTTCTGAGATGTTCTACCGAATCTAGGTGTTTTGTTAGATTTGTTTCTATTAAATCCAATTCCATGACGATGATTTTTATTATAGAAACAATCCACAGTTAGATGATTGTTCTTTCCACATATTTCATAGCTTTTAAAAACGTTTTGCCATCTTTGTTGAGTGATCTTTTGATTCCAGTTTCTCACATTACCCCTCACACGTGTTAAACTTTCCTTTTGACACATACAATTGCGAGATTTTCCCTGTTGCATTTGACCAACCCAATGCCAGTTTCTTTCCCTATAAATTTCTAGTCTGTTTTTGATATTTTTATGAACAGTGGGACTTTGACCTTTTTGAAAAATAGGACTTTTACTAGATTCAGAATCACTAGATTTCTCCTGTTTGACAGATTGTTCATTGATTCTATTTTTGGTTAAAGAGATTTTATTTTTCATTGGGTCTGCATTAGCATGTGTATTGACTTAAATTTCTTCCTCACTAAGTTCTTCACCAGACTCTGCCTTAGAAGGAATATAATTGTTGTTATATGGTGGTGACACACTATTGTACCCAATCCCATGTTTGGTGTTCCCATTTACTTGAGATCTAAGAATTTGATCAACATGTTTAGAAGCATTTTCGTACTTCTTGATACTGAGCTTGATTTGATCATGTTCTATTTTAATCTCCTCAACCTGTTCTTCTGCTTTGAGTACTTTAGCTAAAGAATTATCCATTTCCCACTTAACTATTGCTAGATCTTCCTGATCTTTTGTCTCATTCTTAACATAAGCTTTCACTTGTTGTTCATAACTAGCAATTACTGTGGATGATATGCTTAAAATAATCGATATTTTGTAATCATATTTCTCATTTTTACTCTAGTTTTCTGCAACTTTTGTTATGATCTGGTATGTTTTCAGTTATAATTGCAGATTAGAGTTGAATTTGGATAACGGAGTGAAAAGGAGCTGAAACTGGCTCAGAACGGATACAAACGAGCAATAAAAGTGAAAGCTGAAGAACCAGCCGGCGGCTGAAATTATTTAGCCGGCGGCTGGATTAAATTTCCACAATTGTTCCTAAACGTGCCGCGGAAGCAACTTTTCCACCCGCGCCTTCTAGTCGCCGGCTAAACTGGACGGGTCAGACTCTATTTAAAGGACTTCTAGGGTTCGAGTTGGAGACATCTTATTCCATATTTTCATCCTACCTTCGACCTGGAGAGCTGCAAGGAGAGTCCTGGAAGCCTTTGATCACGTTGGAAGCTTCGATTAAACTCTTTTAATCGTATTTGAAGTTTGCTAGTATTGGTTTGCATCTTATTCATACTTTTCTTGATACAATGTTTTTGTTTAAGAATTCTTATGCTATTTTGTTACAATCCAACATGAGCTAAACTCCTTAAGTGATTGCTTGGATTGTTGAACTTGGATTTATGTTTAATTAAGTTTATGTTTGAACTAATTGGTTTTTCCGTTATTATTTACGTTTAATCGCGATCCATGTTTATTCAAAGTCATTAAATTTACTGCTTAGCGTGATTGATAAATCTATATCATAACTAGCGTTATTATAAATTTATCAGTTATTTACGATTATATAATTGTAGCTTGAGACTTAATTGAGATAGGCTAAGATATTAGTAATTTAATGAATTGAATGAACAAGGCAATTATTTCAAAATTGAATAATTGAGACTTTCGTTAATTCGTAGTCGACAGATTAAATTGTAAATAATAGTGAAATTAAAGCACAATTTAGAGTGGATAATCTAAGATAGCTCTTGATGTACGATTAGTCGT
>CAJVGC010000590.1:47513897-47557655 GCA_910822075.1 Senecio squalidus
GTGTACTCCGGATCGACTTGGTTCTCGGAAATGTAGTGCGAGGCGAGAAATGAATCCAAAGGAGATGAGGAAATATCCATGTCTACGTCGGACTCGGAGTCGTAGATGTCGGCAGTAGGTATAGGAAGGTACTCGTCCTCAGAGTCGGACATGATAATAATGTAAGGAGTAGTCATACTGTGACAAGGCCCAAATAATTGTAAATGAAAAAAAAAAAGTATATAAGCATAGACAATAATAGTAAGCAGTAAGTTCTAAAGCTCAGTTATAGACCAGGATATTTACTAATGCAACCTGGTTCGCTATAACCAGTGCTCTGATACCAATCTGTCACACCCCCAAATCTCGTATTCCCGATACTCGAGGTGTTGACTTCATGGGTCCCAGGTAGCAATGACATATAGGCGAACGACCTCTATATGAGTCGTTTTAAAAAAAAAACATACATTCATTGATATTGAAAATCAGAGTTTTACATGATTAAGGAAAAGTGTTACCAGATTTCACAAAACAAAGATTTACATTACATAACTTAAAAGAAAAAAAGTAATGCAAGGGAAATCTCCCAAAAGCGTGAGTATAAAATATGCGACTCTGTCATATCCCAATATCCCTCCGTCGAAAGCCCTTTCGACTAAGCACCTGAGACATACATGCTAAAGTCAACATAAAGTTGGTGAATTCATAGGTTTAGTTTAGTAATAACGTGGACCACAGGGTTTCCGTTTAAGTAAAGTCTTACAGTTGCACCTAAGCTCATGACATCGAAGCGTAACAAAGTTCCCTACCCCAAAAGTGTTCCTATGTTATAGCCAAATAACATATATAGTTTCAGAAGTAAAGCACCCTACTCGAGTCCACGAGTTAGTTGTGGTAGACGTGGGTTACATCGTCTAGCCGTTGGGTGAGGGTTGTCAAACCCTAATAGATCTATCCAATACAATCGCGCTTAAGTCCTTAACTAACGATTCATGATAGGGGAATTTCCTTTGGCTTAGTGGTAACTTAGGCAACTAGTAAAGGTTTTAAGTACTTGTGCCCATAAGTAAAAGAGCATGTATCTCACCCCAAGTATAAAACATGTAAAAAGCGGGGCTATGAACTCACCTTAGCAAGCCAGCTAAAAGTAATGAGGTAGTGTGTGTAAGCCAACACGTAGGAGTCTCAAATCCGAGAATCAGGTAGGTCTAACCTTGACCTATTAAGTTTTGGAGTTAAGGTTTTTATATTCTAGTCCAATGCACATGAAAAAGTATGTATATGTATGAATAAGGTAGGGTTAAGGTTCGGGTATAATAATAATAAACTAACACCGTTCGGGCCATTATATACAAGACCATTCTATAATCGCATGCGGAGTTAGGACACTTTAAATCGTAAATCCAGCAAGCTCGGCACTACGAAATATCGAGATGGAATCATTGCATACAAAGCTCCCTAGTATTGTGTTATCGCTATTATTATCGAGTTGGTTTTAAAAGTTAGTTTTTATAAAAGTTTATAAAAACTCAGCAAGTGTCTTTAAGTTTTACCCAACTTTAAAGTAACATAACTCACCCGTTTCTTATCCGATTTTAATGAATCTTATATAGAAATTACCACGTTTGAAATACCTTTCAAATGGTTTAGGCCTTGAAACCAGATTGAAAGTCTACTGATATTTATAACAGAAATACTAACAGGTAGGTTTTAGGGTTTTCACAAAGTACATGTTAACTTGAAAATATCATAACTCCTTAATAGTTTATCCGTTTTTAGTGTTCTTTTTATGGAATTGTAGGAATTTGATTTATCTTTCAAATGCCACAGGTCTCATGTACCAATTCAAAACCATTTTTCCCAGATTTAATAAAAGGTCCGCTGGTATGCAGTTTGGGGGTCAAGAAATTTGGTCAAACTTCAAAATGGTATATCTTGCTCGATATTTATCCGTTTTTAACGAATCTTATATCGAAACGTTCGTTTTTGAGTTCACTTTAACATAGATAAGGTCTCCTATTATGTTTTAATGGTCGTTTTCCTAGATTTCCCAAAAACAGTCCGTGTAGACAGTTTATGTAGCTGAAACGTATGTTGTTGCGTAAAATACTTTTAAAATACTTAAACATATTCAAAAATTATGATTTTTATGTCTAAATCTTCAGAAAACATATAAGTATCTTTTGTTTAAAATGGTTTATCCAAAACATTTGGTTAAGATGGTTAAAAAGTGTCTACAAGTCGGTGTAAGTTTCCGGTTAACAAAATAACTTAACTTCTCTTTATTTAACCCATGTTTTTGTATAAAAGACTTAGATTTTATGAAATGTAAGTATGTAAATATGATGCATGAGAAGTCTTTATAGAACATACCTAAATGTATATGAATGCAAGACTTGATGCTTCTTCTTTATGATCAAAGCTTAGAACTAGGGTTTTGATGTGTGATGGTGATTTCTTTCTTCTTCTTTCCTTTTGCCAATTTTAGAGAGAGAGTGGGGAGGTGATTTGTGAGTTTTGAGCAAGGATAAATGAATACTAAGGCATTCTATTTATAGAGGGTGAGTTGGGTTAGGTTTCAACCTTAGTTAGTGATTGTTTCAACCCTAGTTTGAGGTCATTGATTGGTATGGTGGTGTAAGTGTGTAAGTGATTGGTATGGGAGGTGTTGGTGTATGTAAGTTTCCAATATTAGTCAAACAAGTAATCAAGTAACCAAGTTGGTTAGAACTCAAGGAGAATCCTAGGAGGGAATGGGGAGGGGGAGAAAATGAGAATTTTCTATAGTCTAGGGTTTACATGCTTGTTTTTGATGTCTAGTGGGTGGTTTATGCAAGTTGAAAAAGTCATAATACATGCATGCAACAATTCATGCAAAGGTGGTGAATGCAAAGTTAGAGTTTTATGCCTTTCATGTTGGACTAGAAATATATGTGTAAAAATATATACGTTTACGTAAAGCGAATCCCGTATACCTAATTCCGGTATCCGTATATGTTTAGACATAGTTATTAAGCATTCTTTATGCATAGTGTGACTTATCGGTCGTACATAATTGAAAACATATACAAGTTGAGTAATAGTGTTAAAAGAATTTAGTCGGTGTGAACCTGGATTTTTGTGGGTTGTCACATGAAGCGAACGGTTTTGGGAATTTTTTTTTTACAAAATCCTTCCCGCGTACAAGAAGTCGCGGGGTTAGAAAGCCCACAGGGGCCGTGTATCATGCAACTGGTTATAGTGGAATACAAAGCCGGCTCTGTAAAAGGATTGGGTAACTCTGCCGTAATGTATTTATCGACATCAGGAGCATCTCTAATTTTCGAATCTTCGGCAACCCATAACAGAGTATGGCAGTGGGGCAAACCTCTCTTCTGAAATTCTATTGTATATAGAACTGCAGATAAGAAACAGACAGAATGATGAAGTGCACATCTCAAAACACATCTAATGAAATGAAGAAACAAAAAAACGTACACGCAGTAACAGCACCGAACGGTTTCTCTTCTTTCAGGAAATTCACGAAATGACCAACTTTCATATTGAAAACCCTGGAAATGATATCAGGTCTGTTTTGGGAGTGACCCATGTTGTTTTCATCCATAAATCTAACAATCTCGGGCCATCTGGCATTGCACGTGAAAGTTATAAAGTATTGAGGATTGCCATGAACACGACATATGGCTAACGCATCTTGATAGTGCTTATACATATATCGCGGACCACCCACGAAAGTTAATGGCAGGAAAATCTGTTTACCGATATGTTTACCAATGGAATCTCCTTTAGATAATGCATCATAAACACCAGCAACATATTCAGATCTCAAATTGTTTTGATGTGTACGGAAATATTCTAGCCTGCTATCTTCCACACACAGGTACGGATCTATCAAAAATTGCTGGAATAATCTACCCTCGCGAAGCAGAAGACAAAATACGTCGCGACGACTATGTAATAAATAACTATAATACATATTCACCGTTAGCGACTTTGCTTTAGAACCTGGAACAGATCTAAGTCTCATCGACGGAGACCAACCAACTTCACCATAAGGAAATAGCAGTGGGTACTGGAGAGGCATATATGATTGGTGCAATTTGCTTATGCGATGAGGCTGGTTATCCCTTGAATGAATGATTATGTCATAAACACTCGCGTTTGCGTCGTCAGCAACAACAATGGCCCCAAGCGTTCCCTGCTGCGGTACACTGTAACGGTTATCAGGAATGTTATTGTATAATCTCACTGCATAATCCACAACAGCTTCAGAATCTGCAATATCGACAGCTTGCTTAAAAGTGCGTACATACTCATTGCAGGTTGGCAAAATGCTAGTCAAAAGTGCAACGATGTCGGGCCTAAGCGTATCGCCAGAATCAGATTTATCAAAAAAACTCATCCTGATTTCAACTTCATTCAAAGTGTCATAGACATACATCTGCAGAAACCGTGGAGCATTTGGAGGTTGAGGACACAAAGAACCAATATGATGCGATATCTGAACCGAAACCTTAAAAGTGTACGGACCCGAACCCACATTCATAGATTCATCAATGGTAGCACCGAACGATGTCATAGAGAACATTGAATTATAGGCTCTAATGTTTCGCATAAAATGAGAATCTTCGTATAGAGTAAGGAAAGTGGTTGGTGGCATTACGGATGCGGGTAAGACAACCATACCGCCCTTACAACACTGATTGTAGGCCAACCTGCCACGACGCGAAGCAGACACCACCCTTTCCTCATACCAAAATAAAGCGCCACAATAGAAACACCAATTGCTCGCATCACCACAGTCATAGTACGTAGGCAAAGAATTCCCGACAGGCAGTACAGGAGGCACCACAGAACGACGACGTGTGTATCTACGACGGGCTGGAGCTGAGCTACAGGCCAGGTAACCCCTTCAGGCAGAGCGGCACCCCACATTGCAGAAAAATACGAAACAACAGAAAGAAAATTGAAAATGCACGAACGCGGAAACAGAACCTAAACATAAGAAAAGACGCACAAATAAAAAACCAACTAAACGACGTAGGAAAATACGTAGAACAGAAACAGGCACTAAAGGCTACACAACAAAGAAATCGGCACTAAACAATGTCTAAAGTCTCTAAAACTTCACTCATGCATAAAATCATTTCATACCCTAATATAACAGGATGTTCTACAAACAAACAAACCTAATTATTCTATAAAATTAATAGACATCGCTAAACAACTATTTTAAATTATGTCCGACAAAATTCGAAAACTAACCGAAGCAAGAATTGAAGACAAAACCAACGACAATGTAACAGTTCCACTTAAATGCCGAATCCAACGAATTCCTACCTGTAAAAAAAAAACATAACAGAAACCAATTTCGAAAATTAAGCACCAGAGCAATGCAGAAAATGAACACATAAACGAAGCCTAATACAACAACGAATACCCCGAAAAATAGCACATGCAGCAACTAAAGAACAAAAACAAACCTTAGAATTGAAATCAAAATCGATCAAAGACAAAGTGAGAAGAATGCACAGCGAGGCAAAAGAGACGACAGGTGGCAGGATATCAGAGTCTTAAACAGGGCCTTTCTTTACTGGATCGGATTCTTTGCTGGATTGGAAGCCCAAAGCCCAATTGAATTAAAAACAATTTACGGCTCGAAATCATAGGCAAGTTTGAGATTTAATTATAGGATAGGTAATATGGTAAAAAATAAGCCCAAAGCCCAATTGAATTAAACACTTTTTCTTCCTCGTGTCTTTTAAATTTATCGATTTTCACCCTTGACTTTTTTCTTTCGGCAATCTTGATCCCCAAATTTATCATTTTTTATATTATTTAGTTAAACTTAACAGATATGTTATTAATTTATTAATTTATGGTAAATTGACCAATACATCATCTTCTTTAATTTCATATGTATCATAATATCTGAATTTGTATACCTTAAATTCAATCAAAAATTATTTAAAATTCAAATATCTGCATATTAGGAGTCGTATTATGGTAGTAGTACTTTTGAAGTTTTGGATATTTAAGATATTAAAAATAAAACTTCTTTTTATTTTTATTTTTTTGATATTTTTACATATTTTATAGAGGAGTGTAAACATGAGGAGTTGGTTAGGTTACGGATAGGAAATTTTTTTTCTAATTTTGCATTTTAATTTTTAAAAAATGAAAAAAGTTTTTTATTTAAAGAAAATCTTTGAAAATTTTGAAATCACGTTTAATTGTTAAGTAGAAATTTTAAGAGGTTTTTTTTTATTGAAATGAAAAATAGTTTGAAAACAATAAAATTAGGTTTTCTAAAGTGATTTTTCTGTTCAGAAAAAAAAAAAAAAAAATTTAAAAATCACATTTGAACATATTTTATGTCTTCTATATTTTTCTAAGAAATTTTTCTAAAAAAACCTTCTAAAACTTCTTTTGAAAAATTACACAATTCTATAGTTATATATAAACATTAAATATTCTGATTATAAAATTGTATAACAACATTTAAAGAAATAAGAGGAAAGAAAATTAATTTTTCAATATATAAATATCCAAATATATTTAAAGTTATAAACACCGTTTGTCCCCTAGTGATCGATGATCCCTTAACAAACCTCTTGAATATTCTAATTAAGCATACCAAGCACGGGTCCTTGGTGATAGGGGTTCTAAATTCTATTAAATAGCTATTTCATATTTTAATTAGTAAGTAAACTATTTTACTCCTTTATATATAGATAATTATTTTGGAAATTTGTACTTTTAACTTAAAATTTGTACTTTTAACTTTTAAGAACAAAATAATATGTCACACCTCGCTCAGACGAAAACTCGAGATGCGAACAGTTTCAATAGTATCAGATGTCATAAGGTTACAACATTTATAATAACTATACATTATCGAATTAAATAAAAATTTTGAGATACAAGGTTTTGCATAATACAAAATAAATAAAGTACAGTGACCACAAAACGGATCATAAAGGAACCAAGTCATAGCAAAACAAGTTCCACGTAGACGATCCAAATAATCACAAAAACATAGCATCAATTAACAACAACCTCAAACCCTTGAAAAGCGTTAAAAATACGACGTCAGCATAAAGTTGGTGGGTTATTCACATTTTTATAAAAAACATTAAGTTTCAAAAGGTTTTGACCCGATTTGAAATATAAGTCCAAACATAGTAATAATATCTTGTTTATAAACAAAGCGAGATACATGGATAGCCTCAGATAATAAATACACCTGAGCCTTACGTTTAATAACAACATTTACCCCCTCCTTAGTGTGTCAAACTAAGGCTTAGTCATCAAATAATAAGCGGTCATAACATCGGACTCATAGGGACAGAGTACCCTCGTCGTCCCATATCAACGATGAGGGTTTCTAAAACCCATATAGATCTATATATATATGTATCGGTGGCTAGCCCAGTGCAAAGTGGATCGGACCGGACCGGGACCGGCCCGAGACCGTTAAAATTCCAAAATCCCAGACCAAAAACCGGACGGGTTGGTACCGGGTCGGGTATAAACTCTCGGGCGGACAGGATCAGAAATGTGGTACTGTGCATTCTCTTGATTAATAATGAATTTAATAATACATTATTATTAAAATCCCATTATAACTATTGCATTCTTTTGCATCACAATATGGAAAAGTTGTGTAGGCAAAGTGGCAAAATTTCACGACTCGACCACAGTCCATAACTGCATATATGTATATTGAGACACTAGAATACATGTTTTTGTTAAATGGTACTATAGTAGTCTAGCAAATTACAAGATAACACTTCCTTTTTCATAAACTTGAACTCAATTTAATGGGTTTTATGAAAATGTAGTGACGTAATGTCATGAAAAATGCTAAATTTTTCGTGGAGTTCTTCTCATAAGATTTTTAATCATAAATTACCTTTGAACATGAGAAAAACAAGATACATAACGAGAATCGACGACTTTTGTCATGTTGATTTATTCAGTGTTTGTGATATGTTATCTTCTTAGATTGATTGCTTTATATAAAAAAGACGAGATAATAACTTTGCATTATGTCTTCACATTAACAAACCAACTAACGTTATAATTAAAATCAAGTGTATAAACGTACTTGTTGAATTCCGATCATAAAATGGAGAATTGATTTCGATTTGATGATGATTATTGTGGTTGGCAACGATTTTGAATATGATGATGATGGTTGCACGTTGCTGGGTGTTTTCTAAAACATGATTAGATATTAGGGTTTTTATTTGGAATTGAGGTTAAATGGGATTTTATTAATAATGTATTATTAAATAAATTTTGCCTCAAAATTATAATCAATTATCCATGTGGTGGAGTGGTAAAACATCATTCAATTAAGTATGGTAACTTGGGTTCGAATCTAGGCAGCCAAAGTTTGACATTTTTTGATATATAACCCAAAAAATTAAAAAATAATAAAAACTATCCGGGTTAGTAGGGTATACCCGGTGTTAGTCGGTTTCGGCCCGACCCGATAGCCGAAATATCCCTAAAACCAAACCCGAGGATCGGACCGAAATTTATTATGCGGGTCGGTTCGGTCCAGGCCGGGCCGGGTTTATGGGTTATAAACGGTCGAGAGGAAACTTTATAAGGTTAAATCATAAAACACCGGCTTGTTGATTAATGCTTGATTATTGATAATTGTAACTGTATTCGAGAGGAACATTATAATTTGAATTAGTTAAAGTTAGTGAAATATTCGAGAGGAGTTTTGCTATATATAAGAAGTTAATTATACATTCAATGTCGTAAACATAATTAGAAAACAAGTGAAGTGTCAAACGAGTATACTTTTCAATTATTCGATAACAACAATTACTTTTCTCACATTGATTTTTATAATCACCTTTTACAATTACTTTGGAATTTTAATTAGTTAATCTTTAGTTATAAAAACCCCAAAAACCAACAAGTATTATTAATTCGAAGTAAAAAACTAAATTAGTCTATGTGATCGAACCTTTACTTACTTAAAGCTATATTATATACGAATAGGTCCACTGCCTATAAGTGTGTAATTGAGTCGAATAGTAGGTCAAGTTTATTAAACTAGATTTTACACATCAAGTTATTGGCGCCGCTGCCGGGGACTGATTTTTAGTTTTTGTTTCGAATTTGTGATACGATCCTTTTGAGTATTTATTTACTTGGAAGTTACTTTTAATTGTTATTACACCAGTGCGTTTTACGGTTTTCTTGTTTCTGTCTTTGTAGGTATTCAGGTAGTGGATGAACACGAGGGCTTCGGGGTTACCACTCGCGAGTCCAAAATCCAATCATGGAGTATCAAAGAAGCGAGGCAAGAAGAAGGGAAACATATTGATTCAGACACCACCAGGTTTTGGACCGTTCTCACCAGTGAAGTTTGATGATCTCACATCTTCAGAAGGAGGAGGAAGCGCTACAGAATCCGAAGTCGAAGAGTTAGTTTGTGAAGACAAACCGGAACTGCCACCAGCTATGGATCCTTTGGACATGCCAATGCACCGACGAGCCGCAGCTGTAGCAGTGCCACCCACCCGCGGGTCGGCAATCACCACCCCAAACTTGGGTGACGATTTCGTTGTCAAAGGTCATCATCTCAAGATGATCCAAGACAATAATTTCGATGGGCGATACAATTCCGATCCGCATAAACACGTAGCCAAGTTCAACGAGCTATGTGAGATGTTCAAATACGGAGAAGGAAAGAGCGATAGTGTCAAGCTGAGGTTGTTCCCTTCGTCTCTCACCGGAGATGAGAAGGTTTGGTTTGAAGAGTTGGACGGGAATTTAATAACAACATGGACACAAATGCGTGTAACCTTCATCAAAATATTTTTCCCACACGCCTTGGGTAGGAAATTAATTCGAGACATTAGAGGATTTCGACAAGAAGACGGAGAGACATCTACTGAGGCATGGGCTAGATTGAAGGAAATGCTGAGAAATTGTTATGGTCATGGTCTGGGCAAAGATAATATTATAGAGATCTTTTTCTACTGGTTAACCAAGGAGTCACAAAACGAGTTGGGCCTAGCCGGCGGGGGAGACTTTATGTACAAAACCACTAATGAAGCATACAATTTGATGGAGGATAAGTTAGTCATAAGCTTATCGAGGGAGTATCGAGACGATGGTAGAGGTCGAAGAGCCAGAGTACAAGTAACTCAAGTGGAAGGAAACAGTGACGCGTCTATTATTCTGAAAGAGATCAAGACGATGGAAGACAAGCTTGATAGAAGAATGACTTATCTAGAGAAAGAGGTATATGTGATCAAGCATGGGTGTGAAAATTGTGGGGGACCGCATTATGCGAGTGATTGTCGCATGGAGGAAGCCAATTATGCAAATTATGGTAATCCTAATCGGGGAGCAAATTGGCCACACTACGGAGGTAATTACAACCGCTGTGAAAATCGGGACAATGGATGGAAACGAAACAACACACGATCATCCCCACCACGACAAGGATACAACCCACCACATAATGAAGAAGACCAAAGCTTGAAAGACCTGATGAAGTCATTTATCCACACTCATAATGGAAAGAATGATGCAGTTACAAATCATATAAAAGTTTTAAATGATCACATCGATCACAGGCAGCGAAATCAGCACGCAACAATGCAGGACTTGGAGAGGAGGTTCGATAGGATGAATGATCGGTTTTCGAGCAGGCCACCGGGCCAGTTACCGAGCAACACGCAACAAAATCCACGACCGCAAAATCAAGGAAACAGTTCAAATAATCAAGGGTCAAAGTATCAGCCTCCTAACACGAGAGAAGAGCATGTAAACGCAATTACAACACGCTCGGGATATGCTTGTGGAAGAAATCAAGACGAATACAGAGGAAACGAGGATTTTTCGAATAAACAGTCAGATAATACGTCGCACCCCTCTGCAGAACCAGTTTTGGACGAGAGCGAGGATGACAAGGACGAGGCTCCACAGGTTCAACCCAAAGCCAAAACACCTGAACCAGTGAAGGAAGTCCCACTAAAGGCTTATGAGCCACTTGTCCCATATCCTCAACGTTTGAGGAAGGCACGCATGAAGGAGCAGTACGGTAGATTTTGCGATATGATTAAATATGTTCGTATTAATGTGCCTCTTGTTGATTTGATTGTAGGGATGCCGAATTACGCGAAATTCATCAAGGAGCTGGTCACAGAAAAGGGGAAGTCATCGGAGGAGCAGGCCGCTTTCTTAAACGCATAATGTTCGGCTTTGGTAAAGAACTCGATACCACCAAAGTTGGATGATCCAGGGAGTTTTCTTATCCTAAGTAATTTCAGTATTACTTATAGTTGCAGTGCATTGGCCGACTTAGGAGCTAGCATAAATTTGATGCCACAGTCCTTATATGCTAAACTTGCTTCGGGAGATTTAAAACCTACCGGAATGAGTATCCGATTAGCCGACCGATCATTTCAATACCCTATAGGAATTGCTGAAAACATGCTAGTAAACGTTGAAAAATTCACTTTCCCTGTTGACTTTGTGATTCTAGACATGTAGGAGGATTGTACTGTACCACTTATCTTAGGTCGACCATTTTTAAATACCGCGAATGCTATTATTCGTGTCAAGGACATGGAGATTTTTTTGGGGGTTGGGGATGAACGAATTTCATTTTCTTTTGATAAAGCTCCAAAACATTCATACTCTACTGATGAAACCTGTTTTCGTATTGACGCTTTTGATGAAATGTTTGACCTAGATGTGCAGGAAATGATTGGCGGACAAGTTGCGGTTGAGGATGAGGAAGATGAGGAGCTCGAGGATTTTGATCCCATCTTGAAAATGGAGTTGGAGGCATTTGAGAAGAATTCTACGAGCATAACCTTTGAAAAATCCGACCCGGATTTAGATTTATTAGAAATTGAATACTTGATGAATAATCCGGGTGCAACGTTTTTGGAGAAAAAAATTCCATTTAAGGAAGAGCTCGAGAAATCTAACTCAAGTTTGGGGGAAAATTGTCACGCTATCTCTCACGACCCTTTTGATTTATTTTCTTTAACTTTTCGAGAAAAGGAGAATATTTTGCAGGAATTTGAGGATATCGGAGATGATACATCATGGGAGGAATTTAAGAAGACGAAATTCAATGAAAGCAAATGTGACGATGTTTGGGAAATTGAAGATGTTTTATTACTGATTACTGAGGCTCGAGAGTGGCATGACGCTTGGGTGAAGCGAACCAAGATGTTCGATGTCAGGGAGGAAGCGTTGACTTTTGGCGACCATGACGGATATGAGTCGAGTGAGCAATTCGTGGATGATGGAGAACACGTGGGAAATAAAGGCGAGAGAAATCTCGACAATTACATGAAAGCATAAGTCGAGGCATATTGAGTCAAGCTAACGACTCAATCGAAAAAATCAGCGCTTATCGGGAGACAACCCGGGTTTTACTTTCTTCCTTTCTCTTTTGTATTTTTATTATTTTATTTTTATTTTTGTAATTTCCCTTAGGTTTTGAGTCGTTAACACATTAGGGGCAATGTGTTACTTAAGTTTGGGGGGTCATCCGGAAATTCCAAATTTTATTTTTCGACCCTTAGCTTAGTTTCCATCGTGTTAAGTTTGTGTTATTTTGTACAGTTTTTGAGTCAGAAAATACAAAAAATACAAAAAAATCGAAAAATTGAAAAAAATAAAAAATATATAACGTGTCTAGTCGGTAATACCTTAAACTTTAAGCATAACCAAGCGCATTTGATATCCTACTCGTTTAAATAGTGAGAAATTTGAGCCTTTGAAAACATTCATTTTTAATGCTACTTTTTCGTTTCTTTGAGTTTGCCAATGGTTGATGACTTTAGAACTTGACATTGTTATACATTTTGAGACCACATATGAGCAATTGAATTAGGGTAACTTAGTGTGATTTGGTACAATGATAAGGGCAATTAGGATTAACCCATTTTATTAGCCATTTTCGTTTCTTTATATATTTTCCGCCTAACCCTTGTAACACTTATTTTCAGTGTTAGAAACTCTAATTAAACCACTTTGTGCCTAAACTTTTTTGTTTCTTTAACACTACTATATATTTTGTACACTCGCGTATTTTCGTTTCATTTTTAGATTAGATCCGAACTTAAATTACGATTGCTATTGTATACGAAGTGAAAGTTAGTAAGGCATGAAAAATAAGTTATATGATTATTGCCTTTGTATTATTTTGTATTTGGAGTAAAGGGAAAAAAATAGCCTTTTGAGCATGTGAGCTTAATCAAAAGAAATACATTATTGTAAGGCATGTACTAGGCTAGAAAAAAGTGAATCGAGAAAAAAGAAAAAAAATCGAAAAAACAGAAAAGGAAAAAAAAATCAGTTGTAGAATTAAAAGAAATAGTGTATATTGAGTTTTGTATATACGATATTTGTACATTCGGAGAAAAAAGTAAAGTTCGAGAAAATTGAGCAATTCAGTTCGTTAAAGAGTTTATGAGTTCGGATTTAATCTAAGTTTTTTTTGTATACATTTTTATTTTTACCCTTTTACACTCCATTATATATTATTCACATGCATTTACCTGTATATTACAACCCGAATAAAAGTCCCCGTTTAGTTGTACCTAGACTCTAGTGGTGGAGATTTGATTCTTTATCAAGCCTATGATAGAATATTCACCATGACTGAGCAGTTGAGCGATTCTACAGAATACGTTACACACCTTTTAGATTAGTTTGAGGTTTGTGTGATTTACTTCCCATAAAATTCGTGAGATGTTTGGTTATGCAGTTTAATTTGGCTTTGATATATTTTTAAACACAGTTTTTGCTTGAGGGCAAGCAAAAGCTTAAGTTTGGGGGGATTTGATATCGCATATTTATATGTTTATTTCTATGCGATATTCGGTCATTTTTCATAGTGAACATGATGGATAGGATAGGATTTTGCATTTAATTGTGTGGAAAAGTGTTTTTTCCATTTTACAGGTTTACATGATCGGGAAGGGGAAATGGTGGAAGAAATGAGCTTAAAAGACGAAAAATAGTGATTTCTGACGAAGAGAACGTTGCAGTATCACCTCCACTGTTTTGATCATAACTTCTTCATACGATATCCGATTTAGGTGATTCAAATTGGAGAAGAAAGAATAAAGAGAGAGCTACAAAACTAAAAGTTTGAATATGGGAAAAAAAGGAACCTACTGCGCCGTCCTGGTCAAGTAGGACGACACACTGAGCTGTTTTCAGCAATATTGCAATTCGACTCAAACACGAATTCTCTTGATTTTTGCCTATAAATACCAACCCAAATCGTCCAGAATAATAATCAATCGGTTCTTATCAATATTTGGAGCTGGAGATCTCGGTTTGGAAGCTTGGAGAGCAAGGAAAGAGTTAGAGTCGGAGTACGATTACAATTCGATCATGACACGTTTTGCAACTTTCCTAGTTTGTTTCTTACTCTTTTATTCCAGATTTTTAGTATGTTTTCTCTACTTTTATTTGCTGTTTTGAACTTTAATATGAGTAGCTAAACACTTTTGAATGCTCGTTTGAATAATGGATCTTGTTTGACGGTTTTGTTTCGTTTTTGAATGTTTAGGTGTTTATGTTTAATCGTAGATCCTTAGATGTTTAAGTTTTAATATATTATCATAAAGTTGTTTATATACAAATTAATTAATCAACATTCTAGGTATTCGAGAGGAATCTAAATAGGTTAAATAAATTGTATGAAATAATCAATCGGTCTTTAATTGGATTAAAATTGTTAGGATTCGAGAGGACCTAGTAATAACAACTTAGGTAATTAAACGTGAACGAATAAGTCTAATTATTAAGATTAGAGAGGACTTAATAATTAGAAAAGTTATTTGAGAGGAAACTTTATAAGGTTAAATCATAACACACTGGCTTGTTGATTAATGCTTGATTATTGATAATTGTAACTGTATTCGAGAGAAACATTATAATTTGAAGTAGTTAAAGTTAGTGAAATATTCGAGAGGAGTTTTGCTATATATAAGAAGTTAATTATACATTCAATTTCGTAAACATAATTAGAAAACAAGTGAAGTGTCAAACGAGTATACTTTTCCATTATTTGATAACAACAATTACTTTTCTCGCATTGATTTTTATAATCACCTTTTACAATTACTTTGCAATTTTAATTAGTTAATCTTTAGTTATAAAAACCCCAAAAACCAACAAGTATTATTAATTCGAAGTAAAAAACTAAATTAGTCCCTGTGATCGAAACTTTACTTACTTAAAGCTATATTATATACGAATAGGTCTACTGCCTATAAGTGTGTAATTAAGTCGAATAGTAGGTCGAGATTATTAAACTAGATTTTACACATCAGATGTAGAATATGTAATGGAAGAATTCTTCTACTCTTGTAAATCTCACTTATTTGTTAATTATTTGGTTCATGTTTTCTGGAATTTTGAGAGAGAAATAGAGAGAAATGGTGTAGAAAATGGGTGAAATGAGAAATGAAAAGAGGAAGGAAAAGAAAGATGTAAATGATAGTTTAGGTATGAAAAAGAAATGGAATGGTGGTCTAGATCTGGAACATGGTCAAAACACACCATATTGGGGAGATTCGGGGCAAATGTTACGTTAAAGTGGCATTGTAGATCTCAAAACGAAGGAAACAGACTGTTTGAACTTTTTGTGTCCGAAACCCTGACTGCGGCGCAGTCCATTCTTGACCACGTCCAACCGCCGGTTGGCATGGTCCAGCTGCCGGCTGGCCAGTCAACCGGTTAACGTTTCGTTAGCTTTCCCATAAAAGGACTAAATTTGTAATAAACTTAACTTTAATGTTGGATAGAGAAAATGACTGGATGAAGCTATGGAGTCTGAATGTGTGTTTGAATAAAGATGATTTTAGTTCGTGGAGGTTCCGAACAGAAATCATGAATAATCCGAAGTGAAGTTTTCAGTTCGGGGAACATATTCGTTCAGATACTCCGAACTGACTGAAGTTCTTTCGAACTGAAAACAAAATGAAGAATAACTTAAGTCAACTCAAGTCAATATTTAAGATATCAACTCGGAGGCTGTAGACTTTGATTCCGAATTTAAGTGAACTCCCCGAGTTGAAATTAAGATGATGACATGTTGTAATATTTACTTCGTAGTGTTTTAGATTTTGTCTATAAATAGTGTGATAGGTTGTTAGAGTTTGTTGTCTTTGAACCCGGACTCAGTTTGAGTGTCGTTGAGCTTGTCAGTGTCTGATGTAACAAGCTCGATCCAAAACCAGTTCACACTATCAATGAAATATTAAACATTTACACATATTGTTCTATCAGCTTCAATTTCAAGTCTCAATTTCATGATTCTGCTTTTGATTCAACTTAGGTCATGAGATTCCGCATCATGACCTGTTTCATTTCGATTCAATGAGTGAATAGATATAAGGAGACTTTTCAGGACCTGTCAATTGGTATCAGAACCAGACAAATCAATTGATTAAATTCAATTGATTCTGGTTCATCAATTTTACTTGATTCGAAAATTAGGTCAAACTATCAGTGAATGTTAGAATCGAAGGAGTCCGAAGTGAAACTGAAGGAGTCCGAAGTGAAAATGAAGAGCTGTATTGAATGATCTGTGAAGATTTCAAGGTGTTCATTGTGGATCTAGTGCTACACATATCAGTTCAAAGATCGTTGGTGAAGGGAGCGAAAACACGAGTTATCAATTTGAGAAAGAGGTGTGTTGTTGTGCTTCTGATCTGAAATCAGATTGACAAATCATGAGATTCTGCTCGCAGTGAAGATGGTTAACTTCGTTAATGATCAAATCATCATCGGTGGAACTTTGAAAGAATGAAGATTACAACGATTATGTGATGAAGAAAAAAATGTCTCCAATAACATTTTTATTCTAAACTAATGGTCTGGTAATCAAATTCAAGTTTCAGAAGAATGATGAGGATCCAAATGTTCAACTCAGTAGGAAACTTGGTGATTCTTGTTGAAGGTTCCGCAAGCAAAGTGGAATTCATGTTTATCATAAATTAGAGGCACAACTAAGGCCAATTACTTTCTCTTTGACATAGGTCTCTAGGATCAGTGATCAATATCTTTTCAAGAAAATCAGACGCAAGCCTATGATAAAGAGGAAAGATAATTTGTTGATTGGTTGTTTGAAGCTCACCAAGGAGAATATGTAAGATATATGAAGATTGAAGGCTCATAGCATCATCCGAGGGGGAGATTGGTTGGTAGAGAAATTAACTGGATGAAGCTATAGAGTCTGAAAGTGTGTTTGAATAAAGATGATTTTAGTTCGTGGAGGTTCCGAACTGAAATCATGAATAATCCGAAGTGAAGTTTTCAGTTCGGGGAACATGTTAGTTCAGATACTCCGAACTGACTGAAGTTCCTCCGAACTAAAAACAAACTGAAGAATAACTTAAGTTAACTCAAGTCAATGTCGAAGATATCAACTCGGAGGCTGAAGACTTTGATTCCGAATTGAAGTGAACTACCCAAGTTGAAATTAAGATGATGACATGTTGTAATATTTAATTCATAGTGTTTTAAATATTGTCTATAAATAGTGTGATAGGTTGTTAGAGTTTGTTGTCTTTGAACCCGAACTCAGTTTAAGTGTCGTTGAGCTTGTCAGTGTCTGATGTAACAAGCTCGATCCAAAACTAGTTCACGCTATCAATGAAATTTAAACAGTTACACATATTGTTCTATCAGCTTCAATTTCAATTTCAATTTCATGATTCTGCTTTTGAATTAACTCAAGTCATGAGATTCCGCATCATGACCTATTTTATTTCAATTCACTGAGTGTATAGAGAGAATGAGACTTTTCAGGACCTGTCAATTGGTATCAGAACCAGACAAATGAATTGATTAAATTCAATTGAGTCTGGTTCATCAATTTGACTAGATTCGAAAATTAGGTCAAACTATCAGTGAATGTTAGAATCGAAGGAGTCCGAAGTGAAATTGAAGAGCTGTATTGAAAGATCTGTGAATATTTCAAGGTGTTCATGGTGGATCTAGTGTTACACATATCAGTTCAAAAACCGTTGGTGAAGGGAGCGAAAACACGAGTTATCAATTTGAGAAAGAGGTGTGTTGTTGTGCTTCTGATCTGAAATCAAATTGACAAATCAAGAGATTCTGCTCGCAGTGAAGATGATTAACTTCGTCAATGATCAAAACATCATCGGTGGAACTTTGAAAGAATGAAGATTACAACGATTATGTGATGAAGAATAAAATGTCTCCAATAACATTTTTCTTCTAAACTAATGATCTGTGGTAATCAAATGAAGTTCCAGAAGAATGATGAGGATCCAAATGTTCAACTCATTTAATAGAAAATTGAAAGATATATTATATATCGGTTAATTGTTTGGAAATGTATCCAGCTTCTAAACCATATATATCGGTTAATTGTTTGAAAGATATATTTTATGCATCCAGCTTCTAAACCATCTATTGTATTCATTTATCTTCCTAATTTGTCTAATGTCATCACACTTTAACTTTTAATCGGCTCCATGATGACGTGTATCAAGTTTTGTAATTTATAAAGCCATCATTTAATTCGGGTTATAAAGCTATCATTTAATTCGGGTTATAAAGCCATCTCCCCCAAATTAAAGTCATATCCCCCAAATTTAATTCAGTTTATTGAAGACGACGACTAAAAACAACATCAATGGTCGATTTGAGATTTTGTGATTGTAGAATTTGCATCTATCCTCGCACGTTTTGGACAAAGAAAAACCGTGGGATGAGATTCGTTAGCTGTCCGATAATGGTATGTTATAATTTTGACCTAATATTTTTTCCAACAAAGCTTATAATTTTCATCGTTGTTTACCTTTCACGAGCATAAGGATGGAAAATCACGAGAAAAATATCAAATCGCCAAATCTTTGTGGGAGGAGTGAAAAGTGGAGCGGGAAAGTGGGCGGATTGTGGTCCAGGAACACGCATATAAACAAACAATATTCATTTTATGTTTTGACTTTGAAAGGTGACATGGCAGCCCACGTCAGATGGTCAACCATTCAAAAACCCAAAGTAACCAGCAACATTTTAAAGAGGTTAAATCGTGCTGACATTAGTCAAATTAGGAAGATGAATGGATAAAATAGATGGTTTAGAAGATGAATGTATACAATAGTTTTGGGTGTAAATTTCGATGCATTTCCAAACAATTAACCTTATTATATATCCGAAATTATAATAAGTTTCGATTTTAAATATATTTTGTTATTCTTACGAATATATATGTTTTTATTTTATTAGAAAGAAAACATCAATTTTATTTTTTATTTTCTTTGAAAGACTAATTTTTATAGAAAATGTTTACTATATATAAAAAGATAATAAAAGTTTAAAATATCAATATCAAAACTATTTTTATTTAAATATGAATAAAAGTTAAAGAGTTAAAAGTGTATTTAAAATGTAAGAGCTAAAATGAAAATAGTCATTAATGATGTCATATGACACCATCATTTAGATATAAAAGTTTAAATTTGAAACTCATCTGACAATTCACACTTTGTTATATGATTTTTTATACACATCTTTTAACATATATTATAGATGTATGACATGGCTACTTACTAATGTTTGATAACTTGGTTTTACATAAACAAATAGACTAAATCAAAGTTTATGTTTCGGTTTCCGCATTGATTAGAATAACATTAATCCACGTCCACAAGTAACAGGATATATAAAAATATTTTGCATCTATTGTAGTAGTTGGATAAGAATACTTCTCCTTTAATGTTGTTAAATATACCATCAACTAATTTTCAGTTGTTACTATATTCTAGAGCTACCATTTTTGTGTGTGTGTTTGGGTTGAACATGAAACTGTGTGGAACACACAAGAATTGGAACTCCAACGTAAGCTTAGCTGAATCGGTCTAATTGAATTAAATTTTCAAAGTTAGCCGAACTAAGTGGCAAAAAATGTTACAATATTTTTCTTTTCCTTTTTCGAAATGTAATATATAAATATAAATTAATACTAGTTAGACGTTTGAAAATTACAACGTCTGGAACAGATAATATCAACCACAACGACACTAAACTTTACACTTATCTAGACGACACTTACATTAACATTAAGAAGATCCAAACAATCATACGAGAATTGGAATTACAATGATTTATTACTCCAAACTAATTAAAACATTTTAGGTACTTAAATTGAAGTTTAGCAGTTCAACTATAACTAACTAACCAACGTCAATTAATGATTAGAGCCTCCAAGTTAAATGGATATAATCAATATATTGCCAATTCAAATTTTGTATTTTTTATTTTATTTTAAACAAATTGTTTTAAAATCAATTGTTAGAAAGATTCTTTGTTTAGAATTTGCCAAACATTATAGTATATTCAGAACCAGTCTATTAACTTCTAACTACTCCACCAACTATACAAATTCATGTTTCATCTCTTCAAAGGAACACAAACACACAAATCCTTCCATTGTAATAAAGATGGGGATAGGAATTAAAAGATTTTGGTGGTTCATTTCATGTACAAACAAAAACCGGTTGCATATAGAATCACAGTTGGATGTCGAAGAGATACTTGGAACTAAGCTTGCAACCATTAATGAAGAATCAGATACATGTGACGAGATTATTGGAGCACGAAAACCGACAAAGCGTGTGAAGATGGGAAAGAAGACGAAGAAAGAGGAAAATGGTCGGGTTTTCACCACTCAATTCAGCATGAAGAAGTCATATGCACTCTTCTTGGACAGGATGACAAGCACGAGAAGGTTCGGTGGACCTCAAGCCTACTAAAGCATCTCACTTCCATCATCTCTTCTGCAAGTTGTAATAACTCGTAATTGAGGATCTTTTTAGAGTAAGTGAAGTAAATGTATAGGATGAACCATGGCACGAAAATATTGGCAAACTCGAATACAAAAATCCATGCAAATAATGACTATTCATGCCAGTGTGAAACTGACCCAATGTAAATTTCTGAAATGTCAATGTAAATAAGAGAATACTACTTGATACAAATTTGAATCTGAATACAACAGACGAATTTATCAGTCAAATCTAAAACATGTACACGGATCAAAATCGACAAACAGAGTTATTAGATGTAGTCCAAGTCTGATATGTGGATTTAGAGACCGTTAGGGTTAGAGTTTTGTATACCATATAAATATTGATCAATAATAATATGTGACAACAAAAGGGGTTTATTTTATAATATGGTATCAAAGCGATTTTGATCCCGTCTCTATTTTTCTTAAAACCCTAATCGGCGTAGGGATAAGCCGCCTAGCTGCACTAAGTTCCAAACCCCTAAAGAAAAAAAAAAAAGAAAAAAAAAACTCAGAAATTCGGATTTGAATTTTAGTCGATCATTGTTTTGGTCATAACTTCAAAACCGCTCGGAGTTAACTGATGAGGTCAGCGCCATTGGCTTCGTAATTAAATTTCGAAGAAAGTCATACTGGAATCACAATAGAAGAACCAAAAACGCGCCGTCACGGGCCAATATAGTAGTCGGTTCAGATCCGGAGAAAAAGAATGTTTTGCTTATAATTCTCAAACTGCTTTGAGTTAGATGATGTCGTCAATGGATGTAGATTCGTAATTAAATTCCGAAGAAAAGCAAACCGGAAAAAGCAACGAACGCAGCTCCGACCGGTCGTCACGCGCTACCACAAGCAACGAGTCTTTATTAGCATCTATGTATAGTTTTAATTTGTTATTTGTTTTTCATAATAATAGTGTTTCTACTAGAGTTCGAGCTTTAGTGATTTCGCCGCTCGAACTGTCGGAGAGTATTAGATGTAGTCCAAGTCTGACGTATGGGTTTAAGGAACGTTAGGTTTATATGCCCTATAAATATTAATCAAAATATATCATAACCTAAGGGGTTTATCGTTCTAATAGGAATAACCAAATACCAAAATCTCATACCAATATATAGTTACAAAAGGCCAACAACAACGAATGAAGAGTATACCTAAATTTCCTCCCATAAACTTGATATCCAAAACAGCAAACATATTCAAATATGAAACCTAATAACAAATTTGTAGCGGATGTTATACGAAATAAAAGAAGGGAAATTACGAAAATAGCAAAAAATTTGGGGAGTATTTTACAAAATGTCAAAAAATTTCAAAATTTTACCAAATGTCACATATCTCATATTCGAACATATATCGCATATGCGAACTGTCCAAAATATGCGAACCTTTGTTTTTTTTTTTTTTTTTTGCGTTTTTTTTGTATTTTCACACTATGTTTGTTAATGTAACCACTTAATACATTAAAATACTACATTTTGGAACATAGAAATACATCATATTACAAATAACTAACATCATACAAATTATCGACTGATGCTTGAGACGACTTTTTTTTCCACAAGACGTTGAAGTAGCTTTTGTTGAACGGGAGGATGAAGGTTGGCTTGAACATTGGTATTCTGGGATCTTTGCACTACATATTTTTCTAATGTGACCTTTTTTCTTACAACGGTCACATGTCACTTGTTTTCTTTCCCCTTGCGAAAGTATACGGTCTTTGTTTTTTGGACGACCCGCATGTCTCATTTCCATGGATGGTGGCTTGATGGTTGGGATCTTATCTTGGCGCAACCATTCAGACGGATGTCCAACTGGGAATATGGATCCCGTATATGTCCGTTTATAATTTTTTTCCTTGAACCAATGTTGTGCCAAAGCCGCGACATCATGTTCCCTTTTCAAAATATTTAAAGCTGCTACAAGGTGTGAACAAGGTATACCAGACTTTTGCCAAACTTGACACGAGCATTTCTTGTCACGAATACTGACCACTGCATCTTTCTTGTTGTCTTTCACCTCAAACATGTAGTCATTAATCGGTATGGCTCTCCATCCGGAGCCTCTTTTTATCCTACCATCCAATTTTTCTGTAGCCCACGGTGTTAATGGTTGATCCAAATCCTCTGTTTAAAAATAATAAAAATATAGTAAGTTATTAAAATAGGAAATCATACTTATTATGAGAAGCAAAGAATTACCTGCAATCTTGCGACGTTCATGGTACCATTTTTGAGTAGTTGCCCGCATAAACTCTAGAGGCATACAAATCGGAAGCTTGCGTGCATGACGGGTCATCGAGTTTAGAGATTCAGCACTGTTAGACGTCATAAGGTTATAACGATCTCCGGGGAAATAAGCCCTTGACCATTTTTCCTTATCTAAGCTATCAATAATTTTCCTTGATTTGGCAGGAAGAATTAGTTGAAGTTGCCTAAATGCTTCCAGAAAGTCCGATTTCCCTATATGCCTTACATGTCTTCCAGAAATGATATTCGTTGTCTTCGTTTGCTTGTGACTTAATTTGTAAGTTCATGCACAAATGTCGACAACAAAGGCCGTGAAGAGCATCTGGGTACACTGTGCGTATTGCAAGGTCAATTGAACTTGCTCTATCGGAGATAAATACCAAGTTATCAAGATGACCCAAGCATTCTCTAAGCTTCGACAAAAACCAGGTCCAACCTTGTCCACTCTCTGTCGCCCCCACTCCATATGCGATAGGAAGAATATTGTTGTTCCCATCCATACCCACTGCAACAAACATTATGCCTTGATATCTTCCTTTAAGGTGAGCACCGTCTATTACAATTATCGGACGACATGTTTCGACAAAACTGCGAAGCTGTAAAGAAATAGATTTATGAGTCTTAGTAATAATAATAGTTAACAAAAATAGATATATGATGAGGTATCATGAATAATAATAATAGTTAACAAAAATAACTTAAAAACTCTTACCGATTCACCGATTGCAACAAATAGCATCTCAAAACGCTTTTCACGGTCCCTCGTCATATGTGTTATGGTTCCCGGATTTTGCTGGACCAAATTATGTAGATAAATTGGTAGTTGAGCAAATGATTCTTCAAGGGACCCTCTAATCATTGTTATAGCATATTCTCTTGCTCTCCATGCTTGTTGGTATGAAATTCTAATGTTATGATTAACACGCATGTCCGTGATAATGTCTCTCCCAGTGTATTTCCGGCTTGGATCTTCTAGGGCCTCTTTTATTAAACATGCCAAGACTTTTTTGTTTGCTTGACGATGATTTAGATGAATTTGAGTTATTGAACATGTATGTCTATCGGTTAATTTTTTAACTACAAAAGACTCAAGATTTTTTATTTTTGTGGCTAACAAGAACCACTCGCATTTTTCATATTTACATACTGCCTCAAACCTTGTTTTATTTGATCTTTTAACTTTTATTTCAAAACCTTCATTTATACATTTTAACCCTAAAGCGATTTTTAATTTTTCTTTGTTATCGAAAACATCACGTAATGTGACATGTTCAAAAGGGTTATATCTAACAGGTTTTGATGGAGGCTTAAATGGGGCACGTGTTTCAGGAATTGGGGGCATGTTCCAGAACACATTTGCGGGCACTTGAAGAAGAGGGTTATCTTCATCATCGCTACTTTCGGACGATGATGAAGATTTTTCCTCGTCTGAAAAACCTTGATCATATTCATATTCAACATTTTGTTCAAGGGAATAATCATATTCCGGAAAAATATAGTTTTGGGAGTTTTCAAAATTGTTTTCTTGGTTTTGAAAATCATTTTGTTGGTTTTGAAAATGATTTTGTTGGTTTTGAAAATCAGTTTGTTGGTCATAAACATACTCAACATGTTGATCAGCATAATAATCGTACTCTGGAAACACATATCCAACATCTTGGGAGTTTTAAAAACCATGTTGGGTATTCCCATACTGATGTTGAGAGTTCTGAAAATCATTTGGGTCATGACCATAATGATATTGTGAGTTTCATATGTGTCATGACCATAATGAGATTGAGAGTTTTGGAACTGGTCACCTGAGGACGATTCGATACCATGCACATTATGGATGGGTGAACTTCGGTTTCAACTTGGTCTCCGTCACTCGTAGTTGGATTCACGACAAAAAGTGTAACTTTTACATTGGGGTTATTGACAACATATATAATGAATTCTGTTGCATCGTCATCATCACCAACCTCTAATAGATCATCACCGGATTTGTATGTTAACCTGAAAGTCGAGTTAGCATTCAAAGACAGCTTTGCTGCTACACTATCTTTCAACGACGAAAACGTAGAATCAATACGTATATAGAGGCTACGTTTGAATAACCCTTTGGGAGGATAATGGACCGCTCCGTCTACCAACTCCCACGCCCCTCCCATACAAACACATATCTTAGTTTTTTGAGGATTAGTATAGTTTTTGTGTGTGATTGTTGTAAAGATATGAAACAAGAATGAGATGAAATAGGAATGAGATAGATTGTTGTAAAATGTTTGAATTCTCACTGGTTTTTGTGTTGTTTATATAGAAGAGTCAATGTACGTTGCATTTACTTTTTGTACGAAATGTAAGTTTGATTTGACATAACACTCTAATTTTGACCGTTGAATGTACTTTTTGTACGGATCTCGCATAATTGATTACACCTCGCATTATTCATTTATGCGAGGTAAGACTAGACACTGTAATTTTGACCGTTGAATTTACTTTTTGTACGGAATGTAAGTTTGATTTTGACATAACACTGTAATTTTAAAATGCTTGTTTTTGAATTAATAGAACTTTAATTTAAAAGAAACAACATAATATTGAAAATACAAGAGCATAATTAAGAAAATAATTTAAACAAGCCAACAAAAAAAAAATACAATATTGTTTGTTACTTAAGTTGAATAAATATTTTAAAATTTAAAAAACACAATTGAAATTACAAAATCAACTTTGAACTTTTATTTAAAAGAAACAACATAATATTGAAAATACAAGAGCATACATTAGAAAATAATTTAAATAAGACAACAACAAAAAAATACAATAAAGTTTTCTATCCAACAGTACGGTCGATACGTTTTGCATAGAAGCCTTTTGCCATCCCTTGTCTGAATACATACACTTGCTCGTTAGAGACATCAGGAGTAACTATCTCCCTTATTTCATTGGTTAGTATGTAGTGTATAAATAAGCAGATAAACAAAGCTGAATTTTGTCTACTATTTGGACATTGGGGAACTCTGGCGACATATCCGAAAGGTTTTCGGGCATTTAGTGTAGCTCCTCTACTCATATAATTTATTTCTTTCAAAAACCTTACGAGGTTTTCTTCGTAATAAGTCATGAGACGAGAACGATGGGCATCCGGAACTACTGCTAATTCTCTGTCAAAAATGGTCAATTCAAGAGTGGATATTTTAAGTTGTAGAAGGAACCAGTGCTCATTTGGACAACTTATTGGAATAAGGACTATGTCAACTTCCCACCAAGCAGGGAAATTTTTCAAACATCCTGTTGCTGTCTTAACTATTCTTTCTCATTGTTCTTCAAAAAAGTCATTGTTGAAAAAAGTTTGCATCACTGCATACCTGGTGTTCAACATATTATCCCTCTCTATGGTTTTTTTTATGAATTACTTGTGACCGTCTTATCCAAGCATCGATATGCTGTTATTCATAAAACAAACAAACACAATTTATAATCAAGATTCAACACTAATTTTGATATTTGAAAATTTTAAAAATGTAAAACTTACCATCTCCCACAAAGCATTGTCTTGCGTGCGTCCAAGCAAAACGCCCCAAAACCTTCTACAACACTTGAAACTTTTTCCTAAATAAGCAATATAACAATATTGTTCTTCGTCACCTTTCCCTCTATCCCCTTGAAGAAAACATTCTTCAGCAGTGCCGCTAAGACAATTGGTTGTTCATCGCTATCCATATTTTGGGAAGATTCCGTTTCATGTTGTTGAATATCGTATAGGAGTTGATCAATTTCGTCTCGCAGTACTTGTCTTCGCTCATCTAGGTTGGCGAGTTCTTCAATGAGATCTTCGAGCCTTTGTCTTCGGTGTGTGTTTGAATTCATTATGGTTGTGTGTGTAAAATGGAAAATAATGTTGTGTGTGTAAAAATATGCTATCTTTTGTGATGCTTAAATAGACCTTCGAATGTACTATTGTTACGAATATTAAATTTGAAAAGACTAGACACTGTAATTTTGACCGCTGGGTGTACTTTTTGTACAGATCTCGCATAATTGATTACACCTCGCATTATTCATTTATGCGAGGTGAATTATTTTGATTTGACTAGACACTGTAATTTTGGCCGTTGAAAGTACTTTTTGACCGTTGAATACTACTTTTTGTACGAAGTGTAACTTTGATTTGACATAACACTGTAATTTTGTACGGATCTCGCATAATTAATTACACCTCGCATTCGCATAAAAATATGTTACCTTTTTTAACGGATTTCGCATTATACAGTGCAATTTATGTAATATTTTTATTTATTTATTTATGTTTAATGTTTTATGATTTAAGTAACCAAAATGTACATAAAAAATCCATAACCAAAATGTACATAAAAATCCATAACCAAAATGTACATAAAAATCCATAACCAAAATGTACATAAAAATACATAACAAAAATAAGAGTACTACGCCGGGTCTATGAGCGTCATAAATGAAAAAAAAACTAGCAACACGCAATCGCATGTTCATTGCAAAAGCCGCCGGATCCGCACACCACTTCATACGCCGACCCCTAATCTTGTTCTCCATGTGTATCATCACCCATATACCACAATCACCCAAATGACCACACTGAAGGGGGACCTCCTCACCAAAAAGCGTCTACCCGGTCAACTTACTGCGGTCCCTACCCGATATCTCCCAATATTGGATATCATCCAAAAACTTAGGCAACCATCGCCAAAACCGATCAAATATATCCGAAACACTATGCCGGAGGACCTTCGATGATAGACTATCAAAAATATTGACCCAGTGATCACCCTCGACATTCAGCGGCATCATAACCTGCAAGTTAATATTATTCAATAAATTAACATTATTACTATATAAACATACTATTTTAAAAGTTAAATTTCCAATAAAAAGTTTAACTCACGTAATCTACAGTCCACCAAGCGGCCACGGCTCCGTCTTCCCGTCTGTGAACCACACAGGGTTGGAGTGCGGCTTGTCGAACATCTTCATCATCCAACCGCTCTGTACCGACCATCCGGCGGTGCTGGATCTGTATTTATACAGATAGTGAGCCCAAGTCAACAGGTGCTGTTAAAAAGGTAAGAATAAAAATTAGCAAACAATATTATATAACAATTAAATACAATTATTAAGTAAATAAAAATTAAATAATACATACCGGGTAAGTCACCCAACCATATGCAGTGTCTCCCATAAGTTCCCGCCAAAACACTCTCTCGTATCGGTAGGTCTGGTCTGGTCTGGTAATGACAGGTAACACGCACTCGCAGTAGATGTATAGAAGGCTCTGAACGGCTTATAATCAATGACATCTGGTGGATGTCCTCCTCCCGACTCCGTATGACGTGGTGATGCAAAGGGTGCATGGGATCTCGTGGTAGATACCACCAACGATGATGAAGATGGTAATGATGAGGATGATAGTAGTGATGATGATGAAGATGATGGTACCGACGATGATAATGAAGATGGTACCGATGAAGATGGTAATGATGAGGAAGATGGTCGTGACGCTGGTATGTGAAATGTGTGTCTTCCCCGTGATACAGTGGGTCTTTGTGATACGGTGGATGGTAATGATGGTGATAATGATGTCAACTCAGGTGGTGGTGGTGATAATGATGCTGTAGGTATGGGTGACGGTGATCTACGTGGTGATGGTGGTGGTTGTGGTCTAGGTGATGGTGGTGGCTGTGGTCTTGGTGATGGTGGTGGATGTGGTCTAGGTGATGGTGGTGGTGGCGAAGATGGTGAAGAATGTGGTCGTGTATGTGTCTCGGGTAATGGTCTAGTGGAGGGTGTGGCAGTCTGGCGGAGAGTGGCTGTAATATAATCACGTAAATAGGGAGGAATACGAACCGTGCGCTGATCACGACCTCGAGCTAAACCCGGTGTCTGCATACGCATCGTCTCGGGTGGATCAACATGCTCGTCCGGCCGCTCCATAGCATCGTCCTGGTAAACAAACAAATCAACTAAATCCTCCATGACGACCTGCATAAGAAACATATTTTAATAAATTACAAACATGCGAAACAAATTAATGTTACAAATATTAGTTAAAGAGTATTACCGAGATACGATCCTCCATATCCTCCAAGCGATCTCCACCTGGCGTCGACGGGTCAACCTGAGGTGAAACTATACCCAGAAGGAGCTCCGCCACATCAAGACGACCCTCCGACCACGTCACCCGACGCTCTATATCCGTCATACGACGGTCCATCGCTGTCCTCCACGGGTCAACATCTGGAGGTCCCGTCTCATCAGCCGTCTACGGACCTCGAGCCTTCTTCGAAGAAGGCTCAACAATATCATCATCAAGACCCGGTCGTTGGTGTACATCCCTACGTGGGCTAGATGTGGTAGCCGCATCCACACTAACCTCCGGCTCAACCACATGCTCCTCAACCCCATCAAAAAATCGTCGACTCGCCTGACACCAATCAGTCGCGACCTCCTCCTCGGTCTATATAATCTCAAGCGGGTGAACAGCCTCCTATATATTTAAATCAAAATATAAATATTCAAACTAATTACTTTTAAATACAAAAAAATGTTTATAGTAAAATAACTTACACTCTCAAAATCAAGGAATCTCAAGCACGACTCCCACGTAAAAGCGATGACCCTGCGTCATCCAAGTGCTGGTGGTATAGTCTCCTGGTATTTTACAAAACCCCCGGCCCTCGGGAACGTCTCGAATATCCATATCTACAAAATCAAACAAAAAACTCAAGTTATATTGTTTCTAAAAATATTAAATTAACAACTAAAATATTAATTATAGTTTAAATAACATACCCTAAACGCAAATATAAATCCTCCAATGTAGTATTTCCAGGTGTCTTTCTTATCACCGTGGGTCGACGCCAACTTACCCTTGCGCGACTCCAAAATACTCTTGCGTTTCACCAACGCCTTCGAAAGGCACCGATGTGCCTGTGTCCAGAGAAACGATCCCCACGGAAACGAGTTCCACGACTCGAAATCCTCAACCAGACGTAACATGCCCTCGGGTATGGCGATGTCGTCCTGCAGTCCCATAAACACGTGATGCACCATCATCAATAAACAAACCCTCACTGTATCCGTGTCAGACAACCGACCAAACCTAGCCATATCCGCAGACAACTCACTTACATGAGCGCCCTTCACGTGCGAAGTACGTGTATCTAAGGTCGGAAAAACCCGTCTCTGAAATGTAATGTCACCGGTCGAAGGGAACGTGCGTAGTCCAAAACGCATCCCGGTGATGATACAAAAATCCTCTCCGGTAAACCTAACAACATGGACACCCCCGACACTAAATACCAACTTCTCATCAGACGGGACCTCCAGGGTTTCTAAGGTCTGAGGAAACAGATGAACTAATAAATGGTCCTTGTTCCTATCTACAAAATCAAGCCTAGGACCAAAACAAGTACTCCTAAAAAGCTGTAACTGTGCATCTACCAACTCCAACCTATTTCTAATATCTACACCGATATGGAACTTACCACGTATAGTAACTGTCGCATGAACATACTGCAAAACCAAGCAAACAAAGGATAGTCATTGTTAAAGTTTGTATATATCGTTGGCGTAACTATAGTTACGTTGGCGAATTACCCACAATTCTAATATATCTAAGGTATAATATATTGTTTAAAAAAAAAAAAAAAAAATGTAGGTTCGCCTAATTTTAAAAAAATTAGACCAGTTCGCATAATACTGGTTTCTTATTATGCGAACTGGTCGCTGGTCATTTTGGGGATTTTTTTCAAACCTGAAATCAACTAAACATCGCAATTAACTAATCCTATGGCATTTGGTATTCCTAAATAGCATTTCTAACTAACATAACATAACCAATTACACAAACCGCTGCTGCCGTCGCCTAATTGACCTAAACCGCTGCCGACAAACACAATTAAGCTATGAAAACATGTAATTAATACCTGATTATCACGTCTAGGGTGCCCTTGATCCATTTATGTTGATTAATTGCCTTCAAATTGGTGTTTCATGTATTAGGAAATAAGGGTTATGCGATTGGCGATTTGGGGTATTTTGTGTTTGACCGATTTTGACTTGGTATTTATATGCGTCGCATATTTTTTTTTTTTTTTTTTTTTTTAATTTTTCGTAATGCTCGCATATGAGAACACATCTCGCATATGAGTACACGAGCTCGCATATGCGAGGTATGTGACATTTTGTAAAAATTTTGAAATTTTTTGACATTTTGTAAAATATCCCCCAAAAGTTTTGCTATTTTCGTAATTTTCCCATAAAAGAAACCTAAGGAATCAACTAAAGCAGATGCAAAACTTGAAATTCAAAACAATGGAAACTTGAAAATCAGCCGATTAACCAAAAGAAACAAACTTAAATTCGAAAGTAACATAAATAATGTATCAACAATCAGTTAGCAACAAGAGAGTCTCGTAATTCCATATACCAAAATCAACAAGAATGAGATGAAGCAAAAAACAAAATGAAAGAAGTAAACGAACAAACAAACTATTCACATGAATAAAAATCACAATTAAACTAACCAACATACAAACTTAATCGAACGAACGAATCAAATATGAAATCAAAACAAAATGAGTCTGATCTGAACAAAACTAATGTAAAATTGGGAGGAAAGAAATAAGTAGATGGGCTAATTGCAAACACCCATCACATAAAGCCTCTATGTGATATCGTACTTTGAAACTGTATCGGGCTAATGGGCTCTTCATAGCACAATAATTATGTTTATCGTTGTCAACTCTTATACATTCATATTACACCGGTTTAAAGTAAATAGATCTCTTTTCGCTTCCACACACATACATTTCTTTCATGCTTACTATTCAGGGTCGGGTCTTATAGAGTGCACTATGGGCGACCGTATAGGATCCAAATTTTTTAGGGACTCTTTCTTTCGTATTATAAACATATATACACACTTAATTTCGGTTTATATCATATACAATGATCGCAATCTTATCAATTGCGCTTACATATTGGTGAAAAAGTGTATTTAGAAGGCCTATATTTAAGGTTTTTACAAGAGACATCCAAAATCTTAGACCCGACCCTGCCACTATTGTAATATAAATGTCCTTAAAGACCGGTCTTGTCTCTTTCATATTTTTTTAGAAGTACTTTTTTTCTTCTCACCCACCCAATAATTATATTTTTGTCAATAGAAAAGGGCTTTATGTGAGTATTCGTATTTTTCATAGAAAGGTTATGGCCCATTAATAACTTAACACCAATATTTTTTTATTTTCAATCATTATCTAACATATGTGTATATATAATTATTAAACTTATACCGGAATTAACATATAAAATATGATGAAAAAAACATTGTTTATACCAACCGACCTTTTTAACCAACGGTGTTAATTCCTTTTTGTTTCAATACGCACAAAATAAATGAAAAAAAACCGCTTTGTTCCCCTTTTAATTTTTGAAAATATACGTTCTCTAATTGTTCTCGTTAAGTAACAAAGTATGACCCGCAAAAAATTGACCAATACATTATCGGATATTTGGAAAATCATTCATTGGGTGTTTAAAAGCTTAGATCGATTGGTCTCGACGATCGGGTAACCACTTATCGTTTATAGGGTGTATCTTGTTTAACACCAAATTGTAATAGTCTATTAAGTGTGTTAGTCATGGGTTCGTTTATGAAAGTTAATCACTAACTCGGTAAATTATTTGATTTTCTCTCAAGATTGAAATTTCATTAGAGCTTAATTTAATTTCGCATGATTTATAAATTTTAAGGTTACACTAAAAATGAAAAATAAAAATTCTAGTGAACTATTTTTTGTTTTTCATTTTGATCAAAACATCATAAATTTCAATTGTTTTGAGGTTGTGGAAAGAAACTGAACATGCATTGGTCACTTTAATTTCGCCTAGTTCTAAATTAAAGTTCATGTGGTTTTGGAAAAAGAAAACTACTGTATAAACAAAAACATGTAAACACTTCGTTTTTTATCTCCACTAATTAAAAATATGTTGGAAACTGAGTTTATTTTAAACGGTTTTAATTAATATGTAATCGAAAACTAAATCAGATAATGTGGCAGAATAAATATCATTTATTTGTAAATAAGATTTTCAAAGAGGATCTATATGTTTCAAATTTACAAATCAGATAAGTATATACACAAAAAAGATATACCATATATAAAAGTGTTGATAAAGATGTTCATGTTCCATAGATATTTGCAACAACTTCGAAAATCCATATTTCATTTCTTGGAGCTCATATGACACATTTACTGTGACAATCGTCCAAAATTTAGGATAAGTCCGTGTTCTTTATCTTCGAGAGAACTTGTCATTGCTTGTAATTGTGCTTTTACCGCAAACGTGTTAGTGTCGGAATCGAAATCGGAATCAATAAATGAATCCTAATACCAAGAAAAACACTTGTGAACTTGACTAAGTTCCTATCTAAATCAATCGTGAACCTTAACGAACGAAGATACTTAACTATAACAAAAACTGAAAAACGAAAATGTTGGAAAAACTGCCCGGTTCGCCGCACCAAGGGTGGGTGCGACGCACTGGCACCCAGATCAGCAAGTTTTGTAGTTTTTATAACTTATCTAAACGGACCCAAACCCTTTGACTCCGGTTTGGACTTGTCCAAAAGCCTTAGTTGGTCCAGTAAGATCATTTAAAACACCACTACAAACTTTAATTCATAAACACAAAACACCAACACATACAAACACACCCTTTGCTTGCTCTCTCTCTCTCTCTCTCTCTCTTTACATAACTCTCTCAAACTCTTCTCATTTACAGCAATTAAACATAGAAAAATCACAGCAAAATCCCCATCATAACTCCACAAAATCGTCCTAATAATCAAGGGAAGCAAGAAAGGTTCGATCTTTGGGTGCAAAAACGTTTTTCTCCATTTTGGAGCTTAAATCTCCAACAAAACATCATCAAAGCTTTTCTACCCGGTAAAAACTCTTCCATTTACTATATACTACTAAAATACCTCATTGCATGTAAGATCTAATGCCTAAAAACTTGTTTTTATGGAGTTTTATAACCATGTATATGCAAAAACGGGATTTTACAAATCATTCCATAGATCTTAATTTTTATGGTTAAAAAATGGATATAAACTGTTATTATAAAGGGTTATACTGATTTTATCCATTGCATGTCGAAATTCATCACCAAAATAGCATTATTGAGCATAAAAACGATTTTTCCCAAAAATCCCGCAGCATGTGCGGCGCACCTCTAGACCAGATTCCGGAAAAATCGTCATTTTCGGTATAAGTCGTGATCTTGAGCTCATTTCTTCAAACCGAGTTAAATAACCTGTAATGAGCTTAATTTGTGTATAGATGGACTAATTGAACATGTTTATAGAACTTTGTATTTGGTATAAATATATGAATTATGTTTATGAAAATTGTTAAGCGGGAAAGTGTTTTAAAAATTGGACTTAATGATTTTGGCGCGGAAGCGCTGCCCGATTTTCGGTAGACCTAAAAACAACACTCATAATAAAAGCATTTCGTTAACTAACAAAGTTATAAACATTGGTACTTATTAAATCTTGGTATTAATATAGGATTTCCGTGATTCCGACTCGTCTCGACCCGTTTCGACCGCTCTTTCACATTTGTGCTATTCTTCGCAATCCGTGAGTTACATCCCCTCTCATTTACTGTATTTTGCATAACTTTTTGGGGGAAACATGAGATCTTTGAACATTTTGAAACTCTTATGAACTTTTGCAACCCTTATGAACGTTTTGAAACTGTTATGAACTCTTGGAACACTTTATGAATTATTGGTCTATTTTGGAAACGTTGTGTGAAACTTATATGCGTAAACAGTTTTGATTGCCCCGATTGGCATACAATAAACTTAATGGCTTGCCCCCTTTATTCGGCTTACTGGCTTGCCCCCTTTACTCGGCTTACTGGCTTGCCCCCTTTACTCGGGTTACTGGCTTGCCCCCGTTAATTGGCTATACTAAACTATGATTACTTGTATGCGAGACCACCCTTGATGAGAATATAACGCGATTCGTAAGTGCCTCTTGTCTAACGGCGCTCGGCTTCTTACATACTATTAGCTTGTTTAAGCCTCTTAGTATGGGTATCGATACTTAGGAAACAGTCATTCCTTACTTAGGTGTTGACCTAAGTACACTTCACTCAGATCCTCACTTAGGTGTTGACCTAAGTGTATATCACTCAGATCCTTACTTAGGTGTTGGCCTAAGTACATGTTACTCAGATCCTTACTTAGGTGTTAGCCTAGGTACACATTAGAGTTAGCCTTAATCGTTTCAACTTGGGTGTTAGCTCAAGTGCTCATCAATCGATTGATCTTGGATGTTAGTTCAAGTATTTATCCATCGATTGATCTTGGATGTTAAACCAAGTATTTATTAATCGACTAACCTTGGGTGTTAGCTCAAGAGCCTGTTAATCGATTGATCTTGGATGTCGGTCCAAGTACTTATTAGCCGATTGATCTTGGATGTTAGTTCAAACGCTTATTCATCGGTTGATCTTGGATGTTAGTCAAAGTATTATTTTTCTCGATTGGTATTGAGTGTTACCTCAAGTACCCGCTACTCGACGCTTCATCTTCTCGCGAACGCTTACGGCCATATTATATCAAGGGATCGACGTACTTACTGTTACAATCATATTTTCAACATTTGTTACTGTTGAGGAAACTCTTAAAACATATTTTTACAAAATATTGTTATATTTTGCCGAAACACTTTTAGTCAAGGACTAGTAAAACGGTAACTCACTCACTACTTTTGTAGTTGACATTTACTCTCATGTTTCAGGAAACGCAATGTAAGGACGTTAAGTGCATACCTCTTGTGATGGGTCAGGAAGGTCACGTGATTAAGAATCGGGAAGACTTTATTTAGTTACTTTGGGAATGTCTTTTGAAGTTTTACATATGTTATCGTGGTTGTACTGTATTGTTAAATACTTGGTTATCTTTGAACTTGATAAACGTTTTATGACTTCAATGACTTAAAAACCGTTTGTATTTATTATATCTCGTGTAATGATATCTTTGCTCTTCACATCTCGTGTTTCCGCTTTAGCGGGGTGTGACAGACTTGGTATCAGAGCACAAGGTTATAGTGAATACGGGTTTTCAAAATCTTCAAAATTTGCAAAACCAAACTATAACCAAGGCTTTCTCGAAAAATCATTTCACGAGTTTTAAACTTTAGAGGATTAATTCCGCAAATGCATGGTTCATTACTAACTACGCGTAATTTGGCCAACTACGCCTAGTTCGGAATAAATTATGCAAGAACGGAACGTAATTGCTATTGTTAAACGATTTTGAGTCAACAGTTCTCGATTCCCCGATTCCTGAATTCTCACGTGACTGACCCGAACATGCACTGTCCTATTTACATTTTCCTTTAACTATAATTACTCGTTCCATCTTATCGCAACTCTCGTTAAGTCTGAATCGTCGCATCGACCCGTTCACTCGTACTCTCGAACCGTATCCTCGACTGAGGTCCCTGAAGACGTCACCGCATCCAGAGCTCAGCACCTCGGTCCTACCGACTCTTTGGATGAGAACTCTAGAGCCATTGCCAACAGCCGCTATACACCCAGTCCGAGGACTGCCCTAACTATTGTTTCGCCGGTTCCCGTCGCGTCTTTACAACCACGCGAACCGCGCATCCGTGACTGCTCGTAAGCAGGTCATGCTACCCGATCAGCTACCTTACCACCTGATGGGACAAGAGACTCCCAACCCGGTCAGAGCTACACCTCCCCATGTTCCACTACACCCCGAAGATCCGTATGCGGCATCGCCTACGCCACCCATGGATCACTACATGTAGGAGCAAGACCATCTCGACCACTGCTCACGACGACCCCAATTCGGAGGTTTTACCCCGGCCAAGTCCCCTACACTCCGCTGAGACCTTCATGGACTTACTGAGGAGACTGAGCAACATGCTCGTCTTCTGTTCCAGGTCTCCAACACCGCTCGCCGTCTATCCGAGCATTCCCTTCGAACCGTCTCTTCGACTCAGTCGACACCAAGGACTAATCGGCACCTAGTGAGCGTGTGTCTGGCGATGAGTACCCTGATTCCATTATTTTACCGAAGATGTCCCTTAACATGCTTCAGTAGCTTATTTCACGCCATGTATCGTACCCTAGTTAAGTTGTAATTTCTCTCTATCTGTAGCAACTTAAAACTCACGTTAGTATTCATGTTTCAAACTCTCTCTTGTTATCTCGATGAAACAGGTTACCGATTTTACAAAATGGAACATCTATCACTAATATCCTTACTTTCGGTTGTGCTTGAATTGTATTATCATTCCGTAACCATTATCGTGCTTGTGCTATTTATCCTTCCTTAATTCTTCTTATGTTATCACGGTCACTAGTCATTCTTTAAATTCTTATCACCTATTCCTATTCGTGCGTTCTAAACTGGGTTTCTTTTTCTGTTATAGAAACATGGCTCCTACGCGAAGCAATGCTAGCCTCATAGCCGAGCAGGTCGCTGCTCATTTTAACGCTGCCATGCCCAACATGATCGCTCAGATCACTGCTGGGATAAACAACAACCAAAACCAGCAACAACGGGGAGATAACCCGAACCAAAACCGAAACCTCCCCGTTTGCACATATAAGGGCTTTATGGCTTGTAAGCCAAAGGAGTTTCATGGCACCACTGGTGCTGTAGGGCTACTCTCCTGATTCGAAAGCATCGAATCAGTCCTACACATTAGCCGCTGTGCTGAAACTGATAAGGTGAAGTATGCCTCATGCGTACTCCACGGACGGGCCCTATCGTGGTGGAACCTCGTGATCCAAACCCGAGGACGTGAAGCTGCCTATGCCCTCACTTGGGACGAATTCAAGAATCTCCTCATGAGGGAATACTGCTCTAAGGGTGAGATGAAGAAGCTCGAGGCAGAGCTTTGGAATCACACGATGGTCGGCAACGACATCGACGGATACACTACCCGTTTCCATGAGCTGGCTAGACTGGTACCAAGGTTGGTAACCCCAGAAGAAAACTGGATCGACCGATACATCTCCGGCCTTGTTCCCGAAATCAGAGGGATGGTGATCTCTGTTGAGCCGCTGACGATACAGAGCGCAGTTGTCCTCGCTCATCGTCTAACCAGCGACCTCCTTACCGCTCCAGCACCTGTCGAGCGAGAGGAAAAAGATAAACGAAAAGCTGATCAACAACCAAATACAGACGACCACATCAAGAAACCCAAAACCGCACACAACCTTTCAATAGTTGCCACCCCCACAACCGGACCCCGAATGTACACCGGACCGCACCCCAAGTGTGGCAAATGCAGCTTCCATCATGTTGGAAACTGCCCAGTGTGCAGAATATGTAACGAAGTGGGACACTACCCCTGGTGCTGCCAAGAGGAAACTGGTGGTAAAAGGAAGAAGTCAGTTTGCTACAATTGCGGAAGCGACAAACACCTCCGAAAGTCTTGCCCCAAGTTGCGAAATGCTAAACCAAATCAGGTCGGGCAAGGCCGAGGACGCGCTCCGTAATCATTAGCGAAGAGACAAGGTACGACCCAAACGCAACGACAGGAAAATTTTCTGTGAACGATATTTCGCATCTATGTTATTCGATTCATAAGCAGAGAGAAGCCTCGTGTCCTTAGAATTTAGACCCCTTATCAATCTAGGATCTAAAGTTCTTAAGGATAGCTTTACTATCAAATCTGCTAATGGTCAAGAATCCAAAGCTAAGGATATAATCCTAGGATGTCCAATGTGCTTTACCGATAAGACTTTCCCCACCGACTTGATCCCGATAGAGCTGAAAAGCTTTGACATTATCGTCGGAATGGACTAGTTATCTCGTTTCGGAGCCAAGATCATCTGCTTCAACAAACTCATTCGTATCCCTCTCTCGGACGGTGAAACCCTCGTTGTACCGGGAGATAAACCTGGATAACAACTTCGCTTCGTCTCTATTGTCGAATGCGCAAATACCTCAAAAAGGACTACGATGCATTCCTAGCGCATGTCGTTGAACGTAAACCCAAAGAGAACCGAGTACAAGACATCCCCGTAGTCAAGGATCATCCAGAGGTCTTTCCATAGGATTTACCTGGGCTACCGCCGCATCGACAAGTGGAATTCCGAATAGACCTCGTTCCTGGCGCAACACCGGTCGCCAAGACACCATATCGTCTGGCCCTACCGGAAATGCAAGAGTTGTCGATACAGCTACAGGAACTTTTAGATCACGGCCTTATTCGTCCAAGCCCGTTCCCCTGGGAGCCCCAATCCTCATTGGCAAATAGAAACACAGATCCTTTCACATGTGTATCGATTATCGCGAACTGAAAAAGCCGACCGTCAAGAACCGATGACCACTCCCGAGAATCGATAATCTGTTCGACCAGTTGCAAGGAGCAACTTATCCTTCTAATATCGATCTCCGCTCTGGCTATCATCAGGTTCGATTCAGTGAGACCGACATTCCAAAAACCGCTTTTCGAACTTGTTATGGGCACTACGAATTTCTCGTTATGCCTTTCGGTCTGACCAACGCACCAGCGGTGTTCATGGATCTGATGAACAGGGTGTGTAGACCGTATCTGGTCAAATTTGTGATCGTATTTATAGATGACATCCTTACCTACTCAAGGAACAAGTAGGATCTCGCGAAACATTTGGAACTCATTTCGGAACTTCTTAGAGAACAAAAGTTGTACGTCAATTCTCGAGATGTGAATTCTGACTCCAGGAAGTATATTTCCTTGGTCATGCGATCAATCAGGAGGGAATTCACGTAGACTCATCCTAAATCAAAGCGATTGAGAAATAGAAAGCCACAACGACTCCTAGGGAAATCCGACAATTCCTAGGATTGGCTGGCTACTATCGATGGTTCATTAAGAATTTCTCAAGATATCGCCTTGGAAAGGAGTAACCCGTTTCGGGAAGCGCATTAAGCTAAGCCCGAGATACACCGGATCATTCGTGATGTTAGTCCGAACCGGCCGGTAACCTACCGATTCCAACTCCCTCAAGGACTCTCTATCACCCGCAACTCTTTTCACTTCTCGCACTTGAAAAAGTGCCTGTCTGGGTAGACCATTGTCATCTCATTGGACGAGAACCAGATCGACAATAAATTCAACTTACATCGAGAGGCCACTTGAGGTTGTTGACCGAGAGTTCAAGCAACTCAAGCAGAGTCAAATTCCTATTGTCAAAGTTTGGTGGAATTCCCGACGTGGTCATGAATTCACGTAGGAACGTGAGGACCAAATACGTCAGAAGTATCCACATGTGTTCAAGGACGCTTCTTCCTGATGGGACGAACTAAATTTCGGGACGAAATTTCTTTCAACCCGGGGAGAATGTGACAACCGTCCAAAATTCAGGATAAGTCCGTGTTCTTTATCTTCGAGAGAACTTGTCATTGCTTGTAATTGTGCTTTTACCGCAAACGTGTTAGTGTCGGAATCGAAATCGGAATCAATAAATGAATCCTAATACCAAGAAAAACACTTGTGAACTTGACTAAGTTCCTATCTAAATCAATCGGGAACCTTAACGAACGAAGATACTTAACTATAACAAAAACTGAACGAAAATGTTGGAAAAACTACCCGGTGCGCCGCACCAAGGGTGGGTGCGACACACTGGCACCCAGATCAGCAAGTTTTGTAGTTTTTATAACTTATCTAAACGGACCCAAACCCTTTGACTCCGGTTTGGATTTGTCCAAAAGCCTTAGTTGGTCCAGTAAGATCATTTAAAACACCACTACAAACTTTAATTCATAAACACAAAACACCAACACATACAAACACACCCTTTGCTTGCTCTCTCTCTCTCTCTCTCTCTCTCTCTCTCTCTCTCTCTCTCTCTCTCTCTCTCTACATAACTCTCTCAAACTCTTCTCATTTACAGCAATTAAACATAGAAAAATCACAGCAAAATCACCATCATAACTCCACAAAATCGTCCTAATAATCAAGGGAAGCAAGAAAGGTTCGATCTTTGGGTGCAAAAACGTTTTTCTCCATTTTGGAGCTTAAATCTCCAACAAAACATCATCAAAGCTTTTCTACCCGGTAAAAACTCTTCCATTTACTATATACTACTAAAATACCTCATTGCATGTAAGATCTAATGCCTAAAATCTTGTTTTTATGGAGTTTTATAACCATGTATATGCAAAAACGGGATTTTACAAATCATTCCGTAGATCTTAATTTTTATGGTTAAAAAGTGGATATAAACTGTTATTATAAAGGGTTATACTGATTTTATCCATTGCATGTCGAAATCCATCACCAAAATAGAATTATTGAGCATAAAAACGATTTTTCCCAAAAATCGCGCAGAAGGTGCGGCGCACCTCTAGACCAGATTCCGGAAAAATCGTCATTTTCGGTATAAGTCGTGATCTTGAGCTCATTTCTTCAAACTGAGTTAAATAACCTGTAATGAGCTTAATTTGTGTATAGAGGGACTAATTGAACATGTTTATATAACTTTGTATTTGGTATAAATATATGAATTATGTTTATGAAAATTGTTAAGATGGAAAGTGTTTTAAAAATTGGACTTAATGATTTTGGCGCGGAAGCGCTGGCCGATTTTCGGTAGACCTAAAACCAACACTCATAATAAAAGCATTTCGTTAACTAACAAAGTTATAAACATTGGTACTTATTAAATCTTGGTATTAATATAGGATTTCCGTGATTCCGACCCGTCTCGACCCGTTTCGACCGCTCTTTCACATTTGTGCTATTCTTCGCAATCCGTGAGTTACATCCCCTCTCATTTACTGTATTTTGCATAACTTTTTGGGGGAAACATGAGATCTTTGAACATTTTGAAACTCTTATGAACTTTTGCAACTCTTATGAACGTTTTGAAACTGTTATGAACTCTTGGAACACTTTATGAATTATTAGTCTATTTTGGAAACGTTGTGTGAAACTTATATGCGTAAACAGTTTTGATTGCCCCGATTGGCATACAATAAACTTAATGGCTTGCCCCCTTTATTCGGCTTACTGGATTGCCCCCTTTACTCGGCTTACTGGCTTGCCCCCTTTACTCGGGTTACTGGCTTGCCCCCGTTAATTGGCTATACTAAACTATGATTACTTGTATGCGAGACCACCCTTGATGAGAATATAACGCGATTCGTAAGTGCCTCTTGTCTAACGGCGCTCCGCTTCTTACATACTATTAGCTTGTTTAAGCCGCTTAGTATGGGTATCGATACTTAGGAAACAGTCATTCCTTACTTAGGTGTTGACCTAAGTACACTTCACTCAGATCCTCACTTAGGTGTTGACCTAAGTGTATATCACTCAGATCCTTACTTAGGTGTTGGCCTAAGTACATGTTACTCAGATCCTTACTTAGGTGTTAGCCTAGGTACACATTAGAGTTAGCCTTAATCGTTTCAACTTGGGTGTTAGCTCAAGTGCTCATCAATCGATTGATCTTGGATGTTAGTTCAAGTATTTATCCATCGATTGATCTTGGATGTTAGACCAAGTATTTATTAATCGACTAACATTGGGTGTGAGCTCAAGAGCCTGTTAATCGATTGATCTTGGATGTCGATCCAAGTACTTATTAGCCGATTGATCTTGGAAGTTAGTTCAAACGCTTATTCATCGGTTGATCTTGGATGTTAGTCCAAGTATTATTTTTCTCGATTGGTATTGAGTGTTACCTCAAGTACCCGCTACTCGACGGTTCATCTTCTCGCGAACGGTTACGACCATATTATATCAAGGGATCGACGTACTTACTGTTACAATCATATTTTCAACATTTGTTACTGTTGAGGAAACTCTTAAAACATATTTTTACAAAATATTGTTATATTTTGCCGAAACACTTTTAGTCAAGGACTAGTAAAACGGTAACTCACTCACTACTTTTGTAGTTGACATTTGCTCTCATGTTTCAGGAAACGCAATGTAAGGACGTTAAGTGCATACCTCTTGTGATGGGTCAGGAAGGTCACGTGATTAAGAATCGGGAAGAATTTATTTAGTTACTTTGGGAATGTCTTTTGAAGTTTTACACATGTTATCGTGGTTGTACTGTATTGTTAAATACTTGGTTATCTTTGAACTTTGTAAACGTTTTATGACTTCAATGACTTAAAAACCGTTTGTATTTATTATATCTCGTGTAATGATATCTTTGCTCTTCACATCTCGTGTTTCCGCTTTAGCGGGGTGTGAGATTTACCCCGGTCAAAAACTATATCCATAAGTTAAAGGTATAGATCTCAAATTAAATTGTCAAACAATTATACGTAACGGAAAATAAAGACCACATAGTATCGGATATAGTTGGTGTACCTTATTGAGCAAACAAATAAACCAAAACCTAACGTAAGGTTTTTACCACGGCTGCGTACGCGACACCTTCTTTTATCGACCGACTAGTATACTAGTACACGTTTAACTCCACAACTCCACAACTCGATCACCAACACAAACCGAAACCCCTTTGTGCTTGTTAATCGATCGGCTAAAAGGGCAAAGCAGAAATCGAATTCTAGCTTAATCCCTAATCGATTTTGTGGTGTTTAGAATGAGGGATTTTGTCACACCCCACTAAAGCGGAAACACGGGACGTGAAGAGCATGGTGGTCATC
>CAJVGC010000590.1:47557755-47629675 GCA_910822075.1 Senecio squalidus
GTCAAGCATCGATAATGTATAGCATACAATTGAAATAACTTTTTAAGTATACGACTCGTATTTTCACCCCAAAATGTATATAAAACGTTTAAAAGAGGGGTTGTGTAACTCACGTTTCGAAGTGTTAGAGTAAGTCGAAATCTCGAGCTAGTCGGTCGGAATCAATGTCGTCCTATAACACCAAAAGAGTATATAAGTATATTGTTTTACGTTTTGTTCGTTGTGTGGAGTTATTATTATTATTAGTGTATTAGTCTCGGTTTGTGATGTTAAATGTTATCAATCAAATTTGTCCAAAATAAGCGTTTTTGTCCCAAAATAACATTTAAAAGTCCTATGTTCGCGAAGTCCAAATATAGTCCTCAGGTCCGAGTATGCGTTTTTGTCAAATACTCGTTTTACTAATCTTAGTCCAAATATCCTTTTACCGATTCACAATTCCGTTTTAGTCCGATTTTTGTGTTATGTCATTCTTTCAGTTTGTTACTTATAAGTCAAGTTTTATCAAAATATGTTATCACTTTAATTCATCTAATTTATTAAGTTTTTATAACAATTTGATTTTATCTATTTTAACAATTTTAACATATCTAATAACCTAACATATTTACATACAAACTTTATATTAATCATTTTAATACCAATTTTAGGTTATTACATATTAGTTTATAAGCATTTTTAACAAGTTTTATAACCAATTTTCATTACCAAATTCAAGTTTATAATTTGTTCTTTAAGTTAAAATGATAAATATAACATAGATTAACAAGTTTATATCAATATTAAGAGTCTTAAAACATAATTCTTATATCAAAAATCTAGTTTATTATATCATGTTTTACAATCATAATTTTATGTTAATAAGTTGTTTATATAAATCTAAGTTTAAAGATTACTACATTTTGTAAACAGATATGTTAAAAATCATAAGTTTATAACCAATTTTAATTAACACTAACAATAATTTTATTGACAAATACTTCCAAGTTATAAATTTATCTCAATATTTATGGTTGCAAATACATGATTTATATCCAAAAGTTTAGTTTACATACAATTTTATCATGTTTAATAATCAAAATTTATGTAAAAATATGTTAATATGAGATTTAAGAAAGACTACCTTTTTGAAGATGTGATTTACTTCCAATAACTCCAAATATTCTTCCAAGTTTACCCAAAAAGACTCCAAATTATGTGATTAATGTTTGGTGTTTTAGCAAAGTTTGGCAAAGGAAGAAACAATAAGATGGAATGGGTTTATATATAGGTTAACATGGATTAGATGAGTCACCCTTGCTAAATTCTGCTAAGCACACGTTTTGAATAGGTGGCAAAGTCTTATGCACAATTAGGATGACTAATCAAAACAATTAAAATATTGATCTGACCCTCGGTGCGTCGTCCTAAGGTTCAAGGAACGGCACACCGGGCCATTCCCCAGCTTACTGCGTCGTTCTAAATCTCTAGGAACAACGCACCATGCCATTTTCTGTTTACTGAGGCGTCCTAAAGGATATGGTGCGGCGTTCCAAAGGTTGTGTGCACTTCGTTTTGCATTTTCGCTTTCTTTTGTTATCGTTATCGTTAAATACCTACATTGATTAGGATTTATGATTGTTTTGCAATGAACTTAAACAAGTTCATTGTATGTTTTGTTGGTGTTAAGTTTCGTTTGTTGATTCGATTCCGACTCCGAGACATATCCGAACCGAGTTTATGTAACGTAATCATACGTTAAGGCTTTAGCATGAGTTACAACGAGTTACTTATGACCAAAACCACATATAAGAGTTATATCACATAGGAAGTCCAGGTTAAAAGTTAATACACTCGACCTAAGATAAGACGGTTGTCACAGATTTGGAGTTCCTTTTATAGCCAAACATGTCATGTTCTCCAAGTTGTATTAGAATAAGGAAACCTCCTTATTTACATAATACATCATCTCATTTAATCAACATTACACTTAACACATTAAGTAATATTTAATAAATATTTTAAACTTGTAGTCATGTCTAAATGTCGATATGTGCGCTCCCGTAGTCTCACACATTTACAGTCACATATTCATTTGACACTATTCGAATACCTACAACTCCCACTTTTGAATAAGTTCAAATAAACATGATAACATTGATTAATGTCTAGCAACATATCAATGCTCCCATAAATGCACGAGTAAAGTTTCTCCAAAGTCACCGTGAGTCTATAGTTGATTCATATCCCTTTGTTACATATACTTTACCTAACATTTTATAGATGGATCATTCAATTTAACTACTGTTTCTCAAGTTGCGAATCATTTAAAGATTACCAAATACTATTGAGACACATCTAGATTCATTTGGGTGGCCGAACATACATCTTAAATATCCATGAGTGGCCCAGTAAGTATCTAACTTCAGTTTTTCACTGAATGAACAAATCCTATCTTGAATACAACTGGTAGTCATCGTATTTCGCGACATTACCAAAAATAGCCTTTTTGCTACCCTTATCCAGGAATAGTATTGACTATGATCAAATAATACACTACGTACATGAGTAGCAACTTGCATCTCAAGTCTAAGGATAATTAAACCTTATGAATTATACTTAATGACAAGGAACAGACTCTTTCAAAAACCGCGCAAGGTTCAGAGTTGTGAGATAAAATAACATCTTTTGTTGCAATATCTTGAAACTCAGCCCAGAAACCTTTTCGGGGTTTTCAGCATGGTTTGCAACAGTATCAGCAAACGGCGCAAACAACAGGAGCAGTCTTAACAATCGTTACAGGCATATCTGTCACACCCCGCTAAAGCGGAAACACCGAATGTGAAGAGCAAAGAATCATTTCACGAGTTATATCAAAAGTCAACGGTTCAAGTCATTTCAAATTGAAATTTAAAATGGTAGCCACGTTCGAAAGATACAACCAAGATCCATAAGTATAAAATGACAAATACATAATAACGTATTTTAATAAAAATTCCCAAGTATCAAAGGTCGTTTCCCGTATTACTCTTCACATAACTAGCTTGACCCGCCTGAGCAATGCACTTTATAACTTACGCTTAGTTTCCTGAAACATGAGATAAAGTGTCAACTACGAAAACGTAGTGAGTGAGTTACAGTTTATAAGTTGAACAAAAAGTTCCGATAAAAGTTTGACGAGTATATAAGTATATATAAATACAAAGTTTTCCCAAAAGGAGGTTAGCGGAGAGAAAGTCGCTTAAAGTTTATATACTATCAAAGTTTCAAAGTGTCGGGCGTACCAATGCCCTAAAAGAAAAGACCAAGTAAAGTCAAATTTAGTCAATTCATAGTAGCAGAGTCAATCGCTAAAAGTTTGTAAATTTATGGGTAAGTAACTAATTAGATTTCTTGTATCAACCGCTTGGCATCTATAACTTAAGTGTTCACACTAATCCGATTATCCAACCGTGTCGGCCCCAACTTCCCGCCTCTCAAACGGGAAGTTAATCAGTACTTAGTAATATGTACTTAGACTGCCATCTAAGCAAGGAACGGTTCTTTCCTAAGTATCGATACCCATAATTACTATACGGCTAAGTAGTTAATAGTGTGAAAGTCTAAGTCTAAAATAGTCGGGCACTAAGTAAATTTCATTTTTAAAAGCGAGAGAGTCGTACGTCCACCACTTAAGATCGTGTTATAGTTCCATCAAGGGTTGGTACGCATACAAGCATCAATAATTAGTTTAGTCAAAAGAGAGCGAACCAATAAGTCTAAGTAAAGTAAAATATTTTACGCATAAGAGTTCAAATAGTCGTTCAAATAAGTCCAACTACGTTCCAAAATAAGTCAAAATAAGTCTAAGTACGTTCCAAAAGTCAAATAGTTTATAAGTTCAAAAGTCAAAGTTTAATAAGTCAAAAGTTAAAGTTTAATAAGTTTCAAAGTCAAAATAGTTCAATAAGTTTCAAAGTCAAAATAGTTCAATAAGTTTCAAAGTCAAAATAGTTGAATAAGTTCAAAAGTCAAAATAGTTCAATAAGTTCAAAAGTCAAAATAGTTCGTAAGTCCAAAAGTCAAAATAGTTCAATAAGTCCAAAGTCAAAATAGTGCCATAAGTTTCAAAGTCAAAATAGTTCAATAAGTTTCAAAGTCAAAATAGTCGTACAAGTTCACAAAAGGTTTGATCTCATGTTTCCCCCAAAAAGAGTACTTAAAATGTAAGAGTAGAGAGGGGTGTAACTCACGGTTTGCGAAGAGAGTGAACTCGGAATCGGTCGGATAAAGGAGCCGGGAATCACGGAATGCCTAAGGATACCAAGATTGTTCAAGTGTTATTATTATATTAAGTTATTATACCTAATATATAATAAATGAAATTTGTGTTATATTATGTAATATAAGTAAATTTTTAGTCAAACTTTAAGTGTCAAAGTCCATTTTGTCCAATATTGTCCGAAACGGTTAACGTTTTGTTTTAGTCAAAAAGTCCAAAGTTGATGTTATTGTTGTTATGTTGAATATGTTTTGCTTGCCAAAGTGTTTTATATTTTCTAACGAAATTTGGGCAGCGCTTCCGCGCCCAAATTCTATGTCCAAAAATATTAACCACTTTCCCGCTTACAAAACACATATACAAACAAAACGTTTTCAAACATGTTTATCTTAGTCAATTAAGTCCAATATAAGTCACCAATATGTTCATTTTTACAAAACTCAGTCTCAAATGTCAAGTCTCAAAAGTCAGAACGCGTAACCAAGTTTTTAAACAGCCGAAACGACATTTTCGGGAAGGACAGCAGGTCGGTGCTAAGCACCATAGGTACGCAGCACCTACCCTGCTGTCCTTCCCCTTTTTGAGTTTTTCTTGCAAAATCGTTTATGTAAGTGATAGATCTTGACATGCAATCGGTATAAAACTTATTAATCATCATTATCTCAGTTTATAAGCAACTTTTAACCACAAAAACAAAGATTTAACCATCATTTATTAAAATCCCGTTTTTGTATAAAAATGGTTATAAAACTTCATCAAAACTTGTTTTTATGGTTTTGATCATACATGCAATGATTTAGATTGATAATATAAGTAAAAAGGAAGATTTCTACCGGATGAAAATGCTTAGATGATGGTGTAGGAGGATCTAGAGCTCCAAAATCGGGGAAAAAGCTTTGAAACCGAAATAGACTTGATCCTTCTTTCTTCCCTTGATGTTTAAACGTTTTTAGATGGTTGAATGATGGATTTTTATGGCTGGAACTCACTGGAAGTGATGAAGTTCTTGAGAGAGTTTTGAGGGAAAACTAGTAAGTGTGTTGAAAAAGAAAAGGAAAAGAAAAGAAAAAGAGTCTAATGATGGTAAAGAGGCCTATGTTCTGCCAAATATTCAGTAACCATGTGCAAAAAATCGTTTTTGAATGGTATAAAGTTTGTGCAAATCGAGATAAGGACTAAAAATGTAAAGTTTTTGAAATCTGGCAAGAGGTGCTGCGCACCGTGCGTTTTTTTTTTTTTTTTTTTTTTTTTTTTTTTTGTTGGACCTTTTTGTTAACCGTAAGTTCTTAAGTATGATTTGTTATGAACTTAGGAAAGTTCATTAGTTGTTTTCTTGGTATTAGGACTTATATAAATTGATTCCGGGTGTGATTTCGACACTGTCGCGTATCCGGTTATTGATCAGTTAAAGGTAACGGTAGACAATAAGAGAGACATAGAGCATAAATTGCACCTAGAATTTGACGGTTGTCACATTCTCCCCGGGTTGAAAGAAATTTCGTCCCGAAATTTAGTTCGTACCATCATTGAGGAATGTTCTGGAACCGAAGTTGATATTTCTGACGGATTTGGTCCTCACGTTCCCATGTGAGATCGTGACCACGTCGAGAATCTCCACTGGAACTTGATGATGGATGAAAGACTTGCGTGGGTTGTTTGACCTTCCGGTCAACAACCTTAAGCGGTTCATCAAAGAGTTTGAGTTCAGCATCGATTTCGACCTTGTCGAGGGGGTTGACGATGGTCTCATCAGATAGATGCTTTTCGAGAGTGAGACATGGAAATATATATGTATGAACGTTTGAAGGAAATCTGGTGGAGCTGAAGGCGATGAGCGGTCGGACTAATACGTCCTAAGACTTAGTTTGGACTGGCGTACCTAGGGCTCAGTCTGCCGCGTCTCCAGAAGCAGGCTATCCCTTCCCATGGCGATACCTTGGGAGGTACTCTATTGCCATCTTGGGACTCGGGGGTTTTCTTCTGGTTGGTTACGTAGCTTTTCTGACGGGTACGGGATACTTTCAGTCTTCCACGGATGAAGGGAAGCGTCGGACCTTGCAAGTCGTCAATCGTTAGCTTCTAGCCAACAGGGCGGTGACCGACACTTGCGTCCAAATAGATATTGTTGGGTTTGCTCTTGGTGCTGGCATGAAAGTCGTTGTCATAGGTGAACTCAGGGGAGGTGAGTATCTCGACTTCCTATGAAGGCAACTACACGCGCTCTCAGCATTTCATCAAGCGTTTGGATCGTCCTTTAGCTCTGACCATCGGTCGGAGGTTGGTATGCGGTGGCGAGGTCTAGTCGCGTCCCTAGCGATTCTCTGGAGGGCATTCCAAAGAGGACGGGGCGCAGGTCGACTATCCTTATCGGCGGTGATGAGGAGAGGGGTTATGATATTTCGCCTTGACCTTGGAGTGAGTGAGGCACTTGGTTATATGCAAGGCGATATCCTTTTTCATGCCTTTCCACCTTCAATATTCTCGGGGATCCTCGTACAACACGTCGGATTCCGGGTGGATGGAACATCGAGATCGGTGGCCCGCGTCAAAAGGAGTTTACGAAGATTCTAGGATTCTGGATTTCATGCTCGGCCATCATTGTAGTGGGTTACGTCTGGTCTGAGTCCGAATTCCTTCATGGTTGATAACATAATCAGGGAAATGTACTTCTCGGAGCCCAAATTTACGCTTTGAGAATTTGGCGTACGATTTCCGACTTCTGGGGAGTTCTAGAATGAGCTTAAGGTGTTTCACGTGATCTTCCTTGTTCCTGGAGTATATGGGAAAGTCGTTTATGAATACGATTACGAACCTGTCCAAGTATGGCCTACACACTCTGTTCATTAGGTCCATGAATACTGTTGGTTTGTTGGCTAGGTCAAATGGCATGACGGGAATCCGTAATGTCCGTATCGAGTTCGAATGCGGTCTTAGGAATGCCGGCTCTACTGACACGAACCTGATGATAATCTGGGCGGAGGTCTACCTTTGAGATGCAAGTTGCTTCCAGCAACTATTCGAATAGGTCGTCGATCCTCGGGGGTGATTATAGGTTCTTGACTGTCAGCTCGTTAGGTTCACTATAATGGGTGTACAGGCGGAGGAATCCGTCTTTCTTTTTGATAGGGGAAATTCGGGGCTTCCCAGGGGGGGGCGAACTTGAGCGGACAGAGTCATGGTTTAGAAGTTCCTGCAGCTGCTTGGCAGCTTTTGCATTTCGAGTGGTGCCAGACGACATGGTGTCTTGGCGACCGGTGTTGTGCCAGGAACGAGGTCTTATACTGAATTTCAACTTGTCAATGCGGCGGTAGCCCAGGAAAATCCTCAGGAAAGACTCTGGGTGGTCCTTGACTTCAGGAATGTCTTGGACTCGGCTTTCCTTAGGTTTACGTCTGGCGACATGGGCGAGGGGTGCGTCGTAGTCCTTCTCGAGATACTGGCGCATCATCAAGGGATACACGCTGCGAAGTTGTCATTCAGGTTTGTCCTCCTAAGCGACGAGAGTTTTACCTTCTGGTAGGGGGAATACGGATGAGTTTGTTGAAGCAGACGGTCTTAGCTCGAGATGACCAGTCCATTTCGATGATAACATCAAAGCTTCCCAGTTTGATAGGAATGAGATCGATGGGGAAGGTTTTTGTCAGATAGGTGTATTGGACATCCTAAGATTGTATTCGTCGCTTCGAACTCTTGACCGTTGGCATATTCGATAGTGAGCTACCCTTAAGAACTTTAGATCCTAGGTGAATGGGGGTCTAAATTCTAAGGAGACAAGGCTTCTTCTAGCTCCTGAATCGAATAGCACAGAATAAGGCTGGGAAATGATAGAAAACGTACCCGTAACGACATTGGGGTCTGGACGGGCCTCCTTTGCTGTGATTGTGAGAGTACTTAAGGTTTTCGTAGTATGTGCTATGGGGCAAGTCCTACGAAGGTGTTGGTCGCTTCCGCACTCGAAGCACGCTGGTTTCCGACCCTTGATGTTTGTCTTGACTGGGCAGTACTTGGCATAATGGCCCACCTTCCGACATTTGAGACATGTTGGGCAGTTACCGAGGTGGTGATAGTCGCACTTGTCGCATTTCGAGTGCGGTCCAGAGTAGGTTTGGGTTACAGTTGTGGGTTTCTTGTTGTTGTCTCTCCTTGGGGGTCAATGATGAACCTTCCTTTTCTTATTCTTCCTTCGCTGGATGCGGGCTGGAGGGAAAGGGAGGTTGTCGGTTCCAAGGTTTTTGTCCTCATCCTGTTGGATTGGTACAGGAGGGAGAAGGGGTTTATTGTTTCCGAGGTGTTCACCTTCTTCTTGCTTGATGGTGGCTGGGAAGAAGGGAAGGTTACGGTCATGGTTGTACTCTGGGTAGTCGATGTTGGGGTTGTCGTCCCCGAAAACTCCGTTGTTGATTCCAACGATGATCTGGGCGACCATGCTTGGGAGTGCCGCTTTGAACTGGGCAGTGATCTGCTCAGCCATAAGGTCAACGCGGCTTCTCTTGGGAGGCATGGTTCTACAATGGAAAGAAGGAATTAGTTTAGGACGCACGAATAGGAATTTGTGATAAGAATTTAATTCAAGGGTTAATAGTAACAAATACACAGGAGTGATACGAACGGATAACTAGCACATGCACGATGATGATTCAAGTGATAACAATAGAATGGTTTAATGACAATATCAGGGTTCACACGACAACGGCAAGTATAGTCAATAAAGGTAGAAAATTGCCATTAATAATAATAATAATGAGTCAAGCACATACTTCGGAATAAGAAAGAGAGAGTACGAGTACGATACAAGGAAATAGAAATAAGGATGGCATTGGGTTGTGTTCAAGGGAAAGTTACAACTCGAGCCTTTGGTACAAATACAAGGGAAAGTCTGATTAATGACGCCTTCCTAGGAACATCTTGGCGACAATGATGGCCAGCAGAGTCCTCATGATCAAACACGTCCCAACGAGACGCTGCACAGTTCGTGTCGTGGCTCGGGTCGATGCGATGATTCGCAACGACTGCTCGGACAACTAATGCGCAACATTGGTGACTTCGCTGTTGAGGAGCCCTTGCTACTGGGTCTCCTTGCAAGTCCCCGAACCTCTCGGTGGAAGTGGAAGAATGCGGCCGGCGGGGGAGGCTGAAGGGAAGGTGAAATCATAGGTCGGGAGAGTCCGGTCTCCTGGGCACGTCGTCTCTCCTCTAGGAACTGGCGTTCACAATGGTACCAATCCATGGTCGGTATAGGGAGAGAAGCGGGTTGAGACGGACTGGACTTTTGTCCGGCCATCCAATTCGGCAGACGGCCAGGGTGGATGATCTGCATACGCGCGGTCAACCTAGGGTGAGGCCCTTAGAACGGCGGCGATGCTGTAGCGGGCGCTGGTGGAGGAGGGGGTAGTACAGTCCTCGGGCTGGATCCGCTACTGCTGCTGCTCGCCATCGACGTATCCTCCGTCGGGTCGGTCGTCTGGTGACGTTGACTCTCGGAGGCCGTGTGGCCCTTTGAAGGTTCGCGCGATGGGGAAACGGCTCGGGTGGGAATCGTGACTGAGGTCGAAAAGGTGATCACGAACGGGACGACTGAGACGTGACGAATCTGCGAACATCGAGTTACACAAGTATGGGGGAAACTAGAAATAGGAAACACGTAAGTAAATTGCATGCACGGGTCAGTTATGTGAGAATCGGGAATTGATAAGACCGGGAATTTTTCGACCCAAAAACCGTTAACGATAGCAATTCCTTTTCCGTTCTTGCATAATTCATTTTGAACTATGGATGGTTGATCAAGTCACGCATAGTTGAAAAAGATAATCATGCAATTGCGAAAAATAATATACTAAAGTTTGAACCCGTAAATGATTTTTCTGAAAAGCCTTGGTTATAGTTTTGGTTTCGAAAACTTTTTGAAAAATTTTTAAAACCGTTTTCACTATAACCCGTGCTCTGATACCAAGTCTGTCACACCCCGCTAAAGCGGAAACACCGAATGTGAAGAGCAAAGAATCATTTCACGAGTTATATCAAAAGTCAACGGTTCAAGTCATTTCAAATTGAAATTTAAAATGGTAGCCACGTTCGAAAGATACAACCAAGATCCATAACTATAAAATGACAAATACATAATAACGTATTTTAATAAAAATTCCCAAGTATCAAAGGTCGTTTCCCGTATTACTCTTCACATAACTAGCTTGACCCGCCTGAGCAATGCACTTTATAACTTACGCTTAGTTTCCTGAAACATGAGATAAAGTGTCAACTACGAAAACGTAGTGAGTGAGTTACAGTTTATAAGTTGAACAAAAAGTTCCGATAAAAGTTTGACGAGTATATAAGTATATATAAATACAAAGTTTTCCCAAAAGGAGGTTAGCGGAGAAAAGTCGCTTAAAGTTTATATACTATCAAAGTTTCAAAGTGTCGGGCGTACCAATGCCCTAAAGTTAGAAAAGACCAAGTAAAGTCAAATTTAGTCAATTCATAGTAGCAGAGTCAATCGCTAAAAGTTTGTAAATTTATGGGTAAGTAACTAATTAGATTTCTTGTATCAACCGCTTGGCATCTATAACTTAAGTGTTCACACTAATCCGATTATCCAACCGTGTCGGCCCCAACTTCCCGCCTCTCAAACGGGAAGTTAATCAGTACTTAGTAATATGTACTTAGACTGCCATCTAAGCAAGGAACGGTTCTTTCCTAAGTATCGATACCCATAATTACTATACGGCTAAGTAGTTAATAGTGTGAAAGTCTAAGTCTAAAATAGTCGGGCACTAAGTAAATTTCATTTTTAAAAGCGAGAGAGTCATACGTCCATCACTTAAGATCGTGTTATAGTTCCATCAAGGGTTGGTACGCATACAAGCATCAATAATTAGTTTAGTCAAAAGAGAGCGAACCAATAAGTCTAAGTAAAGTAAAATATTTTACGCATAAGAGTTCAAATAGTCGTTCAAATAAGTCCAAGTACGTTCCAAAATAAGTCAAAATAAGTCTAAGTACGTTCCAAAAGTCAAATAGTTTATAAGTTCAAAAGTCAAAGTTTAATAAGTCAAAAGTCAAAGTTTAATAAGTTTCAAAGTCAAAATAGTTCAATAAGTTCAAAGTCAAAATAGTTCAATAAGTTTCAAAGTCAAAATAGTTCAATAAGTTTCAAAGTCAAAATAGTTGAATAAGTTCAAAAGTCAAAATAGTTCATAAGTTCAAAAGTCAAAATAGTTCGTAAGTCCAAAAGTCAAAATAGTTCAATAAGTCAAAAGTCAAAATAGTGCCATAAGTTTCAAAGTCAAAATAGTTCAATAAGTTTCAAAGTCAAAATAGTCGTACAAGTTCACAAAAGGTTTGATCTCATGTTTCCCCCAAAAAGAGTACTTAAAATGTAAGAGTAGAGAGGGGTGTAACTCACGGTTTGCGAAGAGAGTGAACTCGGAATCGGTCGGATAAAGGAGCCGGGAATCACGGAATGCCTAAGGATACCAAGATTGTTCAAGTGTTATTATTATATTAAGTTATTATACCTAATATATAATAAATGAAATTTGTGTTATATTATGTAATATAAGTAAATTTTTAGTCAAACTTTAAGTGTCAAAGTCCATTTTGTCCAATATTGTCCGAAACGGTTAACGTTTTGTTTTAGTCAAAAAGTCCAAAGTTGATGTTATTGTTGTTATGTTGAATATGTTTTGCTTGCCAAAGTGTTTTATATTTTCTAACGAAATTTGGGCAGCGCTTCCTCGCCCAAATTCTATGTCCAAAAATATTAACCACTTTCCCGCTTACAAAACACATATACAAACAAAACGTTTTCAAACATGTTTATCTTAGTCAATTAAGTCCAATATAAGTCACCAATATGTTCATTTTTACAAAACTCAGTCCCAAATGTCAAGTCTCAAAAGTCAGAATGCGTAACCAAGTTTTTAAACAGCCGAAACGACATTTTCGGGAAGGACAGCAGGTCGGTGCTAAGCACCTGGACATAGGTACGCAGCACCTACCCTGCTGTTCTTCCCCTTTTTGAGTTTTTCTTGCAAAATCGTTTATGTAAGTGATAGATCTTGACATGCAATCGGTATAAAACTTATTAATCATCATTATCTCAGTTTATAAGCAACTTTTAACCACAAAAACAAAGATTTAACCATCATTTATTAAAATCCCGTTTTTGTATAAAAATGGTTATAAAACTTCATCAAAACTTGTTTTTATGGTTTTGATCATACATGCAATGATTTAGATTGATAATATAAGTAAAAAGGAAGATTTCTACCGGATGAAAATGCTTAGATGATGGTGTAGGAGGATCTAGAGCTCCAAAATCGGGGAAAAAGCTTTGAAACCGAAATAGACTTGATCCTTCTTTCTTCCCTTGATGTTTAAACGTTTTTAGATGGTTGAATGATGGATTTTTATGGCTGGAACTCACTGGAAGTGATGAAGTTCTTGAGAGAGTTTTGAGGGAAAACTAGTAATTGTGTGTGTTTTTGTGTTTATAAAATGAAAAAGAAAAGGAAAAGAAAAGAAAAAGAGTCTAATGATGGTAAAGAGGCCTATGTTCTGCCAAATATTCAGTAACCATGTGCAAAAAATCGTTTTTGAATGGTATAAAGTTTGTGCAAATCGAGATAAGGACTAAAAATGTAAAGTTTTTGAAATCTGGCAAGAGGTGCTGCGCACCGTGCGTTTTTTTTTTTTTTTTTTTTTTGTTGGACCTTTTTGTTAACCGTAAGTTCTTAAGTATGATTTGTTATGAACTTAGGAAAGTTCATTAGTTGTTTTCTTGGTATTAGGACTTATATAAATTGATTCCGGGTGTGATTCCGACACTGTCACGTATCCGGTTATTGATCAGTTAAAGGTAACGGTAGACAATAAGAGAGACATAGAGCATAAATTGCACCTAGAATTTGACGGTTGTCACAATATCGTCACCAGACATCCTGAAAATAAAACCAAAAGCAATTAAACGAATTGTTTTTGTATGATTTATGTTCTAAGAAACTCAACCTCGTTTCTAAAAACAAATCCTCTTTTGATTTACAACGAAACTCAACTTGGTTTCGATGTAAATTTATACAATTAAAATTGTTTAATAAATCGTTTAAACTGTATTTTAATGAAACTCTATATTGGTTTCAATAAAAACAGTTTGTTAGTAATTAAATTTAAAAAACTGTTTTTTATTTAGTTAAATAAAATAAATTTTTGAGACAAACGATTTCAGCGAAAATCGGTTGTATCGAATCTGTTTTAAGAGTGTAGGAAACGTAATATAAATTTTATTAAATAACAATAACAATAACATATTATAATTGATTAATATTAATCGAAAAATTAAAGCAGACAGAATAGAGGCTGAGACAAAAGACACACATTATATAATGAAATAAACGTAAAAGCCGAGACTCGTGTTTGACACGATTCCCTTAAAACAGATTCGCTGTCTGTTTCCCGGGGTACACAGCTGAAGCAGTGTATACTGTCGGACTCGACAAACTTGCCTGAAAGTAAACTGGAACAAAACTGTCCTCTGACTTGGACGAACTTCGTACAGAATATGGAGCAGAGAAATTTGATTTTCGGATGTTTAAAATAAAGGAGGAGGTCCTTTATTTATACAAAAAAATCTGTCTTGGTGGACATGAAAAAATGTCTGTAAATCTGTTATTAATTAAACACGATTTGAGATCTTTATTAACATAAACGAAATTTGTATTTAACTTGTTGAAAAGATTTAATTTGTTCCAGAAATAGACTGATACAGAATTTCGAAAAAAGGAAGCTCCAGCAAAAACCGTACTGTGCAAGCTCGCAATAGTTTCGACCCATAACCCATTGGGACCAGAAAAGCAAAAGGAATTATTTCTAGGTGATTACAATTACTAAAATGTGACGGAATCACGAATTAGTAATAGAATTGAGAAATGAAACGATAAATCAAACATTGGAAAAGCAAAAGGAATTATTTCATTCAAAGGCCAAAGATGACGGAAAAGTTAGTTACATGAAAGTTCATACATTCAAGCACACCTTACATGACACGGTCCCTCACTATTTATAGGCACTCAAAGTTACACTAACTACTAAATTATACATCCTATATATTCATTAATGAATACTTCGGATGAACAAATTAACTAATTCTTCATTTAACTATAGCTCGGATAAACTTCATTTAACTCTTACGCTAAAACTTGTTCTTCCGAGTTAAAAGTCTTCATGTTGACTTTCTAAGGTTTAAGTCGGATGTAGATTTATAGCTTTTTCAATTGTAAAAATATGGGTTAATTGTTTTAAAATTAATTAAACTTTACACCAAAAACTATTGTATGCATCTACTTTTTAAACTCTCTATTGCATTTATTAAAATTTCATATAAGACTATAGAATGTATTTTGAAACTTGTTGTTTGCTTAGTTGGCATAGGTTTTTATCTATGTGGAAACTTTAATAATAGAGTTAATTCAAAATCAGTATCTCTAATCTGAACACGTCCCAATTCAAAATCAGTATCCCTAATCCACTCTATTTCCCCAAATTCAACCGATTTCAATTCAATTTTCACCCATCTGAACACAACCCTAATCTCACCACCATCAAAATCATCAAATTCTCCATCCCTCACTTTCAAATTCGCCTCACAATCACTCTCACAATCCCACAAGACCCACTCTTCAAATTCGTCTCAATCCACCGCCTCTATCTCCGTCATCTCCCAGATCGCCGTCGCCGCCTCCGGAGACTATGATCGCCGATCAACTCACGCCTCGCCTCTCTCTCCGTCGTCTCCCAGATCGACGTCGCAGCCGCCGGCGACTACGATCGCCGATCAACTCACGACTCGCCTCTCTCTCCGTCATCTCCCAGATCGACGCCGTTGCCGCCGACGACTATGACCGCCGATCAACTCACGCCTCGCTTCTCTCTCTGTCATCTCTCAGATCATCGTCGTTTTCTAATTATATATTGGAAATAAATATAACTGAATGGATAACAATTATATTAAGACTAAAAAATAACTTTAAATAAAATAAATAATTGACATGGCAAATGATATGGATGCGTAGGTGTAATTGACATATCATTCAAAAATATATTAAAAATAAATTGTTACCTGTTACTTGATTAGTAGGTAAACCGATATATACAATAGGGATATATACAAGTTTGTTATATACATTAGATGATTTGAAATTTAGATGCATACAATAGTTTTCGATGACAAGTTCAATATATTTTTAAACAATTAACCCTAAAAATATTACCTCCTAAGAAAAACATTTTGCAAAATATTATTAGATAGATGAAGAAGAATATACTTAATTATATTTGTTTAAATAATTCCAAAAAACCGAAATTAATTGTAACATAACCGAATCCAATTCGGTGAGATGGTATCAGACTAAACCAAAGTTGTGCGTCACCCTAAAATATTTAATGAAATAAAAATAAAAATTATTGAAATATTTAGTCAAAAAATAATACATGGACTAAAAGAAAACTATGAATGTGAAGGGATTAAGAAAAAGAAAGGCGGAAAGAATAGATTATAAACAAACCAACCCCCTTTTCCCATTTCCATTCTTTTCTTTCTATCTCTCTCTCTTTCTGTAGACACAAAACAAATATGATGAATCCGATATTCAGGAGCGATTCCAACATGGGTATGAGTATGATTCCCTACACCACCATTACAGAAGTTGAGAAACGACGGTTATTCCTTAAAAGTTATCAGTTTAGCAGAAAACAAACCGCTGGTCAAAGAATGAAGAGATCTTTGTTTCGTGTTAAGAAACTCATTTGGATCAAACTTCGGTCCGCTAAGAAAATTCAGAAAATGATTTGGTTTAGACTACGCCATGGTTTCTTCTTCAATGGGTTTCGAAGGAAAAGGTTCATTCGTTTAAATCATAACAACAACAACAACACTTCTATTTGTTTCTGGTAGCTTACTTAAGATCTTTCTTTCTTTCTTCTTTTATTTATTAGTATCATAATATTTTTATTTTTATTTTATAGTAGTTGTACTTGGTGTTAATTAAATGTTATGGTTGTAATGGATGCTGCTTTAATATGCTCATTTAGTTTGGAAATTGTTGTGTTTACATGCTGGTTCTTTCACAACCAAAAAAAATTAATTTCGATGAAGTAACCTCCGACTAATGATTCTTTCTATAAAGTCAAAAAAGATCATCTACATATCTTGCAAAGAAAAGTGTCTATGAACGTGCCATTTGGTTATCGGTCTCGTGTAGCAAGGGAGACCAATAGTTATATATAGCAAAGTAATTGAACTTTAACACGTTAAAAAGTTAAATCAGTGTTTTCCGAATTTTAATTTTAAAAGAAAGTTAAGGTAAGGAAGTAAAGGTTATTAACAAAACAAAAATGTATGTTCTCATGTTTAGGAATGAAAGGGAAAAAGGTGAAGAAAGATTTTTAGTTAAAAATTATCCTTTGACTTTTCTACTTCAAACTTGAGAACACAAATGTAGTTAGTTATGAAAGTAGGGCATCACGTTAATCTTGGGGTATATAGTATTTTACATTATTTTTTCCCCTATAAACTGCATAGTCAAGAATTTTATGCCTTAAATTAGCTGTAAATAATCTGTAAAATTTATCCTCTTGGCATTGCCTTTTGACTTTTATATATTTTTAAAGTAATTAAGCAATGTATGGTGTAAAGTTGAAGTTACCAAGTTTTTTATTAATGGATTGATACAGATTCCCAAATCGTTACGTGCATATAAAAAAGAAAACTTGTAGATGAATCTAATAAATCTGGTATACTACTGACTATCTAATATTAGTAATATTTTAGAATATAATAAATAATAATTTTAAATAGGCATATATGTATTAAAAATGTGTAAGTATGACATATAACCAATTGACAAAATTATTATAAAAACATATAACAATAATAATAAAATAAAATATAATACAGTAATAGGTGTCAAATATTTAAATAACAAGTAACATGACTGTAGAGATGATATGTACGATTTCCAAGAAGTTGAAAATCAAAGTTTCTTTTTGAGTGTTAAAGAAGAAAAACCATCCGTTTGTATTAAAGAAAAATGGGTAGTAGATAAGAAATATACGAAGGGGGAATCAAAAATTTGAAGAAATACGACGTAATAACAAGTTAACAATTACTTAATACTTAATACACAAGTTTTGAAAATTTTTTTATTTTGTAACATCCTAAATTTTAAAGATTGATATTTCATTATTCATGTTGATTAGGGATAACGATTATTTTTATATTTGAAAACGTTCGGATTGTTAAAGAATACAATAAAGCTTTGAAGGTAATATGATATTTTAAGGTCAAGTGGTATCTTCTAATGTGTTTTTCGCGTCAAAGTTTGTTTGAGTTTTTATCTTGTAAAGATGTGGTGTTTTGAAGATGAGGTCGATAAAGTTACTAGTAAGTTGGATAAGTACTAGGCTTGATATAGCATTTGATGTAGAAAAACTTAGTAGATATACTAGTAATTGTAGCTTAGTTCATTGGCAAGCTTTAAATCGAGTATTTAGGTATTTGAAAGGAACCATGAATTATGGTTTGTTTTACAGTGGATTTCCTTCGATGATAGAGGGTTATTCTAATGCCAGTTGGATCACTCCTCTAATAGTGGTTGGGTGTTTCTTCTTGGAGGAGGTGCTATTTCTTGGGCACCCAAGAAGCAAACGTGTATTACAAATTCAACGATGGACTCTGACTTTGTAGCGTTGTCTGCAGTTGGTAAGGAAGCTGAGTGGCTTAGGGATTCAAACCGATATCCACCATATCTATTAGATATGATAATGTTGCTACCTTCGCCAAGGCTTATGGTCATGTGTATAATGGGAAGTCTAGACACTTGGGTGATAGACATAGCATGATTCGTGAGCTCACAATGAATGGTGTAATATTTGTGGAGTTTGTGAAAACTGATTTGAATTTAGCCGATCATTTAAACAAAGGGTTAGCTAGAGATCTTGTGCACAAGGCGGCTGTAGGGATGTGTTTAAAATCCACTTTAAATCTTTCATATTAAGATATCCAAATTCCATCTAATATAGTATTAGATGCTGAATTCAATGTGGAAAACTTAATATCTAAAGATTAGAACACATTATGTATTACATCCCAAGGTATGTGTTCAGTATTGCAAGTGAGTTAGGGTGAAACTATATTTCTTAATAGTTCTTTAAAAAATTGCATGTGTAGGTGCAAAAAGAAAGAACTACGTATATAAGCATGAAATTTAACTGCTTCAAGAAGTTTAGGACTTAGCTTTGATATGCTTATTTTAAGGATGGGACATAAGTTGGTAAAAATTGTTGTCAAGTTAGAACATGAATGTGTAATATGTTGTGTATATTTTCTTCATTATATTCACTATGAATAGAAAATGTTCAATTTTTAGTAACACCCTTGATATTCGATTATATGAATTGAATTTATACTAATGTGAAATTCAATTGTCGCGACATTTTATTTATGCATAAGTCTGTTTGTTATGAATTTACTTTAAGTTAATCAAGATTACACTTAAATGGGGGAGGATTGTTGGTGATTTATATCACTGATATGATTTAAGTGTAATGAGATTAATTTGTTTAACCAATGTAATCTTGATAAATATGAACAAGTTCGGAAAAGTGTGGACTGCACACTTGTTCGAATTTATATTGATTGTTTAGGGACGAAGCCTCTAAACGACGGGGGCCAACTTGGAAATTGTTGATTTAAGTTAATGTTACTTAACTAAAAATTAATTAAAAACTTGGAATTTGAATTATAATCAATATATAATTCGTCCGTTTTTTATGGTTTTAAAACCGCCATATGTAGTTATCAAAACCCTTTTTTGTTGGTTAATATGTTACTCGTATGTTGATCAAATTCTTTTACACAATTTCTTACACTTCATCGTTCAATTCATACTAAGTTTTATCCGATTGAAAATTTCGAGTATACCATCGAAATATTTTCATCTAAAAGTGCATCACGACTCTCTGTAATGCAAAACTAGAAACCTAAATACAACAGTTGGTCAATTAGGGTTAGAGCATTGCATTAATAATAATTACAAACTAAATATCTGTAATAATAACATCCACAACTTGAATTGTTACGTTTTCTTTTATTAATATTATCGTTAGAAAAAAGTAAAAACACAAACACGAGTTAGCCATTTTTATCGCGTCCACAACAGAAGACCACAACATAGACACCCGATATAATGAACCGTTCTTGAGCCCAAAAACACGGGTAAGAACACGGTGACAACGATGTCATTCGTGGTGCTCTTGTTGTATCAAATAAATCACAATAATTTTTATATAATTCTAATTAAACTTCATTATATTTACTCTTATTATAATTAATATATGCCAATATAAATACTAAGACTTTCATATTTATTAATTTTGTTTTAAATTATTTTCACTAAAACCACTTCCAAAACTTTCTACATATAATGTAACTTATTTAGATTATCCATTTATTTTTTCATATATTTTGTTTATCCTTATTATCTATATACATTATAAAGTATTTGGGTATAAAATATTAAAATTTAAGCATGATTAAATTATTAAACTATCATTTTAACTAAACATTTATTAAATAATTACAAATGTAACTCCATAACACACATACCATATATATTTAAAATTTTAAAATAATTAAATTTCTTTTACTATAAACTTAACCAATCAATTTTTAGGATGTAAAATTTCAAACAAATAGGGTTGATCTTTAAAATTTCTAACTAATAGAATGTTAATAAACCGAAAATCTTCATCGTTCGTAAATTATTTATAACAAAATATGAACCATCGATTTATATATTTATTATCGCCGTTGCATCGCGCGGGTATTACACTAGTTATAACTAATATATCTTGATGTAATACTAAAACTCTTATATTTATTATTTTATGTTAAATTAATTTCACTAAAACCACTTCCAAAACTCTTTATATATATATAATGTAAATTATTTAAATTATCAATTTATTTTTCATACATTATATTTACTCTTATTATAAATAAGGTATCCTATGTAAATACTGAAACTCTTAAATTTATCATTTTTATTGTAAATTAATTTCACTAAAACCACTTCCAAAACTCTTTACATATAAAATTAAATTATTTAATTTATTAATTTTATTTTTCATCCATTATATTTACCCTTATTGTAACTCTTATTATTTCTATTTAAAATTATTTTCACTAAAATCACCTCCAAAACTCTTTACATATAATATAAATTATTTAATTTATCAATTTACTTTTCCCTTTTTACTTTTTTACTTTGTCCCAATTGAAATGGTATACATTTATTATATTTATTCAAACATCTAAAAGTTGATTCTGATTTTATTTATAACAAACTTTTTATATACGATAAATGTTTTAATACTATATTTAGAGTTTCCATACATATAGGTAGCTTATAGTAATATAGAGTGGATGTGACATGTAATAATATGAAACTCCATTATTTTAGTAATTTTATATTTCAAAATTCATTAAATAAGTTGAAAGTTCATATATATGAACTAAAGCGAGAGAAAATATGTGAAATGCACTACTAATTTTTACACGATGTATAAAACACATTTATAAAGTCAAACAAGTTTATAGGAGTATAAAGGTAATTTTATAAGAGTTGAGGTTTATAAAAAAGTGACGCAAAAGTGTTATGGTTTTGACAAAATCCATAACATTACGGATGTTCAACGTGACAAGTTTTTTTTATTCAGGATAGAGTTTTTTACTACCATCATAAGAAATGATCTTATTAATTAAAGTAAATTGTAATTTTTGTCCCTCGAGACTTATATATCTGTCGATTTCATCCTCCTTCAACTTTTTTTTCCCGCAACTTTTGTCCTAAACTTATTATTTTTCCTTTTTTCTCCGTCAAGTTACAGTTAGCTTTAACGTTAAATATTAACTAAACTAAACGAAATGAGCAAAAATACAATTTTAATTATCTTTTATTTATTTTAATTAATTAATTAATAAAAACAAATTTATTTAAAAATCATATTTGCTTTTTTGCATACAAAAATTATATTTAAAATCACATTTAATTTTGCACATATGTTTTTCGACGACCATCCGTCACCGTCTCCACCTCACTTAAAAATTACCGTCTTCATAGAAATAATCCGTGATATTTAAAAACATAAACTTTTAGGTTGAAAAACCTAAATTTAACTTTTTAAATAACATATGATTTTCAATGGAGGTGTTGGTGATGGGGGAGAAGATAATCAAAGGTGAGAGATGGTCGTCGGAAAACACATATGAAAATTTAAATATAAATTTTGTATGCAAAAAAGAACATATGATTTTTACAAAATAAAATAAAATAATAATAATAATAGTAATAATAATAATAATAATAATAATAAAGTAATTAAAATAAAAAAGAAAAAGTAATTAGAATTGCATTTTTGGTTCTTCGGTTAGTTCAGTTAAAATTTAACAGTAAAAGCTAACTGTAATTTAATTGAAGGATAAAAAACGAAAAAAATAACAAATTCATAACAAAAGTTAGAAAAAAAGTTTAAATGACAATCGACAAATTAAAAAGTTTTAAATATATGTAAGTTATAATTTACTCTATTAACTGACCATGCATATAAAATTTTATATATGTAGAATCAACAATAAATAAAATATATTTGACTAGTAAGAAAAGAATAAATGATTTTTTGTCATTTAATGGTTGAGGGATCAATTATATAGAGTCCAACGCCAAGTCATAGTTTCGAGGATCTTTGTATGTCACTCTTGAACACTTCATCTCTAAAATTTGTATTATATTCATGAAAACAGGTATACGTGTTTGCATAGTATTTTAAAAGTATTTAAATCCGGCTTCTTTTATAATATGAGGAATGCTACACATACAAAGGATTTACAAAAAGTTACATATAAAATGGATAGTTATTGATATATGACCAATCACATAAAAGCACTCATTATCTCTCATATTCTTTTTCACCATTCACAAAATGACAACTCATTTTGTATGTAAGATTTTGTAAACTTTTTGTTTGTATATCATTTCTCTTATAATATTAACTAGTAGAAAATCCGTATGATATAGTGGGACAAAATTTATAAACGATAAAATTATATTAATATATTTTAACTATATTATAAAACATTTTCTTCAAACTTTTAAACTTTTAAAATTTAAGTAATTAAAATTATTAATGTACCCCTATTATACTTTCCACAAAATTTATCATTTAAAATCTATACTATATTATAATGAATCTCCTTTAGAGTCTTAATCCCTTAATTTTAAGTAATTGAAATTACCTTAATACCCTTAATCTATATTTAATATTATTTAACTCAAACAACACTCTCTCTCCTAATTAATTTAAAAAAAATTTAACATCTAACAAAGTAACTTATAATTTATATGTAATTAAAAAAAATGAAAATACTTTCTATTTAATTTAAAAACTTTCAAAATTATAAATTTTATTTTATAACCCCATAAACTTAAAATAATTAAAATATTATGCATTTTTTCTACTAAAATACGTATACTAAATCTACACTATAATATAATCTATTATGCTACTATATTATAAAACATTTCCCACATAGTCTTAATTCTCTAAAACCTTAGTAATTGAAATTACTTAACTACGGTTTTTATATCTCTCACCACATATCATTATTCAAAATAACTTATAATTAAATAATGTTGGTTAATAAAGTTTTAGCCTTGTAGAGTAAATGAACGGAAATATACTTTAAACATGTACACTTAGAAGTGTTTATTTACCATAATAGCAATAACCAATTTCGTTTATATTGATTAAAGAATTTATGATTGGAAACCAAAACCGACATGTAAGTCCATACCGTAATTAACGGTATTTATTTGTTAACAAATGGGTCAAATTCATAAAAAAGTTCGATTACAAACCATGCAAAAATTGATGGAGAATCGGAAGTCGAAAGAGGTTCATCTTAAAAATGATTCCTAAGTTTGTTTTGTAATTTGTTTGATGTAGAATGGGAAGTCGGGTCAACACATACACACTTATGTCACACATGTTGGTCCTAATTGTACTTGATGAGGTTTCATATGCTAAAAATGTTTATTTATTTATGTTTAAGTGTAGGGCTGAAAAAAATAACTGAACTATCTGAGATCAGACCTTAAGAAATGTTGGGTATTCTCTCAAGAAGAAACCATCATTATGGATATACATGCTCAAATAGGTTTTTACTCATTTTCTTTAAAAAAATATGAGACCATTTTATACTATCTTTATCTTTTAAAAGTTCTTACTTCTAGGTAGGTTTATTTGTCATTACAATGTTATGTTTTAGATGGTCAAGAAGCTTACCAAGAAGCTTACCAAGAAGAACCGATAACGAGATATAAAACTATTAGAGAACTCGATTCAAGAAAAAAAGAGTGTAAAGTGAGTTTGAAACAAACAAGAAATAGAAAAAAACGACTATTGATGGGCAAATGTTTTAACAAGTACAAGGACAACAAAAATTACAACAAACTATATTTTCTATCTTTTAAAAGTTCGTATCTATACGTATCTTCACGTTTTACATTATGATTGGAGTTTAAATACATTTTATGTTTTTATCTTTTCGCGTATTTAATTTTCGTTGTTAAATATTCGTAATATAATTATATCAAATAGTTTATTATCCCCGCTGCACCGTGCGGGTACTATACTAGTAATTTATAATTAGTGACATTTCTTTAAATACAACAATAACTAATAAATAATAATAACTATCTTTATCTTTATCTTTATCTTAATATATAATAAAAGATAAGCCTAAAATGACAGTTGGGAAAGTAATAGCCATTAGATGAAATCCAACTTTAATTTGAACCATTAGATCATTTTGATGATGTTATCATTAATAATTTCATTTTAACCCCTTTATTTTAAATAATTTAACGCTTATTTTAAATAGTAATAATTAAATAAAACTAATTAACCTTTCTACTTTATATAATATAACAATTGTATTTTATATTAATTCTAAAAAATACAAAACATATTTTTTCTTCACACACATACACATTTTTAGTATAAAAAAAAACTAAAATTATTTTATTGTTTACGGGTGTTTTGCATATAAACGGAAAAAATATCATATAAAAAGTTTATATATTCTTCTATTAGTCACCGATAAGTCTTAATACCAATAAACTGAATAGTATTACATTTGATACTTCTAAGGTTAATAAACCTTGTTATCATATTAATTGTCCTTCATTACAACATTCGAAAGTATGTGTTACCATATTGGATTCATGAAAACAGACTGAATTTGAATGTCTTGAATAAAAATATATTTTTTCGGGTTGAAAACTAGAACGATAAACGATTAGAAAGCGTAGTGTCTGAATGGATTTTTAATTTTTGTTATATCGTTGAAGGAAAATTAGTTTTTGTTTATGAAAAACATGAGTTTATACGAGAATACTATTTAAGAAATATATTTAATTCTCTTTTTGACCCAACGTGAAATTATTAGACGTCAAAATTAAAAAAAAAAACAAAATGACCTGAAAATTAGACTTTTGTTATGTTCGCAAATGAGCTTAATTTTCAAATGAGTCGAATTACCCCAATGAGTTGAATGATCCGAACGGAAATATTATGCGGGGGTGTTTGTTTCATGAAATCTTTAAAAAAATTGAGTAATTTGAATTGAATTCCTTTTCGATCCATAACATGTTTGTTTGAAGTTTATGACGGAATTTAAATCCGTTGGAATCTAAATTTTTCTTTACTTACAAATTTGAGATTCCTTAGGGTAGTGGAGAAGAATTGAGAAAATCGATCATAGGACATAATAATTATTATCGCTGAATGGTCGAACCATAAATTGTTACCACAACATTCTTTTTATATTGTACGAAGGGCCGAACTTTAAACTATTACACTCCACATATATGTAACGAGACAAATGATAAATTACCATAAATCATTACCCCACTGTAATTTTTGAATATAATTTTTTTCAACCGATGTATCACATGGGTACCATATTAGTAAGATTAAAAACCAAAAAGCACTCTAAATATAAATTTATATTTAAAATGAAGAGTTAATTACATAAATAGTCCTTGTAGTTTGTCATAATTTACGAGTTTAGTCCCTAAACTTTTTTTTTCCAGGTCTCATCCCTGTGGTTTTATTTCTTTACGGATCCAGTCCCTCGACGATAGTAAATGACTAAAACACCCTTACTTTTTTGTTTTTAGTTTTAAATGTTTTTTTAGTAATAGTTAATCTAAAAGAAAGATATCTAAAATAAAAAAAATACAACACATCATCAATCCTAAGCCGCAACCATCATCAAAACCAACCACCTCGCCGACCATCTTTTTCGGTCCTCTTTTCTGATAACTTCGCAGGCCACCGCCTAACCTCCTACCCCCACACCACTTTCAAAACCCGTAATAAGTTTTCTTCTTTCCTTTATAACCATAGAGCATTTTTCCCCAAATCAAAATCATATCCGATTTTTTTTCCTCATCCATAACAGATCGAAAAATAAATAAACGGGAAAAAGAATACAACAATTGTGTTTAATTAACCAACACCATCACTTTCGAAAACATCCTCACGACCAAATACCCCTAAACAATATCAAAAATTACCTAAAATTCAAAAACCCTCTTCCATTTGGTAGATCTATTTTTTATTTTTTTAGATAGTTTTAATTATCGGTGAACGTTCAACAAAATAGAATAAAACGGAGATAGCGGTTATGGTCTTGTGGTGGTTACCTGAAATGAAAAGCTGATCGAAAATGTTGGCGAATATGGGTGACGGTGGGTGGTGGTTTACATAGTAGCAAAAAGTGGGAGATGGTTATAAAGTGTTTCCGGATGAAAAAGATAAAAGATAATTCTATTTGTTCTTCTATTTAATAATAAAAGACATAATAATAATAATTGATTTATTATATTAAAATCTTAAGTTTAGAAACTACGAATCTTAACTTGACACGTGTACATAAGAAAAGATTATCACATAAAAAATAACGAAGTAAGGGTATTTTAGGCATTCACTGTCGATGAGGGACTAGATTCGTAAGAAAATGAAACCACAGGGATGAGACCCGGAAAAAAAAAGTTTAGGGATTAAACGAGTAAAATCTGACAAACCACGGGGACCATTTATGTAATTAACTCTAAATTAAATTTAAATATTTAGAAAATAAATATGAATTAATATGTATTTTGAAAACTTTAATAGTTGTTAGAGAAAGTTAGGTTGTCAAATTAATACTAACAATAAAATAAAAGATCATTTTAGTAATTACTTTCTTGAATTTCAATACCTCAAATATTTTATATGTAGTATAGAGAATTCAAGGATCAAATAAGTAAATGATTTATAAAGTTTAAGATAAGATACATATAAAAACACTTTGCAATAAAACTCATTAAATATTTGCAAAGATTGTAAATGTAATTTGAGATAGTTTCTCCTTTTAGTTTATGACGTTTTAAATAAAATTTATGATGTTTGAAAAAAAAAAGGTTAGAATAAAAGGTAATGTAATTTGAAATTATATAAAAGATTGAATATTAGATAGATGAAGGCTACATGTATTTTTTTCAAGGCAATGAAACCTAAATGAATATCTCTTTTATCTAATAAAAAGGACTTTAGGATGACGTCATTATATTGATGTGTCAGCTTTTTAGGTTGTCCACATAGGTTGATCTTTGAAATACTGATGTCATTGATTTAAGTGTTATTTTTCTATATTTTATTTTAATTTGTAAAGGATAAATAAATTCAGCTAATTTAATTTAAAAAATCTCTTTTATCTAATAATCTTTTTCCAAACTAAATATACAAAATATGACAACAAAAATTAACCATTTTTAACGAAACATTTTTTTTATAAAACCCCATGTAACAAATGGACAATAAGCTAGTATGGATTATATAAATGGCAAGGAGTAGTTCAAATCTCATTATCAGTACATACTCAATTTATGGGTACAAATAATGAAATAATACATAAATGTTATGTTTTTAATATTTTCTTTTTTTAAGAAACTCACAAAAGTATAGATTTCTAAACCCCATGTAACCTATTAGTAATTTTACCTAGAAGTGGTTGAATCGGTCCTTCGAGGTCTTAAAATCTCCAATCCATAAATGCATGAAAACAATATAAAGCACACAAACACATTTACACATGCAATATAGATATAGATGTTGTTGAACATAGGTCATGGAAATTGCACATTGGAACTCGAATTCATGTATAAATAACTCTAATAAATAAATTGTCATAATATACATTCATTCCCATTCAATGTTTCACAAATCTTTTATCCATCTTTTACTCGTTATACTAATAGCCGATTTAGACATATTTCTTCTTCCAGGGATTGTTTCATAAAATATTAGGGCACTACTAAATAAACCAACATGAGGGGCCCATAGAATTAATTTGTGTTATAAAATTCAACAATTTGTATAATTATAGTCAATTTTTGTCTTGAAATTCTCCCTTTCAACAATTTGTATGGTCAAATCAATTTTTGTTGAATATTATTTTTGGAAATAGAAATTCTCCTTTTCAACAAAGGAAATAAAAAACTCAATTAAATTAACTACTAACTAATATTTATTAATCACTTATACTATTATAAATAGAAGAGTTGGAATAGCTTTTTAAGTAATAACATATTTGGATTTTCTTCTTTCATCGGGTATGTTTACTTTTTAAAAGTTTAACATTATTTCTTCTTTCATCGGGTATGTTTAACATTAACATTATTATTATTTTGTAATTTATAGTATGTGTAATTTATAGTATGTAATTTATAGTATGTAAAAATACTAATTAAAATAGAATACTATTAGAATAGAATACTATTGATTATAGTAATTACCTTTAGTGTAAGTAATTACCTTTACTATTGATTATACTATTAATTAGTATTTCTACACTCTCTTATAGTTTTAATAAGTTTAGTTTACTTTTATCACTAATTTTTATTTACCTCATATATATAAAATGTTATTTAATTTAAAATAGTTGTTTTACTTTAATATATGTATTATATTAATTTATTTATTTTAATACTAGCAACTTTATAGGTACATATTATCTTTCTTTAATAGATATGTATTTTTATGTTAGCAACTTTAATTTATTGACAAAAATAATATCTTTTTTTTTGTCAGGAAAAAGAATATAATTCTTTATGAGGACATCGGAGTTTGCCACTAATCAAGTACAATATATATCATTATATTTATATAGGTTTTTTTCTTCTAAATTACTCATATAGATATGTTAACATCGGAATTTGCCACTAATCAAGTACAATATATTCTTCTAAAAATAATATCTTTTTTTTTTTTGTCAGGAAAAAGAATATAATTCTCTATGAGTATCCAATGCCGTTTATTACGACCTACTGGAATTTTCATAGAAACTCGTCTGCAGCTAGATGGTAAACAATGTATCGGTCTCGTATAGAACTATTTATTCAGTGTATCCAGCGTGAAAGAACTTTTATAAATTTAGATGATTAAATGTAATAATTAATCTCATTTACTATTTTATATTAATTTTATCATTTCTATTTATGTTTTAGTACTATTTTATATTACATTTTGTCATTTTTTTATGTATTAATATATTGTTTTCATGTAATATTATATTTATAAATAAATAATATAATAACATTATATGTTTACTTATTAAAACAAAAAGAGAAAAGAAAAAAAATATAATCATTATCTCATTTATTATTTAAAAGAAGAAAACATAATGATTAGGAAATGATTAGTAAAGAATGTGGGCCCGTTGGTTTATTTAGCAAAAATGATTGGTGTATTTAGCATACCCCAAAATATTATGATTTAACGCTAAATTATTCAAGGTTCCAAATGATTCAAAGATTCTCTATAATTATGATTGTAAACGAAATAACATTCTTTGGTAATTATTCTAAATGACAAAAAATTACTATTTTACCCTTCTGATGTATTGTTAATTAAAAAATATATATTTTATGTGTTCTAAAATATTTAAACCTGTATTGTATACAATAAAATGATGAATCAAACATAACATTTAAATTAATAATAAAAATTATAATAGATAGGAAACAATTATCAGTTAGAATTTAAATCGTCAATTACTAATTTGAAGCAATGAAACAAAATTAACAATTTCATCACTAGATTAGCAATACGAGCATCACCACAAGGGCCCTATTCGGATTCGTGTATCTCGTGTTTCTCGTTTCCTCACTTATAGGTATACAACTAGAGTCATATTGTCAAACAATACATGGCAGCGGAATTTAGGATCACATAGTAAATAATAAATCCGATAAAGAATTACCTTGAATAAGACCGCTCCCAGCGGAAGAAGCAACGCGGCGTTTCCCCCCCCCCCCCCCCCCCCCCCCCCAACAACGCCGTTAACGGCTAGGGGGACGCCGTTCCGGCGGTGGTGTTGCTCCAGCAACATCGCGTTTCTTGTTTTTTTTTTTTTTCTTTCTTTCTTCCTTATACATACATATACATATATATATATATAAATATGTATATATAAAGAAAATAAGGGACAATTGTTTGTTGCAGGTTTATATTTTATTTTGAAGAAGAAGATTGAGGAAGAAGAAAGTGAGTGGGGAGAGAAAGAGACAAATTCAATTTTTTTTTTATGGGAAGAAACATGCTCTTTTAATAATTTGTTTACCTAAATAAATATGTATATATAAAGAAACAATACTAGCCAAATAAATATGTATATATAAAGAAACATGCTTTTTTTTTTATGTATTGTTTTTTTTTATGAGAATAGTTTTTTCTTTTAGTTTATTTTTATTATTAATTTATTTTTAATATTTTGAATATATTAAAAATAATATGAGAAAAGGAAAGAAAATGAAAAATAAAAAGGTGGTGGGTCACAGTTTTTGGTGTTATGAATGAGGGGTTATGTTATGTTATGTTAAGTTGGTGTTATGGTGACGTGGCAACGAAAAATGGTGTTATTGGTGTTACGATTGGGAGTGGTCTAAGAAGCAAGCAAAGGTCGTAGATCTAAGTGTAAGATCTAATCTATGGTTACGTACGCGACACCTTCTTTTAGCGACAGACTGGTATGCTATTACACGTTTAATTGCTTTTACAACAATTGTCTAGCAGCAACTCTTATTACAAAAACCAAATAAAACAAAAACCCTTTTTTTTAATAAATAAAAAAACCCGATCGGCTAAGAGTTTATCTTCTATTTATAGGTTTTCAAATCTAGGAGTTTGAGTTATATTACAATAAGGAAACCTCCTTATTTACATAATAAACCTTTTATTTAATAAATATTTACACTTAACCATTAAGTAATATTTAATAAAAAAATTAAACTTGTAGTCGTGTCTAAATGTCGATGTGTGCGCTCCCGTAGGCTCACACATTTACGGACACACATTTGTTAAAACTATTCAAATACCAACATCACTTTGTTCTCTCATAGTAACCAAAAAAAAGAAAAAACATTATGTAAAATTTGTTACCAGCACTTTGTAACATCCACACCTAAAAACTCATTTCAAATATCGAACAATATTCACCAACAATTTATTAGATGTTTGTTTTGTTGTATCTTATTTAAAATAGCTTATCTATTTTCGGAACTACCATTACATTCATGATAAAATGGCTAAATTATGCATGTAACAAATTATTGGTGACATCCTTTACGGCTATTAGCATGTTAGTATCAAAATTATTACTGTATTATTTTTCTCAAGTTATTTGACTAAATTCTAAACATAAATTCTAAGTGTTTTCAGAAATTTTTGTGGAATATAAATAGTTTTAACAAAAGTTATTTAAATTATTTTCTTCACATAAAAGATCATCATCTTTTATATTAGTAAAAGAAGTCAAATAGAAATAGTCCATTTTTAACATGTATTCGTTAGTATGTGAACATGAAAAATTACGTAGACTTCAAAACGTAAAAAGGAACAAGAAAAAATGGACGGTATTATGTGAACAATGACGTCTCAAAGTTGCATGAAAAAAAAAAGATTATGTATTAACATACACAAAAAATCATAAACTATTTACATTTGCCTTTCGAACTTTAGTTTTCTTATTAAAAAAAATGAAATTCACATATTAAAAAATCCGCTAATTAACCAACAAGTAACAAAGGGATAAAGATTTCTTCAAACAAACAGTCTGTATTGAATAAGAAATCGAGATTGGGTCCGTATTTTGGGGAGAAAAACAAAACAAAAAATTGTAAGAAATTATGTGTCTTTTAGTGACCGTTGGTTGGCAATAAATGAAGAATCAATATCATAAATGCATGATTAAATAAAGTAACCTACCATTCAGTGTTATGCGTTCCTGTTTCTTCTATAGCCCACAACCTTCTTACCGTTAATCCAAATCTTTTATACACTAACTTGTTATATTCCCATATCATAATCGTATTTTTCGATGATACTTTATGTATCGTCGTATGATATAGTTTTTGAATTAGTGATCCATCCAATACTCGTTCAATATCATCGGAAGCAGTGGCGGATGTAGTGTACTAATGGGGAGGGCAATTGCCCACATTGGTCGGAAAAAAATTAAAAAAAATTGGTATAAAATTAGTGCCGTCACGCCTAATTTGTTTAGACTTTTATATGTTTGCCCCCACCCAATTGTCGAAAAATAATTATGCACCCATTATCTCGATTTTCTGGATCCGCCACTGATCGGAAGCAGAATGATCGAGTTCATAGTTAATTTGTTAGGGTTGGAAAATTTACTCGTGCATTTCTTCTAAGACAGGTTGTCAACAAAAATTATACATTATTGCTATAATCTTTAGATGTTTAGGCTGGACGGAGTAAACGAGAACTCACCTTGGTGAGTTTCCAAGTCACGCGCCACTCTTATTCCGGATGGAAAAGTCACCGTGGTGAGTTGCCACGGTGGAGGTGACTTTGCAATCTTTTTCGCTGCAAAATGGTGAGTTACTCACCATGAGGTGAGTTTAATTTTGGTTGGGCCCCACGGTGGAGGTTGGGTATATAAAAAAAAACTTTTTTAAACCCTACTTTTTATCTATAAATACCTACTAACTTAACCATTTTTAAACACAACATTCTCATTTTATACCAAACTCCCTCAATATATCACTTCACACATTTACTATTTTTTAGAAAATGAATTCGGCTACGATTATGGGCCTTGATTTTGATGGAGACGCAGAAGTTACTAGCCGCCGTCGTAAGATAACTATGATTAAACGAGCGATTTCGTTTATTAAAAGAAGACGAATAGCAAACCGACCAACAAGAAATGTTATAAATCGAGATCGTACTAGTGCTCATCAACGTTTAGTTAACGCTTTTTTAGCGAGGAACCGATGTATGATCTTGAGAAATTTAAGAAGACGTTCCGAATGGGTCACCCTCTATACAACGAGATAGTTGCTGCTGTAATTGATCACGGTCCATACTTTCGTGACAGTATAGATTGTTCCGGAAGAATGGGCGTTTCTGGGTTGTTAAAGTGTACATCTGCAATTCGTCAATTGACATACGGCGTCAATGTTGATTTTCAAGATGAATATATGCAAATGAGCGAGAGAACTGCGCGTGAATCTCGCAATAATTTTTGTGAAGCTATTATAAAAATTTATGGACCTGAGTATTTGAGGAAACCCACAGTTACTGATGTCGAAAAACTATATCGGCATCACGAACAAAAGCACGGGTTTCCAGGGATGTTAGGAAGCCTTGATTGTACCGACCGGGAGTGGTTCGGTTGCCAGTACAAGTTTAAAGCACAATACGTTAGACGTGATCATGGTTCGAATCCGTTCATTTTGCTCGAAGCTGTTGCGTCGCAAGACTATGCATATGGCATGCTTTCTTCGGTGTGGCTGGGTCGAACAACGACATCAACGTGTTACATCAGTCGCCATTATTTAATGATCTCAAAACTGGACGGGCACCAGGAATTCCATTCGAGGCTAATGACGTAACTTACCCAAGTGGATACTATCTTATTGATGGGATATACCCAGAATTGGCCCGACTCGTTAAGACGATTCCTGAACCAGCTAGTAATGACTACAAGGGAATTTTGTATAAAAAAAAGACAGGAATCAGCAAGAAAAGATGTTGAACGAGCGTTTGGTGTTCTGAAAAAGAAGTGGGCGATACTCGCCAATCCTACACGAACTCAGCAAAAAAACAAGATTACTAATATGATGTACACATGCATCATATTACATAATATGATTCGAAAATTCAAAGGATATGCGATATCTCCCAGATGGTTCCCGGAAGAAGCACATCAACCGGAAGACCCGTTGCGAAATGAGGAACAAGTGCGAGTTGTTATGCTTTGGATCACCTCATCAGAAGCACACTCAAACCTTCGACACGATTTGATCGAACACTTGTCTCTTAATACTTAGTTTAATCTTTATTTGTAATGTCTTTTTAATATTCGTGTACCGCTTTTAACGTTTGAATAAAAGTTTTAAATTTCGTTAACATTTTTTTTCGTACGTTTATGTTTACGTAAATATTTATTTTTTTAGTTTATAAATAATAGTATTTAAATGAAAAAGGTAAGGAGAGTTAGAGGTGAATTTGAGTTAAAAGTAGCCGCGGTAAGTGTGTGGTGAGTCTTATTTCCTAAGAAATGTGAGTTTGTTTTCTGGATAGAGAAAGCTGACGTGGCAAGGTGAATTAGGGGTGAGTTTTGCCCGTTATTCTGTTTAGCCTTAGTGATGTGGACTAGATATTAATAATGATCCATATAAAAAGTTGATCTGAATTAAATACATATGAATGATAAAGAATCAGAAAATAGTACGAAGAATTGATTCAGTTGGTGCTGAATGCTTCTGTTTTTTGTCTTTTTATTAACAACTATTTCACATGGAATTCGTGAACCACAATAAAGAAGATTCGTTGCTTCTTAAGGAAATAATACACACAACTATGCATTACTCCCTCCCCTACATTTACTATTTTAGTTTGTTTCAAAATAATATCAACTTTTAAGTTTTAACCGGTTAAAACCTTTTATTGATCGATAGTATAATAACTTCCATTTAAGGGAAATTTTTTGCCAACTTCGTTCGTCACATATTACTTATACCAATTCAACCCAATTTTAATAAATATTTTTGAACAACTTTTTATATGAACAAATTCAAGATAAGTTTTTACGGTATTTGATTACTAAAATCTAACTCCACACTAAAATAAAAAATGTATACATTAACACTCACTTTACAATTTTATTATAAATAGTTAGATAATGTCATTAGAATATTGAGTGTTGGTTATAAAGATTCTATTTGAGTATGACAAACTAAACCTATTTTAAATATTTATATCTAATGATTTATTTTTCATTTTATATATATTATTTGTTGAATAAAATATTGAATTATTGACAAATAGCTGAAACTAAATGACAGAAAAAATGATAAAATGAGAAATATATTTTGGCGAGAAGGTGAAAATGTGCTTTGATCAAACAAATTAATCAGAAATATATTGTTTGTAGATTTTAAAAAGAAAATTCTAATGTAATTAAGATTTAATATGGCTACTGACCACTCATTTATATTATTTTTCAATCTCGCGACGAAAAAAATGGCGCGAGAAAAGTTGCGCAAATTTGATGATTATTTTGGTATTTTTGAATTTTAAGGTGATTACTTTTGTGATTTTCTCCAAATTATAACTTCCGTTCATACTTTTTGTATAGCGCCTGCGCGATATAGCGGCAACGTAAAAGTTAAATATCATAGCTTTTTGTTTAGACTTTTGAACTTAAAATAATTTATGTAGTAAAAGTTTATATTTCATCCCTTTGAGCCATATAAAGCATTAACAAAAACTTTTTCAGTTCATAATTTCACACTAATAATAAATATATAGAAATAACGGTTTCTAATACTTTCTTATTCGTCTTTTGATATATATGTTAAATGTAATAGTATTCTATTTCAACCAATAAGGTCATTAAACTCATTGGGACCGTAAAGTGCATTGATTTATGGATGCATTAAACTCATTTGACTATGTTTGGGTAATGTAAAATAATGTTTTAGTCGATCTCCCACACCGTTTCCTTTAGATCCCTTTGAACCGAATCATTATACAGTTTAACTTGTTTTCACACCCCGTCATTGGCGGGGTGTGACATATTGGTATCAGAGCACATGGTTATAGAGAACTAGGTGGTTTGGCCTAGACTATAACTAGGTGTCCTTCATATAGATTCTTTCTAGGATCTTTTTACTATTTCATATCGTCTCACTACTCGTACCTATCGACTTATCGCCTAAGGAAGACAGTGAACCGCAACGACTTACGACGCTGAAGGAGTTTCTATTTTATTCACTTTTCATTTCCTAAAAATCTCATTCCTTATTTGTAATCGAATTCGACTTAAACTCTTATACTTCTACTTCAATAAAATGTAAGCGTTACCAATATGATAATGAATACGGGAAGCAGATTTGTATATTATATCCTTGGATGCCTCATTTAGTTGTTGTACAGGAATCACGATCTCTTCATTTATGACCCCACCCCACCCCTAAATTTTTACCAATTATTTGATAACCAATGATCTCGAAACCATGTGAGGTTTCCACATACTACTACCGCTGATATTGGTTGAGTACCTTCATAGAAAGTCAATGCGATTAATAATCATCTAGAGTTGTAAACTAGTTGATTTCCTTATCAGTCAGTCTATAAAAACCGGTGAAACTCTTTTCTCTATTTTCTCAGTCAAATCAGATGTTCTCTAAGACGATGTATTTGTCAACTCTAACATATTCTCAATTACTTTGAGCAATTACTATCTATTTCACATTCGGTTGCAGAAGAAGATTTTTTACTTTGATTTATACCTATCCGGTTCCAATCTGCTTGTGATTTCGACACGTTCCTTCAGAGAAACAAATATTATAGCACGAGAAGCATTTGGTTTCCCAAACTTCATTATACCTAATTCCGTATGTTTTAAGCATATCTCTCCTCGGCTGTATCATCATTTCCCATGAATGTTTTACCACAAATAGTTTTTCGAGTTAAACTTTATCCTTAAATTCTTTATCATCCCAGTTCTTGTCGAAACCTCGAAGTGACCTTAGACGCGACTTGAGACAGAAGACGGTAACATCTGATGACTATTTTCCTTATTCCGTATGATTCTTGAAACCTTTTGGAAATTTATTCTTATACATACCCACGAGGAGAGTAACCATTATGAGTTGAAACTCAATAGCTCTTACCTCATTGATACCCATACGACTTTCATTTGGTACTGAAACCTTCAACCGACATCGCTCTGTGCGTTAGACTTTTGACATCTCGAGATAAATTGCAAGCATATTGTGCATTAAAATACTAATTCATTTCATTATCCGGAGTTTGCTATTTTGACAACTTTTTATGTCCACCTCGATGTAACTTGGAGAATTCTGGATGTAAATAATACTTGACGTGACATTCATTTCTGATCTTAGTCGCTTGAGTCCTTTTGACCTATGATACTGTGCAGACGCATCCAACATGTAAACCTTTCTGTTAGTGCATTCAAATATGTTATCGAAATCTTTCGATGACACCAAACGGTGATATAGACTTGTGGAATTGATTTGATTTACGCATTACACAACAATCATCCTAATGCAACTAGTTTGATTCAAAGTTCCCTACGAACCTACTCTTATTACTTTCTTTTTGTGATACGAACTTGAGATATTCTTTGATGCGGGAATTCTTCCTCAGCTACTAGTATTCAACCTAGCTATTTATCCAACTCTCTAATGGCCCAAATTTCGTTCTAATGACTTCGTTTTCCTTAATCTCCGCTTTGTTGATCTTATTGGTAATTCGGTATTTCATATTCAGTGATAATCACTCGTAGGTAACGATAGGAATCCTCTAGTGTCTGATCAACATAAGGGTAAACTTATTGTTATACGCGATCTGGTAAAATCTTTCAACCTCGGTATTAATTTGCAAGCTTGTGCATAACATTTCGCTTCCAACTCCCTTTCGTATGAGTTATGAAGTTATTTCACTCTTATATCGATTACATGTGATCCTTTTGTGACCAACGATTTTTTTCGTTAACCGTGACCCATGACTTTTATTGTTGAATGTGTTTTAACAATTAAGTGTTACCTATCGAAAACGGTAAATGATACTTAATGATGAGTTTTAAGTTATGTCTGGCCAACATAATGGAGAACTTATCGTTTACCATGTATCTACACGATTTCATACTCTCTGTTGAACTGAATTTTGTGCATTGTTATACGAATGCTCTTAATCGCTTACACAAACTACCCATGACTTGTTATGGTAATGTGAGCGTATATGTATGATATGTTTGTAATTAGACATAATTATAAATATACCACAACGCGTATCTGTTCCAGTATCCAAACGGAAACTCAAAACTATTCTAATCAGTGTTTAGATTCATGACACATTTCATAAACGAACCGTGATGAATTGATGTACGAAACCCCTTTTGCATCCCGATGATACTTCTGTCAACAGTTATACCACTTGAATTTTGGACGAAATTTTCTTAAGTGGGGGATAGTGTGACAACCGTCATTTTTCCGTCTCAAGTTAGTCTAGTATGCATGTAGCTCATTACCGACTCTTATTAAAAACATTTTATAAAGGTTACTTATTACTTTATTAATGTGTATTAGTTGATGATTTCATGTGTGATTCATATATACGTTCTTGGACTTGTACTATACTTTAGGTGCACAAGTAAGTAGAACCCGCTAGATGGCTTCTACATTACTTCACGAATTAATCTTGTACCAGATTTATGATTATATTTTAAAGTATGTAAACTCTGTTTGAAATTGAGAACTCTCATTTATTAAAGATAAATTAATAATAGAAATCCCGAGTCACGTTTAGTAGTCGGTTTCGTGTTTATTAATTCTTTTCTACAAGTCACCTTATTAGTAATGTTCTTTTTCTTCAGCTCATTTGGACTGGTTAGCCAATGTCGTTTTAAAACCCGATGGGTTATTTGCTTAACCCAATTAAACAAACTAAACCCACATTTCCAATTTATCCATAATGTTGCTATTCTCTAAAACCGATAACCAACCCATCCTGGATCCCCTATCTGTCGCCCAAAACCCTCACCCTCTAAACTTTCGGTGGTTGTTTTTCTCCAAATCCCCTAATCGATCCTACAACCAGAGAAACCTAAACCCTAGTCGATCCTAATCCCTAAGTCGTGACTCATTGCTCCCTTTTCCCTTGTGTCGTTCATCATCCAAGGCCAACACCAGATTCATTGAATTCCATTTTTCCCTCCTTGTTAGTAAAGTAGCAACAAGCAAGATCAAGTATTCGTTTTTCTTCGATTTCTTTTCCAGTCACATGTTGTCTTGTTTCGTGCTGGTGTTGTTCTCGTTGTGGGTAATGGTTCTGTTTTCTGCTTTCACTTATGATCGGGTTCTAAGGTATATCTTTCATTCTATTTTTGATCTTTTGTGCAAATCTGTATATATGTATGTGAATCGCGGTTAGAGTCGAACAACAATTAATGTTGTGATAGTTTCTTTCTTTTCGTTTTATGATTTCATGTAGAGTTATGTTATCAAAAATTAAATGGTTTGATTATAGTTTAAACTAGGATTGTAAATTGTGTTTTTGTTTCTAGTGTTGGAGAATTTATATTTTCATTGAGTTTAAATGGTAAGGTTTTGTTGGAAGGATGTTTCGTACAAACGTTTTTCATATCGAAATAGTCGTTACAATGTTTTTGGTTTGCTGTTCAAAAATTGGGTTTTGTTTAAGGGAACGTAACCGGGTCTTAAAAACGTTTTTGGGTTGATATCATATTCTAACCCGTAGGATTTTGAGTTAGATTTCCGTCCGCTGTGGTCTCAACATCTAGTTCAACGTTTAAGCCTATCAAATTGTTAAAATACAAACACGTCGTCTGTGCTGAGTTTTTATCAGATTTATTGGTCTAACTTGTCGAGCTCATGACTTGATCATAACTAAATGTTTTTTGATGATTTTTGAGCCTAAACTGTATTACTTCGAGTCTAGTTTTCAAATATGTAAGTTTCATCTTCTGGTTCCAAGAATAGGTTAGTCAGATTACAGATTTTCAAACGTGGGTCTGTGCAGAAACATTTTTCTGAAAATTCCAACTTTCACGAGTGATCTTTTCCGAGTCGTATAGTGTGTAATCATATAATGAACTTCAAAACTGATTATTATAGGATATCTACTTATGTTTAGCTTAAAATAAGTCTAATGTATGTCAAACTTGTCTAAACGAATATTGGTAACATGGAAACGGTTTTAGTAATCCTAAACTTATCATCTTGCTTATCTTAAATGTTACACTGTTTTGCGTGAATAGTAACTTCCACGTAACTCAGTATTTTTAAAAGATGTCTGAACCAAAGTTGTAGCTCTCGGAGTCTATATTCTAGAAATGCAAGGTTCATCATTCATTTCTTCTTTAAACTCTCAGAAAATGTATTTTAATGAACGTGGGTCAATTCTGAAATACTAAAACGATATTGTTAGGTTTTGATAACTTGAAATTGTGTAATGATTTAGTAAATTTATACGTGAATGAATCTGATTTTTATACTTTCCTACTGGTCTAAATCACGATAGTTGAATGTAGGAATCGTATTTGTATTCGTAGCATATTCAAACTCGTTTTAAAACTTAAACTATCAAAGTGACATTTTTGGACAGATTATTTGAACTGTTTTGTATCGATCTTAACTTTGTCATAAGTTACTCAATTTAAGCAAATCCGGATTCCTCGATATATCCCTTTGAGTCTACTTTATGATTATATAAAATTCTATTCCTAAATCCTTTTCAAACTCGAGATATAACAGTTTTCGTAACGGGAGGTACTTGCTGAGTTTTTAACTTTCGTATATAAATCTACCTGTTGGTCTTATATAAGCGGGTTTTATGAATCATACAATTTAACACTTTTAAACAAACATTAAACGGGATTAAATCTTGAAAATGAAAAAGTAATCATATTAAATTACTTGCTATTTAGGGAAGCTCAACGTTTAGTCGGGACCAGCTTGTGACCCAACCACTTTAGACACACATTTACACTACACGAGTAGTGTCATTTATTTGCTATTTCAAGGTGAGTCATCGCCCCTATATTTCTATTTTTTTTCTATATTTTAAATCGGGGGAAAGTAAAGTAACCTATATGATTTGAAATAAAATGATTTACGAGAATGATGTACTACTTTCTATTTTTGGAAACATTTATATTCTTAGAAACTTACCATAAATAGATAATTCTATTTATGGAAACTTATGATATTTCGAAACTCTAAATTGTGTAATAAAAAGTTAATGCGATTTTCGAAAAACATCACAAACGGTTGTTCAATTTTTGCTTCGATATACTATTACGATGGATTATCGGTATGTGTGTCATACCATGTCATACCCCGCTAAAGTGGAAACACGAGGTGCGAAGAGCAAAGATATCATCACACGAATCATAATAAAACATAACGGTTTCAAGTCATTTAATTAGAATAAAAAGTTTACAAGTTCGAAAAATAATCAAGTGTACTTCAATTCATAGCAAACAAGTGCATAATTAAACATTTTAATAAAATTCCCAAATTAGACAATAAGCAAGGTCTTCTCCCGGTTCGTAATTCACGCGACTTGCCTGACCCGTCCACGCTATGCACTTCAATGCTTACACTTGGTTTCCTGAAACATGAGAAAAAGTGTCAACTACATAAAGTAGTGAGTGAGTTACAGTTTTCTAGTCCTCGACTAAAATGGTTTCACTACAAGTATATAACTATAAAAGATTTCTCAAAAGAAACGAAGCGAAAACGGCGCTTAAAATATATATACTTGTAAAAAAATGTTCACGTTGCATCAAGGTGTATCAATACCTTCTAAAAATGTTCACGGACAAGTAGAATCAATTACTTGTAAAAATAGTTGCGGAATCTCGTATATCTCTAACTATATACGCGCAACAATATGCGTAAAATAAAAGTAAATAATGATTGGAATCCATTGTATCAACCTCTTGGCAAATATAACTATAAGTGTTCACACTAAACCGAATTAGATACCGTGAGGCCCCTTACCTCGCACTATCTACGAGGAGTACAACTGAACTTAGTAATATGTACTTAGACTGCCGTCTAAGTAAGGAATGGTTCTTTCCTAAGTATCGATACCCATAATTACTAACGGCTTAAAGCTAATAGTGTGCAACGAACTGAAACTGGGCATTAATGCAATTTTTAAAATGATAGTACGCATTATATTCTCATCAAGGGTTGGAGCTATACAATCAATCATAGTTTCGAACAAGTGCCGATTCGGTGGTAAACCAAAAATATACACACATATAAGTTCATAAAACGTTCAAGGTTCTCAAGTTCACAAACGGTTCAAAGTTTATAACAATTTAGTTCTCATGTTTCCCCCAAAAAGAGTTACGTAAAAACAGTAATAAAAGTGGGGATGTAACTCACGGATTGCGAAGATAAGAGCGTATTAGGAAAGGAGAGTCGGGACACGTCGGAATCAAGGAAATCCTAAAAACAAACCAAGTCTCGGATAAGTATTATGATTTACTTTATGTTAAAGATCTCTTTTAACCTTATATAGTTTATTCTCTTATGCTTAACTTCTGTCCCAAATTTTTAATACCAAAAACTTATACGTTGCGATAATGTTATAATACGTTTAGCTTTCGTTTAGTCCAAATATGTCCAAAACACTTGATGTCCGAGGTCAATACTGTTTTGATATTTTATTCGTTCGTTTCTGAAGTGTCAAAATATGGTCTAATAAAATTTGGGCAGCGCTTCCGCGCTATAAAAATTAAGTCCAATTTTATCAACACTTTCCCGCTCAATACAAAATATAAGATGTCAATATATACAATGTGATAGATTTAGTTATATAAACTCAACCAAGTCATTTATATTTCACAAGTTAAGTAATATGTTATTACATATTATAAACTGTGAAAACTGTTTATGCGTCGATTTTTACCGTTTAAAACGTAAAAATACAATTTTTATGTACAACAGGATTTAGCCAGCGGCTGAAAAAATTCAGCCGTCGGCTGGACCTCAGCCGCCGGCTGGAAGGTCGCAGACAGTTTTATAGTTTTGCTATTTTTGCGATTTTTGAGCGTTTTCATGTTAGATTTCGACATGGAACTGAATATTACTGAAGAGTATTTATATATGTGTTCAAAACTCATTTTCTTTTAGACTTTTAGCCACAAATATATAGATTTATGTAAAAATCCGTTTTTGAATAAAATCCGTTATAAAACTTCATAAAAACACGTTTTGAGTGATGGATCGTCGATACAATGAGTTATTTTAATACAAAAACAGTAAGGAAGATGTATCTACCAAAGGAAATAGATGGATGAAGATTTGTAGCTTCTTGGTGGAGATTTCGGCTTCAAACACGGAGGAAATGGTGTCATGATGAAAGCTTCTTGTTACTCTTTATTATAATAACGATTTTTGTGGTGATTTTAGTGTTTTCTTGCTGGATTTATTGCTGTGATTCACTGGTTTTTGATGAGAGTTTTAGAGAGAGAGAGAGTGCTAGAGAGTAAAATGAGAGAAGTGTGTGTGTGTTTTGTGAGTTATGGGGTGAAAGAATGAGCTCAAGGGGGGGGGGGGGGGTGTAAGTGGCATTGGAAGTTGAAAAACAGCCAACTTGGGGTCCAATCTCGTGTTAGAAGTGGTTGGTCCAATAGATGAGCATGCAATTGTGACTCACTAAAAGCTGGTGAAGACGGATACAGCCGCCTGCTGAATATCTCCAGCCGTCGGCTGGGCCTCAGCCGTTGGCTGGATCTTGGCCAACGGCTGGATCTTGGCTGAATGGCTGTTTCGGTTAAGACTCGTTTTATGTTTTTGTTATCGTTAAACATTTGTTTAGATTTTTACGTTCGTTCTTATTATGAACTTAGACAAGTTCATAATGTGGTTTCTTGGTATTAGGATTTATTTATTGATTCCGACTTCGATTCCGACACAAACAGGTTTACGGTACAGTACGGTTACGAGTAGCACAGATATATCACGAAGATATAAAATACAAAAATCACATGGATTTTAGACGGTTGTCACATACCGATACCGTATAGTCTTTATGAGGTGCACTTACTACGATGGATTAGCGGTATGTGTGTCATACTAATACCGCACGCTCTTTATGAGGTGCATTACTACGAGGGATTATCGTTATGTGTGTCATACCGATACCACACACTCTTTATGAGGTGCATTACTACGATAGATTATCGGTATGTGTGTCATACCGATACCTCACACTCTTTATGAGGTGCACTTACTATGATGGATTATCGGTATGTGTTTCATACCGATAAAGCACGCTCTATATGAGGTGCACTTACTATGTTCCGATTACATTGAATGTTTGTGATGTACTTTTATACCATGCGATGTGATGATTGTTTTCCCTATTACTTTAAAATGCATTAGTTACACAATATCTTCTTTACTGATTTGTACTATGAGATTAATTACTTTTACTACTACTCGATGTACTCGCTTAACTTTATGTTGACGTTTTTAGCTTTACTTTCAGGTATGAGCAGGCATAGGATTTGGCTTTAGGAGTCGGACTCTAGATGTCCTCAGAATATATTTGCATTGTGGACATTTTATACTTATACTTTTGGTTTTCATTTAGGGCTTGCATGCCCATGTATTCTTTCATTCGTTGATGATTACATTTGAATATTCTTCTTGTAGTGTTTGACGATTTATGTGTACTAAGGTTTATACCTTGAGTATGTCGATGTCATAACAATACATTAGTTATTTATTCATATAGATTATACTCTTTATATTATTGTTGTGTTATGACGATCGCCAATTGGTTGCACCCTGCGTTTCCGCCAATGGCGTGGTGTGACACTTGTGTTTCCTGTAAATAAAAGTTTAAAAAAAAAATTGGTCATCGCTTTGAAACCCATGTGATATATGTTGCGCATAACAAATTAATGTGGTGTCTGTATTCGTGTTTCGATGCCCATGTCGGCCCATTAAAGGGGCTCAACGGACAATGTACCTCAAATGTTTGTGTCCAAGTAATTATAAAATAACACTCCCATAATATAGTTGTGTTTTATTAATCATGTTTTTTTCAACTTTATGAACATTTATAGCTCTCATTAACGACTTTTTTAACCTAGCTAGCTATATATTAACGATTTTCAAAAGTTGTACAAGACAATGAATTACCCTTGTTATTAATTGCACTTTTCCGGTTTAATTTATTTATTCTCACATAAAGCGTAAATATACAAACACGTGTCAAGAGATCATTGCACAATTATTATTTAGAAAATAAATTGTTTCAATTTTTGATCCGATGGAATTTTTTGGAGCATCCTTGCATTTTCAAAATATATTAAGTAAATATGATACCCTCAAAACTATTCAACGATTAAATGTTAATTCTTTCTTTCTTTTATCTTTTTTTCTTTCTTTTTTCACATTATTCAATGTCACACCCCGCTAAAGCGGAAACACGAGATGTGAAGAGCAAAGAATCATTTCACGGGTTACACTAAAATTAACGGTTCAAATCATTTAAATTATCGTTCGAAAAAGTACCAATGTTCAAAAGTTACAACCAAGATCCATAAGTTTAAGATAACAAGTACATAATAAAATGTTTTAATAAAAATTCCCAAATAACAAAGGTCTTCTTCCCGAATTACACTTAACATAACCAGCTTGACCCGCCAGAGGAATGCACTTCATAACTTACGCTTTGTTTCCTGAAACATGAGATAAAGTGTCAACTACAAAAACGTAGTGAGTGAGTTACAGTTTATATGTTTTTGACAAAAGGTTAACGACAGAAGTTCCGACAAGTATATATAAGTATAAAGTTTTCTTAAAAGGAAGTTGGCGGATAAAAACAGCTTAAAATATGTATATATACTCTCGTAGTAGTTCAACGTCAAAAAGTTCAACATTTGTAAAAGTTCGAGTTGTATAACAAGGCGATAAATGTATGTTGTCATTACCTCAGCGGTGGATTAATCCACATGTGTAAGATGATAAGTAGGTATATGCGTAAATAATGATGACATATGATTTTTGAATTGTACCAACCACTAGGCTCAATATAACGTAAGATTTAACACTAAACCGATTTATGGTCAGAACACGCCCCAAAGTTTCAATAGAGATGGAGTTCGTGTGAACTTAGTAATATGTACTCAGGACGCGAACCACAAGTAAGGAGTGACCTCTCCTAAGTATCGATACCCATATTTACCAACGGCTATTGCTAATAGTGTGAAATGAATTAATTTAAAAACGTGGCACTTTGCACTTTTTATCTAAAAACTGGTAGTTTGTACTTACGGTGTCTATATTCTCCTCAAGGGTTTGCGCAAATACAATCAAACAATCATATTCTAATCAAATGTCAAAAGGGGGCAAACCTAAATAGTTTAAAGTAAGCCAATCGGGACAAATGATATCGTCTACGCATATAAGTTTCACAAAGTTTCCAAAATAGACTAGTAGTTCGCAATAGTCCCAAAAGTTCATACAGGTGCAAAAGTTCATAAAGGTTTCCAAAGACAATAGATCAGAAAATCATTGTACGTAAATTCAAGTTCATAAAGCAGTTTCACGTAAAAGATATCGTTCATAAAAGGTTTTGATCTCATGTTTCCCCCAAAAGGAGTACTTAAAAATACAAAAGTGGAGAGGGGTGTAACGCACGGATTATGAAGTTAAAGAACTCGGAAATCAGTCGGAAACGGGAGCCCGGAGTCACGGAACGCCTAATAATACCAAGATAGTCAAAGTGTTATTATCTTAATATGTTGTTTTATATAATATAATAGATAAATTTTGTTAAACTTTAAGTGTCAAGGTTAATATTGTCCCAAAATAGTCCGAAACGGTCTATGTTACGTTTTAGTCTGAAAGTCCAAATTAACGTTTATTATTATTATGGTACACACATTTTGGTCGCTGAAGTGGTTTGGATTTTCTAACGAAATTTGGGCAGCGCTTCCGTGCCCAAATTTCATATCCAAAAATCCAATTTCAATTCCGCTCACAAAATACATATAACACGATAAAATATTTAAACGAGTTCATTTAAGCATAAAAAGTCCATTACAAGTCACAAAAAATCTTAGTTTTACCAAACTGAGTTCCTCAATATATGTAACAAAAATTCAGCGAGTGTATACGAGTTTAAAACGTCCAAACGAAAACTTTTTGGAAAACTATTATGACCCGTGCGCCGTCCTGAAGGACCAGGACGACACAGAGGGTGAAAAATGGCTCTGTGGGTCGCATAGGTGGGTTTTTGGTGTTTTTCGAGCAAAACGCTTATTTTAGCCATAGATTCCGACATGCAATAAGTCCAAACTTAATAAAACTTCATTTTCACAGTTTCTAAAGCATTTTTATCCATAAAAACATAGATCTAAATGTTATTTCGGTTAAAAACTGTTTTTGTCCATAAAATTGTTACAAATCTTTATAAAAACTTGTTTTTAGACTTTAGATCTTACATGCAAGTTATTAAAATAGTAAATAATGATAAAGGAGTGATTTCTACTGGATGAAAAATGGATGGATGGTGTTTTAGACGAATTTGAAGCTTCAAAATCGGTAGAAAAAGCTTGAAACCGAAAATGCTTTGTTCCTACTTGTTCCTCTTGATGTTCAAACGTTTTTGATAGATGATTTTGGTGGTTTAAGTGGCTGGAAATCCTTTGTAGATGATGAAGTCTAGAGAGAGTTTTGATGGTGTGTGTGTGTTTTGTTTTAAAATGAGTAAAATGAAAAGAAAATAAAGAAAAGTAGTAATGGTTGCTTTGGGACTGATATTGGCAGTAAATGATGAATAATAGTCGTTTATGATTGGCATAAAAATTGTAGAAACCGAGAAAAGCAACAAAATTCAATATTTTTGAATCTGGTACATTCAGGACGTCGCAAAAGGGGGTGTGTGCAGCGTCCTGGACCATTTTTGTAAAAAATTTGTGATTTTTTTGTTTATGCTTTATTGTTTCGTTGGACCCTTTTCGCTAACTAAAAGTTCTTAATTATGATACGTTATGAACTTAGGAAAGTTCATTAGGTGTTTTGTTGGTATTAGGACTTATATAAATTGATTCCGAGTGTGATTCCGACACTAACGCGTTTCCGGTAAATGAACAGTTAAAGACAACGGCAGACAATAAGGGATACATAGAGCATAAAATGCACCAGAAATTTGACGGTTGTCACATTCTCCCCGGGTTGAAAGAAATTTCGTCCCGAAATTTAGTTCGTACCGTCCTAAAGAGGTGTAATCAGACAGTTGTGGATACTTCTGACGGATTTGGTCCTCACGTTCCCACGTGAATTTGTGACCACGTCGGGGAATTCCACCGAACCTTGGCAATAGGAACACGACTTTGCCTGAGTTGTTTGACCTCTCGGTCAACAACTTCAAGCGGTTCATCAATGACATTGAGTTTGTTATCGGTTTTGACCTTGTCAAGAGGGATGACGATGGTCTCATCGGATACATGGAATACATTACGAACATTCGAGAGAACCTGGGGGAGTTGAAGACGATAAGTGATTGGGCCGACACGCTCTAACACTTCGGATGGACCGGTGTACCTTGGGCTTAGTTTGCTGCGCTTCACGAAGCGGACTACCCCTTTTTCATGGCGATATCTTGAGAAGCACTCTATTGCCAATTTTGGAACTCGAGGGGTTTTTCTTTGGTTGTCTGCGTAGCTTTTCTGCCGGGTACGGGATGTTTCCAGTCTTTCACGGATAGAGGTGATCTTGACTATTGTCTCCCGGAAGACGTTGAACCTCGCAAGTTGTCAATCGTCAGCTTCTAGCCAACATAACGGTGACCGACACTTGCGTCCACACAGGGCCTCGAACGGTGCGCACTTGATGCTTGCGTGGTAGCTGTTTTCATAGGAGAACTCGACCAAGGGAGGTGAGCGTCCCAACTTTCTCTGTAGTCAACTACACACGCTCTCAGTATCTCTTCCAGTGTTGGATCGTCCTTTCGCTCTGACCATCTGTCTGGGGGTGGCATCCGGTACCGAGGTCTAGTCGCGTCCCTAGCAATTTCTGAAGGGCATTCCAAAGACGGGACGTGAATCGACTATCCCTATCGAAGATGATGGAGAGATGTGTTCCGCGACGAGAGACGATCTCGTTGATGTAGATTTGTGCGAATTTCTCCATCGAGATTTGTTCCCACTTCCACATGGGAATCTCCGGTTGCTGAAGTAGACTTGGGGGGGGGGGGGGGGGGGGGAGGGGCTTTTGATATTCCGGCTTGACCTTGGAGCAAGTAAGGCACTTGGCTACATACAAGGCGATATCCTTTTTCATGCCCGGCCACCAACAATACTCTCGGGGATCCTTGTGCAACCTGTCGGATCCCGGGTGGATGGAATATCGAGATCGGTGGCCCTCGTCCAAAAATGAGTTTACGAAGATTCTCGGATTTCGGAATTCATGCTCGACCCTTGACGTAGCGGGTTACGTCTGGTCTGAGTTCGAATTCCTTCTTGGTTGACCACATAACCAGGGAAATGTACTTCCCGGAGCCCAAATTCACACTTCGAGAATTTGGCGTACAATTTCCGATTTCTGGGGAGTTCTAGAATGGGCCTAAGGTGTTTCACATGATCTTCCTTGGGTAGATGAGAATTTCGATCACAAATTGTCTAAGTATGGCCTACACACTCTGTTCATTAGGTTCATGAATATTGCTGGTGTGTTGGTTAGACCAAATTGCAGAAGGGGAATTCGTAATGTCCGTATCGAGTTTGGAATGCGGCTTTAGGAATGTCGGTTATACTGACACGGACCTGGTGATAACCCGAATGGAGGTCGATTTTTGAGAGGCAAGTTGCACCCTGCAACTAGTCGAATCGGTCGTTGATCCTCGGGGGTGGTTATCGGTTCTTGACGGTCAGCTTGATAAGTTCGCGATAATCGGTGTTCAAGCGGAAGGATCCGTCTTTCTTTTGATAGGGGGATTGGGGATCCCCAGGGGGACGAACTCGGACGAATAAGACCATGGTCTAGAAGTTCCTGCAGCTGCTTTGGCAGCTATTGCATCTCGGGTGGTGCTAGACGACATGGTGTCTTGGCAACCGGTGCTGTGCCAGGAACGAGGTCTATTCGGGATTCCACTTGTCGATGCGGCGGTAGCCCAGGAAAATCCTCAGGGAAGACTCTGGATGATCCTTGACTACAGGAATGTCTTGGAATCGGCTTTCCTTAGGCTTACGTTTGGCGACATGGCGAGGGATGCGTCGTAGTCCTTCTCGAGGTACTTGCGCATTTTTAAGGAAGACATGTTGCGAAGTTTTCATCCAGGTTTGTCCTCCTGAACGACGAGAGTTTCACTTTCTGAAAGGGGAATACGAATGAGTTCGTCGAAACAGACGGTCTCGGCTCGAAAATGAGATAGCCAGTCCATTCCGACGATAACGCCAAAGCTTGACAGCTCGTTAGGATTTAGATTGATGGGGGAGGTTTTTGTCAGATGAGTGTTTTGAACATCCTAAGATTATATCCTCGGCTTCAAACTCATGACCGTTAGCATATTTGATAGTGAAGCTTCCCTTAAGGCTTCTTTCAGCTCCTGAATCGAATAGTAGGGAAGAAAAGTGGTCATTGATAGAAAACGTACCCGTAACTGCATTGGGGTCCAAACGTGCCTCTTCGGCTGTGATCGCGAGTGTACTGAATGTTCTTTTGGTATGCGCTATGGGGCAAGTCCCACGGAGGTGTTGGTCGCTTCCACACTCGAGGCATCGCAGCTTCATTACTTGTTTGTTTGCTTTTTCTGGACAGTACTTCGAGAGGTGTCCCTCCCGGCGGAAATTGTAGCACACCGGAAAGTTTCCAACATGGTGGAGGATGCTGTTGGGACACTTAGGGAAGGGCCCAGTGTAAGTTCGGGTTCTTGGTGTGGGTTTCTTGTTGCTATTGCTCCATGTGGGTTGATGATGAACCTTCCTTCTCTTACTCTCCCTTCGCTGGATGCGGGCTGGAGGGAAAGGGAGGCTGTTGGTTCCAAGGTTCTCGTCCTTTTCCTGTTTGATGGGTACAGGAGGGAGAAAGGGTTTATTGTTTCCGAGGCGTTTACCTTCCACTTGTTTGATCGTAGCTGGGAAGAAGGGAAGGTTATGGTCATAGTTGTTCTCTGGGTAGTTGACGTTGGGGTTGTCGTCCCCGAAAATCCCTTGGTTGACCCCAGCGATGATCTGGGCGATCATGCTTGGGAGTGCCGCTTGGAACTGCACAGTGATATGTTCGGCTAAACGATCAGCGCGGCTTCTCTTGGGAGGCATGGTTCTACAATGGAAAGAAGAAACTAGTTTAGAACGCACGAATTGGAATTAGCGATAAGAATTTAACTCAAGGGTTAATAGCAGCGAGCACACAAAAGTAATATGAGCAGACAATTAGCACAAGCACGATAGCGATAACGGTAAAAGAGTATACAAGAAAGGTAACAACACACGCGTGACGATGATTTAAGAGATAATAATAATGATTGCCAATTATAAAAGATTCACACGACTAAACAAGTATGAATAATAAACGATATTGATTTCCACTAATAATATAAGGTTTGGTACATGGAACAAAAAGCTGAAAGGAAATACAAGTACAATACATAGAAAATAATAGATAGTAGCTTAAGTCGTGTACAATGGAAAATTACGACTAAGCTAGTACAATACAAATACAAAGGAAATATGCCTAGCGGCACTTTTCGAAGAACATCTTGGCGGAAATAGCCACTATCAACGTCCCCATGACCAAGCACGCGCTGACAAGACGCTGCATGTCCGTGCGGTGGTCTGAGCCGATGCGATGATTCGCAGCGCGGCGTCGGAGACTTCGAAGAGAAGAAGGCCCTGCTGTTGGGCTTCCTCGGCGAGTCCTCGGACCTCCTGGGCGCGTCGCCTCTCCTCGAGGAACTGACGCTCCCATGCATAGCGTTCCATAATTGGAGTGCGCAAGGTGTGTGACAACCCGCGAAAATCCAGGTTCACACCGACTAAATTCTTTTAACACCATTACTCAACTTGTATATGTTTTGATTTATTTACGACCGGTAGGTCAACCTATACATAAATGATACTGGTTAACCACGTCAAAAACATATACGGATACCGGGATTAGGTATACGGGATCAAATATTCACATAAAATAAACATTTTTACAACAATAATTCTAGTCCAATATTTCATGCATAAAATCATGATTTATGCATCAACTTTGCATGTATGGAACTTTGCATGCATATATATATATATATATATATATATCAAATACACAACTTACACAAAACACCCTAAGCATACAAGGACTTCACTTAGGACCCTAGAGTTTGCAAAAATGACAATTTAAATAATCACCTACAAGTTGTTTGTTTCTTGCTTGACTAGTTAAATGAGTTGGTGGTGTCACATGGGTTTAGTCACTTACACACTTGACCATTTCACTATTGAACTCAATAGACCATACCTCCCATGTGCTAGCACTCATGACTCCACTCTCTCCTTTGGCTATAATACTAGACCCCTTCCATCCATTTCACTTGCTCATTCACCAACAAGTGAAAAACTCTTCTCCCTCCCTCCTTGCTCTTTAAATTTTGGCCAAGAGAAGAACCAAGAAGAAATCACCAACACACATTCCATACATCAAAAACCTAGTTCTAAGATTTGATCATAAGGAAGAAACATCAAGTCTTGCATTCATATACTCTTAGGTATGTCCTAAAAACTCTCTTCATGCAACATATTTACATACTCATTTGTCATAAAACTTATGCATTTCATACAACAACTTAGCATAAACAAAGAAAAGTTAAGTTATTTTGTTAACCGGAAACTAACACCGACTTGTAGACACTTTTTAACCATCTTAACCAAATTTTTTGGATAAACCATTTTAAACAAAAGATACTTCTATGTTTTATGAAGATTTAGACATAAAAATCATAATTTTTGGATATGTTTAAGTATTTTAAAAGTATTTTACGCAACAACATACGTTTCAGCTACATAAACTGTCTACACGGACTGTTTTTGGGAAATCTGGGAAAACGAACACTAAAACATAATAGGAGACCTCAGCTATGTTAAAGTTAACTCAAAAACGAACGTTTCAATATAAGATTCGTTAAAAACGGATAAATATCGAGCAAGATATACCATTTTGAAGTTTGACCTAATTCCTTGACCCCCAAACTGCATACCAGCGGACCTTTTATTAAAACTGGGAAAAATGGTTTTGAATTATGACATGAGACCTGTGGCATTTGAAAGATAAATCAAATGTCTACATTTCCATAAAAAGAACACTAAAAACGGATAAACGACCAAGGAGTTATGATATTTTCAAGTTAGCATATACTTTGAGAAAACCCTAAAACCTACTGTTAGTATTTATGTTATAAATATCAGTAGATTTTCAATCTGGTTTCAAGGCCTAAACCATTTGAAAGGTATTTCAAACGCGGTCGTTTCTATATAAGATTCATTAAAATCGGATAAGAAACGGGCGAGATATGTTACTTTAAAGTTGGGTAAAACTTAAAGACACTTGCCGAGTTTTTATAAACTTTTATAAAAACTAACTTGTAAAACCAACTCGATAATAATAGCGATAACACAATACTAGGGAGCTTTGTATGCAATGATTCCATCTCGATATTTCGTAGTGCCGAGCTTGTTGGATTTACGATTTAAAGTGTCCTAGCTCCGCATGCGATTATAGAATGGTCTTGTATATAATGGCCCGAACGGTGTTAGTTTATTATTATCAAACCCGAAGCCTAACCCTACCTTATTCATACATATACATACATTTTCATGTGCGTTGGACTAGAATATAAAAACCTAAATTCTAAAACTTAATAGGTCAAGGTTAGACCTACCTGATTCTCGGATTTGAGACTCCTACGTGTTGGCTTACACACACTGCCTCATTACTTTTAGCTGGCTTGCTAAGGTGAGTTCATAGCCCCGCTTTTTACTTGTTTTATACTTGGGGTGAGATACATGCTCTTTTACTTATGGACACAAGTACTTAAAACCTTTACTAGTTGCCTAAGTTACCACTAAGCCAAAGGAAATTCCCCTATCATGAATCGTTAGTTAAGGACTTAAGCGCGATTGTATTGGATAGATCTATTAGGGTTTGACAACCCTCACCCAACTGCTAGACGATGTAACCCACGTCTACCACAACTAACTCGTGGACTCGAGTAGGGTGCTTTACTTTTGAAACTATATATGTTATTTGGCTATAACATAGGAACACTTATGGGGTAAGGAACTTTGTTACGCTTCGATGTCATGAGCTTAGGTGCAACTGTAAGACTTTACTTAAACGGAAATCTTGTGGTCCACTTTATTACTAAACTAAACCTATGAATTCACCAAATTTATGTTGACTTTAGCATGTATGTCTCAGGTGCTTAGTCGAAAGGGCTTTCGACGGAGGGATTTTGGGATATGACAGAGTCGCATATTTCAAACTCACGCATTTTGGGAGATTTCCCTTGCATTACTTATTTTCTTTTAAGTTATGTAATGTAAATCTTTGTTTTGTGAACTCTGGTAACATTTTCCCTTAATCATGTAAAACTCTGATTTTCAATATCAATTAATGTATGTTTTTCTTTAAAACGACTCATATAGAGGTCGTTCGCCTATATATCATTGCTATCTGGGACCCATGAAGTCAACACCTCGAGTCTCGAGAACACGAGATTTGGGGGTGTGACAAGGTGGGATCGTATGGGTCCACGAAGGACTGAGGAGGTGCGGGTCGGAACGGACCCGGGTGCTGGTGCGTGGTCATCCTAGCGCGGGTCCCTTGGGGCTGCGGTGGTGCTGCAACGGGCGCGGTCGAGGAGGTGGTAACACGGTCCTCTGGCTGGACCCGTTACTGCTGTTGATGGTCATTGACGTATCCTCCGTCGGGTCAGTCGTTTGATGACGCTGACTCTCGAAGGCCGTATGGCCCTCAGAGGGTTCAAGCGAGGGGGAGGCGGCTCGTGGGAGGGATCGTGACTGGGATCGGGAGTGCGATGACTGAGACATGGCGTATCTGCGAATAGAGAGTTACATAAGCATGGGGGGAAACTAAAAATAGGAAAACGTAAGTAAAAAGGCATGCACGGGTCAGTTATGTGAGTATCGGGAATCGACAAGACCGGGAATTTTTCGACTCAAAAACCATTAACGATAACAACTTCTTTCCGTTCTTGCATAATTCATTTTGAACTATGCATGGTTGATCAAGTCACGCATAGTTGAAAAAGATAATCATGCAATTGCGGAAAATAATGTACTAAAGTTTGAACCCGAAAATGATTTTTCTGAAAAGCCTTGGTTATAGTTTTGGTTTCGAAAATTTTTGGAAAATTTTAAAACCGTTTTCACTATAACCCGTGCTCTGATACGAAGTCTGTCACACCCCGCTAAAGCGGAAACACGATATGTGAAGAGCAAAGAATCATTTCACGGGTTACACTAAAATTAATGGTTCAAATCATTTAAATTATCGTTCGAAAAAGTACCAATGTTCAAAAGTTACAACCAAGATCCATAAGTTTAAGACAACAAGTACATAATAAATTGTTTTAATAAAAATTCCCAAATAACAAAGGTCTTCTTCCCGAATTACACTTCACATAACCAGCTTGACCCGCCAGAGCAATACACTTCATAACTTACGCTTTGTTTCCTGAAACATGAGATAAAGTGTCAACTACACAAACGTAGTGAGTGAGTTACAGTTTATAAGTTTTTGACCAAAGGTTAACGACAAAAGTTCCGACAAGTATATATAAGTATAAATTTTTCTTAAAAGGAAGTTGGCGGATAAATATCGCTTAAAATATGTATATATACTCTCGTAGTAGTTCAACGTCAAAAACTTCAACATTCGTAAAAGTTCGAGTTGTATAACAAGGCGATAAATGTATGTTGTCATTACCTCAGCGGTGGATTAATCCACATGTGTAAGACGATAAGTAGGTATATGCGTAAATAATGATGACATATGATTTTTGAATGGTACCAACCACTAGGCTTAATATAACGTAAGATTTAACACTAAACCGATTAATGGTCAGAACACGCCCCAAAGTTTCAATAGAGATGGAGTTCGTGTGAACTTAGGAATATGTACTCAGGACGCGAACCACAAGTAAGGAGTGACCTCTCCTAAGTATCGATACCCATATTTACTAACGGCTATTCCTAATAGTGTGAAATAAATTGATTTAAAAACGGGGCACTTTGCACTTTTTATCTAAAAACTGGTAGTATGTACTTACGGTGTCTATATTCTCCTCAAGGGTTTGCTCAAATACAATCAAACAATCATATTCTAATCAAATGTCAAAAGGGAGCAAGCCTAAATAGTTTAAAGTAAGCCAATCGGGACAAATGATATCGTTTACGCATATAAGTTTCACAAAGTTTCCAAAATAGACTAGTAGTTCGCAATAGTTCCAAAAGTTCATACAGTTGCAAAAGTTTATAAAGGTTTCCAAAGACAATAGATCATAAAATCATTGTACGTAAATTCAAGTTCATAAAGCAGTTTCACGTAAAAGATATCGTTCATAAAAGGTTTTGATCTCATGTTTCCCCCAAAAAGAGTACTTAAAAATAGAAAAGTGGAGAGGGGTGTAACTCACGGATTGCGAAGTTAAAGAACTCGGAAATCAGTCGGAAACGGGAGCCGGGAGTCACGGAACGCGTAATAATACCAAGATAGTCCAAGTGTTATTATCTAATTATGTTGTTTTATATAATATAATAGATAAATTTTTGTTAAACTTTAAGTGTCAAGGTTAATATTGTCCCAAAATAGTCCGAAACGGTCTATGTTATGTTTTAGTCCGAAAGTCCAATTTAACGTTTATTATTATTATGTTACACACATTTTGGACGCTGAAGTGTTTTGGATTTTCTAACGAAATTTGGGCAGCGCTTCCGCGCCCAAATTTCATATCCAAAAATCCAATTTCAATTCCGCTCACAAAATACATATAACACGATAACATATTTAAACGAGTTCCTTTAAGCATAAAAAGTCCATTACAAGTCACAAATAATATTAGTTTTACCAAACTGAGTTCCTCAATATATGTAACAAAAAGTCAGCGAGCGTATACGAGTTTAAAACGTCCAAACGACAAGTTTTTAGAAAACTGGTCTGACCTGTGCGCCGTCCTGGACCATAGGAACGACGCACATAGCCATTTTTCACCCGTTGCGTCGTCCTGGTCCTTAAGGACGGCGCATAGGTGGGTTTTTGGTGTTTTTCGAGCAAAACGCTTATTTTTAGCCATAGATTCCGACATGCAATAAGTCCAAACTTAATAAAACTTCATTTTCATAGTTTCTAAAGCATTTGTATCCATAAAAACGTAGATCTAAATGTTATTTCGGTTAAAAACCGTTTTTGTCCATAAAATGTTACAAATCTTTATAAAAACTTGCTTTTAGACTTTAGATCTTACATGCAAGTTATTAAAACAGTAAATAATAATAAAGGAGTGATTTCTACCGGATGAAAATGGATGATGGTGTTTTAGACGAATTTGAAACTTCAAAATCGGTAGAAAAAGCTTGAAACCGAAAATGCTTTGTTCCTACTTGTTCCTCTTGATGTTCAAACGTTTTTTATGGATGATTTTGGTGGTTTAAGTGGCTGGAAATCCTCTGTAGATGATGAAGTCTAGAGAGAGTTTTGATGGTGTGTGTGTGTTTTGTTTTATGAAATGAGTAAAATGAAAAGAAAATAAAGAAAAGTAGTAATAGTTGCGCTGGGACTAATATTGGCTATAAATGAAGAATAATAGTTGTTTATGATTGGCATAAAAATTGTAGAAATCGAGAAAAGCAACAAAATTCAATATTTTTGAATCTGGTACGTTCAGGACGTCGCACAATGTGACAACCGTCTAAACTAAGGTCGAGAACGCTAACTGATAACTTCTAAGTGTTTATTTCGATGCCCGATATGACTAACTTTATGTGTTACGTGGTTACGTAGACATAACGCTTAAGCTAAGCTCGACGTAACTCACACAAAACTTTTAACTTAGGCTTACATTACTTAAACTTTTAAACATGTGTGTCTCGGAATCGGAATCGGAAATCGGAATTGAATCATTAAATGAATCCTGATACCAAGAAAACATATAATGAACTTGCCTAAGTTCATAGCAAAACAATCTTAAACGCCAAACGAACGCAAATGCTTAACAATTACGCAAACGAAAAACTAAGGAAACCGGAAAAAGGGCCCGGTGCGCGGCACTAGGCCTTGGTGCGACGCACCAGGTGGCTGGACAGGTTTGGGTTGTTGTTTTATGACCAAATCTCGATGCTACATAGGCCCAACTCAAAGTCCAACTCGTTTAGGGCCTAGAATACAGACACAAACACTCACATCTCTCATCTAACTCTCATTTTAACAAAAACACAAACACACACATTTACACACACAAACACCTTTCCCCTTTTCTCTCTCAAACTCACTCTCTTATTGCAGAAATAATGCACAAATAATACCTCTAAACACCTTAACAAATCGTCCTCATCATCAATCTAAGCAAGAAGGGTTCATTCATTGGGTGCATACAACGTTTTTCTACCGATTTGAAGCCGAAAACACATCCTAGCTACTCTAGATCATCATCCATACACTTTCTTTGGGTAAAAACACTTTTCTTCACTGTTTAATACATAAATATTTACTTGCATGTACGATCTAGTAACTAAAAATGAGTTTTGATGAAGTTTTATAACCATTTTTATACAAAAACGGGTTTATATAAAATGGATGTTTAGATCCATGAAATTGTGGTTAAAAACTCAAAATAAACTGATATATTAAAGGGTTTTATTGTTTTCATATACTGCATGTCGAAATATACCATGGAGATAACCGATTTAACCACCAGAAACGATTTTTGGAGAAGACCATGCAGCAGGTGCGCCGCACCATGGACCAGTGTTGCGCACCGAGCTGCTGGCAGCTCCAAAAATCGTTGTTAACTTGATAAAAATCGCCACTTTGAACTTATTATCTCGAATCTGAATATAAGCTACTGTAATAAACAAATACTTGTGTTTGGGATGACTTATTTGACATATTACATTTAGATTGAACTTGGTGAATTAGCTTAATAAGTGTTATAAAAATTGTAAGCGGGAAAGTGTGGGAAAAGTTGGATTTAGAAAGTATAGCGCGGAAGCGCTGCCCAATTTTAGTAAAACTAATTACAAACACGTATAACATAAGCATTTCGTTGACTAACGATTGTATGAACTAATAAATAATGTTACTTACGCCAAAACTTGGTATAAAATAGGATTCCGGTGATTCCGAGCACTTTTCAAGCTTTTCCGAGCACGCAACGAACTTCGCAAACAGTGAGTTACAAACCCCTACTTTTAAATGCTTTTAAACATATTTTTGGGGTGAAATGCGAGTCTTAGGCTTAAACACTACTTTTAAGCTGAAACAAACTTTGAACGCTTAACGAAACGGTTTGATACTTTGAATACTTTATGAAACGATTTGATGCTAGAATACTATTACGAAACGACTTGATAGTTGAATACTATTATGAAACGATTTGATACTTGAAAACTATTACGATACGATTTATTACTTGAATACTATTTCGAAACTATATTTTGCCGGCATTGTTGATGATTTTGCCAACAATGCTGAGGATACAAACACTAAATTGCCAATGACTAAACGTCGATCGTCATGTTGCGGACGTTGTACAACATGGACGTGAGACACCTTTAAATTCCCATACACTCCTGCATAACATTTGCTATTAATCTCTGGGAGAGGACCGATAGAATTTATGGATAGCGCTATTAGGGTAGTATGACCCTCACCACAACGATAACAACAGATGGTGCATAGTTATAGTGGGTAGGCATAAGGCTTAGCAACGAACGATCATTGGGCAATACTTAGGATTGTCACATAGTAGCGCTATGTGGTCAATGCCTATAAACATGAATGCTATACTCTATACAGTTTTATGTGACAACTATTTTGAAAGCAATACTCTATGCATGGTTATGCAACTACAATCTGAAAACTATACTTTACGCTAATTCCTTGTGCGTTGAAACTATGCTTTTACTTAAACTTGTAGCTCACTAACTACGTCTCCCGTAGTTAACACTTAACTCGTATTTTCAGGTAACGAGTAAGCTAGCTGATGACTCTATGCTTTTGGGCGAATGACTTCAAGAACAAGATGGGTTTGGGTGGTTTGGTTGAACACCCCATTTTGTAATTCGGATATGTAACGTTGTTTTAAACTTTGTAAACCTTGAATATTATGTTTTTCCTTAATGACATTGGCGTTTATCTATATCTTGTGTATCGAATGCTATTACTCTTCACATTCCGTGTTTCCGCTTTAGCGGGGTGTGACAGACTTGGTATCAGAGCGCATGGTTATAGTGAATGCCGATTTTCAAAAATCAAACTATAACCATTTTCTAAAATGAAAGATTTTATTTAACCAAAACGTGAAGGCATTGTTTAACTTGAATTATTCGTAGCCTGATCACCTATGAATAATTTGGATTAAATTATGCCGGAACAGGATTTGTAAAACATTAAACGAACCTCCCCGGGAATTCTTGAAGTTAGACCCACACAGACCTAGATGCTATACTTAAGATACTCTATGTGCTCAGCTTATTACTAACACTAACATGAGCCGTATCTTCGAACTAACTCGTTAACGATTTAGGGTATGTCGAGAGGGAAAGAGATAGCTACGTTAGTCAACGAAACCGAACACTCTCACGAATCCCAATCACGCTCTAGGAGTCAACAATCGTCACCACTCACCCTACCTTACCTCCGTCGGGACGGTGAAGGAAGCTCACGATTACCAACACGCCGCGCACGACACCCACCGAATCGTCACTCGAGACCTCAGATAACTACGCCACCACCACCCCCTGTTCGCGGATTGACTCCCGAAGAAATCCAAGCGCTTTGTAACATGTCCGTCAACCTCCGCGGATATACACAAGTCGGGAGAGATCACTCCCACCAGATACGTGGTTTGTACACCGAAGTGTTACGCACAAAGGCAATGGCACGAAAGGAAATTCGAGTAGCACGCAACCTGATGCTGATTAGCATAGTACTAGTATTCCTTATGGTTGTTTTGGTTGTAATTAAGGTTTAGAGGTTGTTGTAAGATGTCTTTTGGATTGTAAGCAGAACATGTAGTTTATGAAGGATTGTAAGCGTAGTACTTTATGTCGGTTGGTAATGTACGACAATAGTCGATGATGTTGGATTTTGTAAGAACATCAAATTTTGAGCGATATATAAAATGGACGGATTATAATTACGATTGTTGTTGTTCTTGTTATTTCCCATTATTTGAATCTGAAGTGATATATCAAAACCCTAAACCCGAGTTCTCTCTTGCGTAGGAAAATGGCCGAACCCAACGATGAGCGCATTGTCCAAAGGATCAACGCCCGACTGAACGAGGCAATACCCGACATCATCGCCCGAATCAACGCGGGTATTAACCAGGGAGGACCAAGGGGAAACAACAATAACAATGAACAGAACAACAACCAACAAAACAACAAACAACAAAATAACAATCAAGGAAATAATAACCAAGGAAACAACCAGGGGAACAACCAAGGGAACAACCAAGGATGTAGCTATAAGACCTTCATATCTTGTAGGCCAAAAGAATTCCACGGCACTGAGGGCGCCATTGGACTATCGCGCTGGATCGATAGTATGGAAGTCGTGTTGAGAATCATCCAGTGTGCTGAAAACAAGAAGGTGGAATTCACTTCTTGCATGCTTCAGGGACGAGCACTAACCTGGTGGAACAACCAGCTACAGGTCCAAGGTCCGGACGCTGCATACAACATGCCATGGGCAAGGTTCAAGGAACTACTGGTAATTGAGTACTGTCCCAAGGAGATCTTGAAGAAGCTCAAGAACGAACTCTGGAATCACTCCATGGTGGGAACTGACATCGACACCTACGTCGCGCGGTTTCACGAACTCGCAAATCTAGTACCTAAACTAGAAACCCCCGAAGACAAGCGAATTGAGCACTTCATTTGGGGACTCTCACCCGAGATCAGGGCTATGGCGACGGCTACCGAGCCAGCTACGATGCAGCAGGCTGTGAGCTTGGCCAACCGCCTAACTCAGGATTGGATAAGGAATGGAGGAGTATCGAAGCTGAGTTCAGAGGACGCAAAGGGAAAGCGTAAGGTTGAGGACACATCGGGGAACAAAAAGGAACGTTTTAACAAGAAGCCTAAAACGGTAAGGAACTACGAAATTGCTACGGCAGAGAACACCGACTATCAGGGAAATGCACCAAAGTGCGGTAGGTGCAACTATCATCACGAAGGGAATTGTAGGTCATGTACCAACTGCAACAGCACTAGTCACTGGACTCGACAGTGTAGGGCCATGAACACGGGTAGGCAGCAAAACGAAGGACCGCGACAAGCAGGGAGGCCCCAACAGAATGAGAGGCCTCACCATGGTGAATGTTATGAGTGCGGTAGTAGGGAGCACTACCGAAATGCTTGTCCTAGGCTAAACCCTGCCCGAAACCCAAACCATAACCGCAATCAAAACCCACCGCAAAACAGGAATCAGAACAATCAGAGGGGAAACGATGGGGGATAAGGCCGTGGCAGAGCCTTTGTGATTGGTGCTGAAGAAGCAAGAAACGACCCCCGGGTGATTGCAGGTACATTTCTCCTTAACAACTATTATGCCTCAGTACTATTTGACTCAGGCGCGGAAAAAAGTTTTGTGTCCCTAGAATTTAGGCCTTTGATTGCATTAGAAACCGAACCCCTAAGTGAGAAATTCATGGTAGAGTACGCAAATGGGCAGGATTACCAAGCTAGTGACGTAATTAAGAATTGCACAATAACCCTAGCTAACCACTCTTTCGAAATAGATCTAATCCCCATCGAACTTAAGAGCTTTGACGTAGTAATAGGAATGGACTGGTTAACCATCCGAGACGCGAGGATATTTTGTTTAGATAAAACGGTACGGATGCCATTAATAGATGGAAAGGAATTGATAGTACAAGGAGATAGGTCGGGCCAAACTTCGAAGATTATATCGGTGATGAAGATGCGCAAGTACTTAAATAAGGGCTGCTTTGCATTACTGGTGAACATAAAGGACAAACAGGCAAAAGCAGCAGACCTTAAGGATGTACCGATAGTTAGAAACTATCCGGAAGTATTTCCCGAAGAACTACATGGACTACCACCTCAGAGGCAAGTTGAGTTTAGAATCGAGGTAATTCCTGGAGCGGCACCGGTGGCAAGGACGCCATATCGACTTGCTCCGACTGAGATGTAGGAATTATCCAACCAGGTTCAAGAATTATTGGATAAAGGATTTATCCGACCAAGCTCGTCACCATGGGGAGCGCCGATCCTATTCGTGAAGAAGAAGGATGGATCGTTTCGCATGTGCATCGAGTACCGAGAATTGAATAAACTAACCGTAAAGAACCGATATCCTCTTCCACGAATCGACGACCTTTTCGATCAACTTCAAGGCGCAACCTACTTTTCAAAGATTGACTTAAGGTCCGGATATCATCAAGTGTTGGTTTCAGAAGATGACATACCGAAAACTGCATTCCGCACTAGATACGGACACTACGAATTCTTGGTAATGCCATTTGGACTCACAAATGCACCGGCGGTATTCATGGATTTGATGAATAGGGTATGTCGACCGTATCTAGACAAGTTCGTCATTGTATTCATCGACGACATCTAAATCCACTCGCGTACCAAAGAGGATCACGCAGAGCACTTAAAGCTGTTATTGGAATTACTCAAGGAACAACAACTCTACGCAAAGTTTTCTAAGTGCGAATTCTGGCTTCGTGAAGTCAAATTTCTCGGTCACGTAGTCAATGGATTTGGAATCCACGTTGACCCATCAAAAATCGAGGCTATAGAGAATTGGAAAACTCTCAAAAGTCCGACAGAAATGCGCCAATTTTTAGGATTGGCTGGGTATTATCGGCGATTCATTCAGGATTTCTCCAAGATAGCTAAACCCCTAAGAAAGTTAACCCAAAAGAACGAGAAGTTCAACTGGGAGATGCTCAAGAACAAGCCTTCAACATCCTGAAAACGAAACTGTGCAACGCTCCGATCTTAACTCTTCCTAAGGGAAACAAAGAGTTCGTAGTTTATTGTGACCCATCTAACCTAGGATTAGGTTGTGTATTGATGCAACGAAACACGGTCATAGCTTACGCATCGCGACAACTAAAGAAACACGAGGTCAATTACGCCACTCACGACTTAGAACTACGAGCGATAGTTTTTGCCCTAAAAATCTGGAGACATTATCTCTACGGAAACAAATGCACGGTATTCACGGATCATAGGAGTCTACAACACATACTAGATCAGAAGCTACTCAATATGAGGCAAAGGAGATGGTTGTAACTCCTTAGCGACTACGACTGCGATATTAAGTATCACCCTGGCAAAGCGAACGTCGTAGCAGATGCCTTGAGTAGGAAAGAGAGGCAACATGCGACTCGAGTACGTGCATTAGGAATTTACATTAAACCCGAGTTGAGAACATGCATAGCAAGTGCCCAGCACGAGGCTTTGAAGGCAGATAAAATAAAGGTCGAAACCTTGCATAATCACGACAAGGATTTTGTAAGAAAGAGCAACGATGTCTATTATTTTAAGGATCGAGCCTGGATTCCTACGACCAACGAATTGAGGAAGACCATTATGGATGAAGCACACAGAACACGATATTCCATCCATCCAGGGTCAAGCAAGATGTATAAGGACCTCAAGGAGCATTATTGGTGGCCTGGAATGAAAAGAGACGTTGCCTTATACGTAGAGAAATGCCTCACTTGTGCGAAAGTGAAGGCCGAATATCAAAAGACATATGGAGCTACAACAACCCGAAATTCCCGAATGGAAATGGGAACAAATCACAATGGATTTCGTCACAAAGTTACCTCGAACGTCAAGGGGTAACGACATGATCCGGGTCATAGTGGATCGGCTAACGAAGTCAGCACACTTTATTCCCATCAAGGAAAGTTTTAACGTGGAAAAACTTGTCCAAATATACATCAACGAGGTAGTGACACGTCACGGAATACCCACGTCAATCATCTCGGATAGAGATACTCGCTTCACTTACAGATTTTGGAAGGCATTCCAAGAGTCGTTTGGCACACGATTGGACTTAATCACGGCTTACCATCCGCAGACCGATGGTCAAAGCGAGCGCACTATACAAACTCTAGAGGACATGCTGAGATCATGCGTTATCGACTTCGGAGGAAGTTGGGATAATCACTTACCACTAATAGAGTTCTCTTACAATAACAGATACCATGCTAGCATCAAATGTGCGCCTTTTGAGGCTCTCTACGGAAGGAAATTCAGATCTCCACTGTGTTGGCTGGAACCGGGAGATCGACAGCTAATTAGCATGGACGTAGTGCAAGAAACGATTGATAAGATCACAACGATTAAGGAAAGACTTAAGACTGCGAGAAGTCGTCAAAAGAGTTACGCTGATATGCGCAGAAAGGATCTAGAATTTCAAGTCGGCGACAAGGTACTTTTAAAGGTGTCACCTTGGAAAGGTGCAATACGCCGCGGAAAGCAAGGAAAGCTTAGTCCGAGATATGTGGGGCCATTTGAAATACTCGAAAGGGTAGGTCCCGTGGCATATCGTTTAGAACTGCCGCAAGAACTCGGTAACATGCATAACACTTTTCATGTTTCGAGATTGAAAAAGTGCCTATCGGACGAAACACTCATCACACCTTTGGAAGAAGTACAACTAGACGAGAAGCTCCAATTTGTTGAGGAACCGATTGAAATCATAGATCGCGAAACTAAGAAAATAAGGCACAGTAAAATCCCCATAGTGAGGGTACGATGTAGAGATGGAAACGGGGACGGTTATGTCGGGTATTGCATTTCCCATCCCCATAACCAGATCCCCACCCCCATATCCATAACCGTAACCATCCCCGTCGGGTATTAAAATTTTGGCCCCATCCCCATCCCCGTCGGGTAACGGGGATCCCCAACGGGTATTCGGGGAATTTGCCCCATTACAAGTTTTTGAACTTTTATTATAAATAACTTCACATTTTGTAACTACCAACAAAAAAAACATAGGAATAATAATAAGCAAACACTTCAATCGCCAAAATAGAAAAATTTATACGGATTTATATATATATATATATATATATATATATATATATATATTCGGGTATCCATCGGGGCCGGTTTTGGGTACGGTTATGGATACCCGATAGGTAATACCATCCCCGCATCCATCCCCAATTTTTGAATTCGGTTATTATCCGTCCCCGTCCCCGTCCCCGGTCAACTCGGGGATTTACCCGGTCAACTCGGATTCGGTTTTTGGGTCTCCATCGGATACGGTTTTTTTGGCCATCTCTTGTACGATGGAACGCAAAGCGAGGCCCCGAATATACCTGGGAACGAGAGGATCAAATGATGCTTAAGTATCCTCATCTCTTCACTTCTCCCACAACGAATACCACAAGTTGAAATTTCGGGACGAAATTCTTTCAACGTGGGGAGAATGTGACAACCGTCTAAACTAAGGTCGAGAACGCTAACTTATAACTTCTAAGTGTTTATTTTGATGCCCGATATGACTAACTTTATGTGTTACGTGGTTACGTAGACATAACGCTTAATCTAAGATCGACGTAACTCACACAAAACTTTTAACTTAGGCTTACATTACTTAAACTTTTAAACATGTGTGTCTCGGAATCGGAAATCGGAACTGAATCATTAAATGAATCCTAATACCAAGAAAACATATAATGAACTTGCCCGAGTTCATAGCAAAACAATCTTAAACGCCAAACGAACGCAAATGTTTAACAATTACGCAAACGAAAAACGAAGGAAACCGAAAAAAGGGCCCGGTGCGCCGCACTGGGCCTTGGTGCGACGCACCAGGTGGCTGGACAGGTTTGGGTTGTTGTTTTATGACCCAATCTCGATGCTACATAGGCCCAACTCAAAGTCCAACTCGTTTAGGGCCTAGAATACAGACACAAACACTCACATCTCTCATCTAACTCTCATTTTAACAAAAACACAAACACACACATTTACACACACAAACACCTTTCCCCTTTTATCTCTCAAACTCACTCTCTTATTGCAGAAATAATGCACAAATAATTCCTCTAAACACCTTAACAAATCGTCCTCATCATCAATCTAAGCAAGAAGGGTTCATTCATTGGGTGCATACAACGTTTTTCTACCGATTTGAAGCCGAAAACACCTCCTAGCTACTCTAGATCATCATCCATACACTTTCTTTGGGTAAAAACACTTTTCTCCACTGTTTAATACATAAATATTTACTTGCATGTACGATCTAGTAACTAAAAATGAGTTTTGATGAAGTTTTATAACCATTTTTATACAAAAACGGGTTTATATAAAATGGATGTTTAGATCCATGAAATTGTGGTTAAAAACTCAAAATAAACTGATATATTAAAGGGTTTTATTGTTTTCATATACTGCATGTCGAAATATACCATGGAGATAATCGATTTAACCACCAGAAACGATTTTTGGAGAAGACCAGGCAGCAGGTGCGCCGCACCATGGACCAGTGTTGCGCAACAGCTCCAAAAATCGTTGTTAACTTGATAAAAATCGCCACTTTGAACTTATTATCTCGAATCTGAATATAAGCTACTGTAATAAACAAATACTTGTGTTTGGGATGACTTATTTGACATATTACATTTAGATTGAACTTGGTGAATTAGCTTAATAAGTGTTATAAAAATTGTAAGCGGGAAAGTGTGGGAAAAGTTGGATTTAGAAAGTATAGCGCGGAAGCGCTGCCCAATTTTAGTAAAACTAATTACAAACACGTATAACATAAGCATTTCGTTGACTAACGATTGTATGAACTAATAAATAATGTTACTTACGCCAAAACTTGGTATAAAATAGGATTCCGGTGATTCCGAGCACTTTTCAAGCTTTTCCGAGCACGCAACGAACTTCGCAAACAGTGAGTTACAAACCCCTACTTTTAAATGCTTTTAAACATATTTTTGGGGTGAAATGCGAGTCTTAGGCTTAAACACTACTTTTAAGCTGAAACAAACTTTGAACGCTTAACGAAACGGTTTGATACTTTGAATACTTTACGAAACGATTTGATGCTAGAATACTATTACGAAACGACTTGATAGTTGAATACTATTATGAAACGATTTGATACTTGAAAACTATTACGATACGATTTATTACTTGAATACTATTTCGAAACTATATTTTGCCGGCATTGTTGATGATTTTGCCAACAATGCTGAGGATACAAACACAAAATTGCCAATGACTAAACGTCGATCGTCATGTTGCGGACGTTGTACAACATGGACGTGAGACACCTTTAAATTCCCATACACTCCTGCATAACATTTGCTATTAATCTCTGGGAGAGGACCGATAGAATTTATGGATAGCGCTATTAGGGTAGTATGACCCTCACCACAACGATAACAACAGATGGTGCATAGTTATAGTGGGTAGGCATAAGGCTTAGCAACGAACGATCATTGGGCAATACTTAGGATTGTCACATAGTAGCGCTATGTGGTCAATGCCTATAAACATGAATGCTATACTCTATACAGTTTTATGTGACAACTATTTTGAAAGCAATACTCTATGCATGGTTATGCAACTACAATCTGAAAACTATACTTTACGCTAATTCCTTGTGCGTTGAAACTATGCTTTTACTTAAACTTGTAGCTCACTAACTACGTCTCCCGTAGTTAACACTTAACTCGTATTTTCAGGTAACGAGTAAGCTAGCTGATGACTCTATGCTTTTGGGCGAATGACTTCAAGAACAAGATGGGTTTGGGTGGTTTGGTTGAACACCCCATTTTGTAATTCGGATATGTAACGTTGTTTTAAACTTTGTAAACCTTGAATATTATGTTTTTCCTTAATGACATTGGCGTTTATCTATATCTTGTGTATCGAATGCTATTACTCTTCACATTCCGTGTTTCCGCTTTAGCGGGGTGTGACACACAAGGGGGTGTGTGCGGCGTCCTGGACCATTTTTGAAATTTTTTTGTGATTTTTCTGTGTTATGCGTTATTGTTTCATTGGACCCTTTTCGCTAACTAAAAGTTCTTTATTATGATACGTTATGAACTTAGTAAAGTTCATTAGGTGTTTTCTTGGTATTAGAACTTATATAAATTGATTCCGAGTGTGATTCCGACACTAACGCGTTTCCGGTAAATGAACAGTTAAAGACAACGGCAGACAATAAGGGAGACATAGAGCATAAAATGCACCATAAATTTGACGGTTGTCACATTCGATTAAATTGGAAATGCTAACGTAAAAAAAACGTATTTCATAAAGAAGTTATGTGGGATTTCACTGTGTCTTTTACACATATTAATTGTTTTCTTTTATATGTGTTTTAACGTGATATTTTATTTGATTTTAAAAAATCAACATCTTTATGTGTCGATTTAATTACATAAATCGTCCTTTTGGTTTATCCAAAATTACGGATTTCGTTCCTAATTTTAAAAGGTTGCATAAATGGTCCAATTCTGGAAACTAATTACGTTTTTCGTCCCTAAAATGGATGTCCGTTAAAATATTTCGTTAACTAATTACACATTTCGTCCCTAAAATGGACGTCCGTTAGAAACTAGGGACGAAAAGCGTAATTAGTTTCCGTAAGTAGACGATTTATGCAACGTTTTAAACTTGGGGACGATATTTATAATTTTGGGTAAGCCTTAAGGACGATTTATGTAATTAACTCTTATGTGTCTAATGATTAACCAAGGAAGTTAAGAACTCGTGTTGTACAAATGAAAATAAAATACGTTTAAAAAATGGATAATTGCTAAAGATAAAAACGTGGTTAATTAAATTTAGGGATGTGTATAGTTCGGTTTTATCTCCACAACCATAACCATAACATATATATAGTTTTGGTTATTAAAAAATTAAAAATCAAACCATCAATTATTGAAATGTTTGGGTTATTTCGGTTTGGTTAATTACTTTTGGTTATTTGGTTATTTTTAGTATTTAATCTTTAATCTTTAATTTTTAATATATAATAAAAGATGGGTCTTAAATGCTACATGACGAAATAAGACCATTTAGATAGGTTAACTTCTTTAATTCCAGCCGTTAGATGAGATTAATGATGTCAGCAAATAATATTTTCATTTTACGCCCTCTTACAATACATAATTGCATTTTCTCTTTTATTTCATTTTCACTTAAATAAAAAAAATATGTTTTGTCTCTCATTTTTTCAATCCTTATTTACTTATGTAATCGCTCAATTTGGACTATAATTTACCTTATAGTTATTCTAAATTATCTTAATTCAAAATATTAAAACATGCGAATAAACGTAAAGATTTACTTGTTATTATAACTATAAACAATATGTGATATTATATGTGTATAAACATAAAAGTATATATGATATTATATGTGTAGCACTGTCTTCTTATAATAACAAAGAGCATGTACATAAACATAAAGGTTACGATATAATTTTTGTCTATATTTATTCGTGTTATCATGGGACAATAATCTAGTTTTGCACGCCCTACTAATTCATAAGTTAAGTTAGTTACAAATGACAAGTTCACAATGTACCATCAATTAAAATATCGACAACAAGATGAATTAATGTCTTATAAATATAAAAGCATTCTTGATTATGTGACTTATTTCTACACATTTCTTGTAGTATCATTGGGAAAAGTTCATTAAACACCAATAATTTTTTAAGGTACAAAAGACTCAATCTCAACCATTTATTTATTTCAATCCAATGGCTTAGATTAAAATCAAAACCCACTTTCAAACTTTTTCTTTTAAATTAATTTATCTCGCAAACCGTTAATCGTTACACGAAACCAATTACGTCGTTGCGACCGTCGTGTTCTCACCCTTAAATTAGAGTAGTGGTCATACATATACTATCACATGTGAATTTGTCACACCCCGCTATAGCGGAAACACGGAATGTGAGAGCTGGAAATATCATTACACGGTCATAAGCAAATATAAACGATTCAAGTCATTTCGGTTAAAAATAAATTGTTCAAGATTCAACAACCAAGCAGTTCATAAGTTTCAAAATAAAAGACAAGTACAAGTTTCAATTAAAAATTCCCAAAATATAAAGGTCTTTCCCATTAAGCGCCTCACGTGACCATATCGACCCTCCTTTGCCATGCATTCCGAACACTTACATTAATTTCCTGAAACATAAGATAAAGTGTCAACTACATAAAGTAGTGAGTGAGTTACAGTTTAGAGTTTCGATAAAGTTTCCAAAAGTAGAAGTTGCCAAAAATAGTAAGTTGCCAAAAATAGTAAGTTGCCAAAAATAGTAAGTTGCCAAAACATATATTGACGTCATGAGTAAAAGAACGAGTCGACCTTTGAACATATATGTAAATGATAAACGTTTGTACGTACGCGAGTAAAGTAATTAAATAAACTCGTATAGTAAAGTTGTAGCGGAATCCAGGCGCTAAAAGTGTGTATATGCGTATGGGATATGTTTTTAACTAAATAGTAACTCGTATCAATCGCTTGGCATAATATAAGTAGTAAGTATACACTAAACCGATTGTATGGTCCTGAACTAGCCCAAAAATGTTTAATTGATTGAACCTCAGTGTGGAAGTAATATGTACTTGGGACGCTAACCCTTAGTAAGGAGTGACCGCTCCTAAGTATCGATACTCATATGACTAACGGCTGTTGCTAATAGTGTATAAGTGAACTTGAACCAAAAACGGGCAATTGAACAAAGTTGCAAAAATTGTACTGAACTCTTACGGGCTTATATATCCATCAAGGATTGGTTGCTAACAAGTATCCTAGTTTAGTTAACCCGCTAAGGCAATAACACAAATACGCATAATAGTTTGTACAAGTACCAAGTTTCGAACAGTTTCAAATAAGTTGCATAGTTTCAAAGTTTCATGACTTTAAAATGTCTCAAGTTTCCAAATATTTAACAATTCGAAAATAGTGTTAATAGTTACAAACATGTGATCTTATGCTTCCCCCAAATAATGTTTTACAAGTACAAAAGTAAAAACAAGTGGGGTTGTAACTCACGGTTTTCGAAGAAAGTGAACTCGGAATCTGTCGGAAAGGAGCCGGGAAATCACGTAATGCCTAAAGAATACCAAGATTGTCCAAACGTTATTATCTTATTAGGTTCTTTATATATATAAGAGTTTATGTAACTTTCGTTTATAGTGGAG